>ML663008.1:31990636-32078003 GCA_007570785.1 Antilocapra americana | reverse complement strand
GGTGCAGCGAGATTTCCCGGGGGGGAGGGAGGAGGGAGGGGGGACCCGGAGGGGAAGCATATGTAAACCCATGGTGATATCATGACAATGTATGGCAAAAACAATAATAAAAAAAAAAAAAATCTGCCTTCCACAATTTCCAGGTTCCAAAGGGACACATGCTTATTCCCCACACCCTTGTCCACGGAGGAGTAACACGTTCACCTATCTGGCTTGCTGTCACAGTGGAGGTTGGCTTGCATTTTTTCTTATGACTGAGATTCATCATCTTTCAAAGGCTTATAAAGCATTTGTTTCCTTTTCTGTGTGCATGGTTCATGTACTTGGCCATTTCTGTGGCAGTCCTTTTTCTATTAGAGAATTCTCTTAGTCTGTGTAAGGGAAATTATCCCCTGCCCCAACCCCATGTCTCTTCTCTCCTCTTTCACATCAAACAGTTCTGCGATGTCAGCTGGGCATCCCACAATTTGTGATTCTGAAACCACTTACCTGGAGATATCGCATCAGCTCCCACAGGTTTAGGGGTTCAGTTGCACAAAGCTGCTGCCCCCAAATCCATTCCCACACACCTGGGGGACCATCACAGGCCTATGCTGTCACTTGTGCTTCCCAAACCCACTTTTCAGTTTCCTTTAATTTCCTAGAGCAGTTCATAGAGCACAGGAAAACACCTTATTTACTATTAATACATTTCCAGTTTACTCTAATAGGAATAACTTGGGGACAGACAGATGGAAAGGATCCATAAGGCATGATGTGTGAGAAGGGGCACAGAGCCCCTTCTACCCATTTCTGGGCACAGCACCCCCTCCAACCTCCAAGTGCTCACCAAGGACACCTAGGCCCCATCTTCTGGGGTTTTATGGAGGCACAACTGAGTAAATCATTGGCCACTGGTGACTGAGTCAAGCACACTTCTCTCTCTCCCTGGAGGCTGGTAGAGAAGGACTGTCAGGTCCAGCCCTCTGATCACATGGTTGCTTTCTGAGGCATCAAAACCCAATCCTTAGGGTCTTTCCAAGAGTCACCTTTGGAACATCGCTCAACTGCAGTTGAAAAGGGCTTCTTATCCTTCCATTTCAATACCTTTGGAGCTTTTCAAGAAATAATGACAACAGACTAAATATGATAACAAGATGTTCCCATTGGTCTTATCACATAGGAAATTTCAAAGGTTTTAGATGGGGGAGGGTCACTTTCTAGGTAGGCCTGGGGTCTCCAAGGAGGAGAGAGGGGTCTGGGGCTCTCAAGGAGGAGATAGGAGCCTGGAGCTCTCAAGAAGAAGAAAAGGACAAACTTTTTCCTACATTCCTTAGTCTTACTCACATAAAACATTTTCTTTTTCTTTTTCTTTTTCTTTAAGCCCAGAGCTGATGATTACTGAACAAAACAATTCAGCTTAAACTCTGTTCTAAGGATTATATGACAACAATGTATCCTGCTTAAGGACATGCTTTTCCTTCTTGAGAACCTTCTAACTAATCCTGTTATCTTAAAATGTGTATTATGGGAATGGGTCTGGTAAGATCTTTCTATTGCTAGTTCTAATCCTGTCATTCTAAAATGTAAATTGTGGGAGTGAGTCTAGTAAGACCTTTGAGACAGTCTTTTGATTTATTGTAATAACTAATTAAGAAGCATATGAAAAATATATAAAAGTATAAAAGCACTCTCTGCCCCCCTTCTGATGTCTATATCAGAAGCTTTCTCTGTCCTTTTTTATACTTTAATAAAACTCTGTTACACAAAAGTTCTTGAGTGATCAAGCCTAGTTCCTGGTCCCAAAGCTAAGTCTTCAGAGATCACAAATTCGATATCATTCACAGTAAGCTATCAGGTATTCTGTGCCAAATATATATTTCTTAATCATAACTCAAATTCTTAGCCTGTGACTTGAACTGTAGATAATTTTTACCCAGTTTCTTATTTGTCCTAAAACTTTTGTCATGATCGCCTTACAACAGTTTTTTCCCAAGGGGAAATTTTAATTTCTATGCAGTTAAATACATCAGGCTTTTCACTTAGCGCTTCTATGCCAATCCTAAAAGTCTTAGACTTCACCTCTCTGAAATGATTACAAAAACATAATCATTGTTTATTTCTAATACTTTAGCAGTTTCATTTTAAAACATTAATCTTTGAATTAGCTGGATTTAGAAGCTATGAATTTTAAGACAGAGATAATAACCTAAGTTTTTGCTTTGGTGCTTTACCAAGTGGTTTTAATATCATTTAATGATTGAGCTAACTTTTCTGTGGTGATTTTTAAGTGTCACTTTTATATACTAAATTCCCATACACTTCGGGCTATTTCTTTATTTCCTATTCCATTTCTTTGATTCCATATCTTTTATTTAACTGTTGCTGTTATTATAATGATGAGCCCAATCCTCTATAGCATTAGTCCTCTCATAGACTTCCTGGACAAAAATAAACATGTTCATGGTGTCAGGACTCTGAGGGCATGCCATGCCTTTTCAAGCCTTCTTCTGTAACTTTTAGTAAAGTTCTTAAGTTTTCTTCAAAAAGATTTGGATTATTTAATCTTTTTTCATTGGCCTTTTCTTGAATTGCATCTTCTAATTGGTAGTTATCTGTATAAAGCAATGTATTTTTATACACTTTCACCCAGCTATCTTATGAATGCTCCTATTTCTATTGTTTTCCAGGAATTCCAAAAGCATATTTATATACTCACAGGTAGCAAAAACATCATAAAGTTCTTTTTGTTGTTGTCTAGTCACTGTAATTCTTTTCTGTTTCATTAAAGCAAATATTGATTAGAAATTATTATGGGGAAAAAAAGACCACCATTCAAAGAAAGGGTCTGAACTAGGCAAGATGCATGAACCAAGTACCTATTATGGTCCTGTGAAAATGTCCTTCCTTTATTTATTTTTATCTATATTTTTAATAACAGTTTCTCTAGTAGGGTTTTTGTAGTTTTCCTGGTATTCAATCATGTTATTCAGTCCTAAAAGATGATGATGTTAAACTGCTGCACTCAATATGCCAGCAAATTTGGAAAACTCAGCAGTGGCTACAAGACTAAAAAAGGTCAGTTTTCACTCCAAAACCAAAGAAAGGCAATGCCAAAGAATGTTCAAACTACTGTACAATTGGACTCATCTAAAACACCAACCAAGTAATGCTCAAAATTCTCCAAGCTAGGTTTCAACAGTGCGTGAGCCAAGAACTTCCAGATGTTCAAGTTGGATTTAGAAAAGACAGTGGAACCAGAGATCAAATTGTCAACATCCACTGGATCATAGAAAAAGCAAGAGAGTTCCAGAAACTATCTACTTCTGCTTTATTGACTAGGCCAAATCCTTTGACTCTGTGGATCACAACAAACTCTGGAAAATTCTTAAAGAGATGGAAATACCAGACCATCTGTACTGCCTCCTGAGAAATCTATATGCAGGTCAAGAAGCAACAGTTAGAACTGGACAAGGAACAATGGACTGGTTCCAAATTGGGAAAGGAGTACACCAAGGCTATATATTGCCACCTTGCTTATTTAACTTATATTCAGAGTACATTATGCAAAATGCCAGACTGGATGAAGCACAAGCTAGAATCAAGACTGCAGGGAGAAATATCAATAACCTCAGATATGCAAATGACACCACTCTTATGGTAGAAAGTGAAGAGGAACTAAAGAGCCTCTTGATGAAAGAGGAGAGGGAAAAAATTAAAACTCAACATTTAAAAAACTAACATCATGGCATCCAGTCCCATCACTTCATGGCAAATAGATGGGGAAACAATGGAAACAGAGACTTTATTTTGGGGGGCTCCACAATCACTGCAGATGGTGACTGCAGCCATGAAATTAAAGATGCTTGCTCCTTGGAAGAAAACCTATGACCAACCTAGACAGCGTATTAAAAAGCAGAGACATTACTTTGCAGATGAAGATCCATCTAGTCAAAGCTATGGTTTTTCCAATAGTCATGCATGGATGTGAGAGTTGAACCATAAATAAAGCTGAGCACCAAAGAATTGATGCTTTTGAACTGTGGTGTTGGAGAAGACTCTTGAGAGTCCCTTGGACTGCAAGGAGATCCAACCAGTCCATCCTAAAGGAGATCAGTCCTGAATATTCATTGGAAGGACTGATGCTGAAGCTGAAACTCCAACACTTGGCCACCTGATGTGAAGAACTAACTCACTGGAAAAGATAGTGATGCTGCGAAAGATTGAAGGCAGAGGAGGAGGGGACAACAGAGGATGAGATGGTTGGATGGCATCACCGACTCAATGGGCATGAGTTTGAGCAAAATCCAGGAGTTGGTGATGGACAGGGAAGACTGGAATGCTGCAGTCAATGGGGTCGCAAAGAGTCGGACATGACTGAGCAACTGAACCAAACTGAATTATAATCTGGAAGTAATGGTAATTTTCATTATTTTTTCCATCTATAAAGATCCATATACTTCTTCTCATCTGAATATTTTGTTGGAACCTCCAGAATGATAATGTGTGGACATTTTTGTCTTAATTCTAATGTTAATGGGAACATATCTGATGTTTTCTGCTACCCTTGTCTGTTTTCTGTTGCATTCTTTTCAAAATGAAAATGTTAAATAAGCATGTTTGACTCTTACATCATAAATATTTTCCCCACATATTCTTAATTTTATATATGGCACCAGACATCTTCTATATCAGAGTATATGTGTACATATATATATATAAATACATAACATTATGTGTATATATACACTTAATCTCCTGAAACTATTTCAGTGTATTATGAAATTTTTCACTCTTATAATCATTACTGCCATGGTTTTACATGTATTTGTGCACATGTGAATAATGTAGGAAAATGGTTGTATTTTTTTTACTTTTAAATCTTTGTTACATCTTAAATTAATATGTTACATTCCAGTCAGGGGAGAGAAAAACCAAGTAAGTAAATTACATAATATTGAAGGTGGGAAGTGCAATGGTAGAAAAACAAACAAGATGTAGGGGCAGAAAAATCTTCTCTCCTTCCCTCCTTGTTTCTTTGACTGGTTTAATAATACAATGGCTATAAGGCCATTAGATTAACAGGAGAAAAAAATTTAATTTTGTACACATAGGAGCCCCACAAAAACATAACTTGTAAAGTGACCAAGCAGTTAGCTACTATTTTTAAAGAAATATTTAATTTATAAATAAAATCTCTATTTGTAAGGGTATCTCCCTCTCTGTGCCAGGATGAGGCAGATAGTTATACATCTTATAATCTGACCAATGGAGAAGACAAAGACCTAAATCTACATAACAATCATACTCTCCTTAGCTGTGCCTTTCCTGTAGCCTCCAATAACTGGCTTCCCCACCCTTCAACATCTTCATTGGTCCTTTGCTGGAGGTATTTAAGGTGGTGGCTTGGGGCTTCCCTTGTGGCTCAGCTGGCAAAGCATCTGCCTGCAATGAGACCTGGATTCAATCCCAGGGTTGAGAAGATGCCCTGGAGAAGGGCAAGTCTCCCCACACCAGTATTCTGGCCTGGAGAAGTCCATGGAGTCCACGGGGTTGCCAAGAGTCGGACACGGCAGAGCGACTTTCACTGTGTCACTCTTGGGCAGTTTTGGGGTGTTACTCAGTATTCCAGGGTATCTCCCATGTACACAGAAGGTATACACGCTGATAAAGTTCGAGGTTTTTTGGTCTCTTGTTTACTATCTTTTATTACAATGGGTTCCCTGGAAAGAACCTAATAGGGCAGAGGGAAAATTATTTTTCCTTCCCTAAACAAGGTATGTTCATTTAGAGCCTTCTAGGCTCTAAATTCCGTCTGGTGATAAGTATGACTTCTACTCTCCTGGTGTTACCAGATCAATCCTGGGTCTGCTTGCCCACCATGCTGCAAAGCCAATCTAATGACACCAGGTTGTGCTGAAGAAAGTATAGCATTGACTCCAGGTCCAAGTAAGAAGAATGGGCGGCTCATGCTCAAAAGACCCCCATACAGCTTTCAGGGAAGGGTGTTTAAGGGCAACAACTGGGATGAGGGTTGCAGGGTACATGGCCTTCTTCTGATTGATTGGTGGTCAGGTAACCAGGTGGTTTTAAGAATCTTAATTATCTGGTTCCAACCAGTCTTGAGCTACATACTCATCGTTAGCTTGTAATTAGCATCCAACATGTGGGTGTGGTCTTAGTTCCTGCAGAAAAACTCAAAGATATGCATCAGATTGCTATGTATGTCACTTGGGGAGGAACTAGGACTCTTTATCTCTGCACTATTGTTTCTTGGGGCTTCCCTGGTGGTGCAGACAGCCAACAATAATCTGCCTGCATTGCAGGAGACACTGGGCCGGGAAGATCCCCTGGAGAAGGAAATGGCAACCCACTCCAGCATTCTTGCCTGGGAAATCCCAAGGATAGAGGAGCCTGGTGGGCTACAGTCCCTAGGGTCACATAGTCAGACACGACTGACTGACCAGCACTGATGATGATTGTTCTTGACTGCTTTTCCTTTGTCTTATTCCCTCTCTGCACTAACTAGTAACTTCTTGTGCCTGCTCTTTAGAACTCTGGGAAAGCCTAGGAGGCTAAAGCCTTTTTTCTACATAAACAAGAAACAGGGGACACAGAGGGCCTTTTGAATCCAGGAGGGCCATACAGGGTCCTACTGTTCCACTGCTGAGGGGAGGGCACCTTTCACATGGCACTTTTACCTCCTGCTTTCTCAGGGACAAAGGAGAATAAGAGCTTACTTCTTTTTTCTGAAGTGACTCTTCTGTGAGTGGTGGGTTTTCTCTTGAGGGTTCTTTTCTGCAGGGATTCTTTCTTTGCTGGGCCATGCAGCATGTGGGATCTTAGTTCCCCAACCAGGGTTCAAACCCATGCCCCCTGTAGTGGAAGGCAGAGTATAAACTACTCAACTGACCACCTGGTCAGTCCCAAGAGTTCACTTTTTTGTAAGTGGTTGTTTCTCAATAATTTTAGTTCAAAATATCCAATATGCCAAACTGACCTATTTCGAGGGGACATATATTGGAATCCCTACAAGGTAAGGGAGATAGAGGGGCTGAGTGTGAGCAAGAGGTCTCAACAAGCAGGAGACATGTGAATACAGACTTGAAAGGGATAAAGCTCCATAGGAGCTGATCTTTCCAGGCAGACGGAATAGCATGCAAAGTCCTGAGCTGGGGATGTGTCTCACAGTCCAGAAACAACATGATCAGAACAGAGAAAGTGAAGGAAAAGCGGAGGTGGGTGGGAGCTGATTTTCTAGAGCCCTAGATGTCACTGCCAGGGACTTGGATTTTTATTGAACATTTAGGACTCTCCTGGTGACTCAGCAGTAAAGAATCTGCCTGCAATACAGGAGACATGGGTTCGATCCGTGGGTCAGGAAGATCCCCTGGAGAAGGGTATGGCAACCCACTCTAGTATTCTTGCCTGAAGAATCCCCTGGACAGAGGAGCCTGGTGGGCTACAGTCCATGGGGTCACAAAGAGTCAGACATGAATGAAGCGACTAAGCAGCAGGGAAACATCAGAGTAGCATGGTATCTGTGTGCTTTAGCATGACCTCTTTGGCTGCTATACTAAAAGTTGATGTTTGGGGTGGGGATATGTGGGCGAAGAGCATTGGTTAGAAGCTGAAAGGCCAAGTAAAGAGACTATTTCAACAAACCATGTGAAGGTGATGGATTCTGGCTCTATTTTAAAAGAAAAGCCAGCAAGGTTTGCTGACAGATTTTGTGGGCATGTGAGAGGAAGAGGAGCTACCCTGGTGGAGCTGGAGAAGGCTGTGTTGGAGGGCTTAGTTTTGCAAAATGCCTTTCAGGCATCGCAGTGCGGATCTAGAGGAGCAGCTGGGTATATGCATCTGGAGGTCAGGGAGGACACAACTGAAGTGGCCAGCTTGTACACTTTGCCATAGTCATGAGGTCAGCAAGAGCAAGAACTGATGGAGAAGAAAGAGGACCAGGAGACACTAACATCAAGAATAGTAGCCTGCAAAGGAGACAGGACCGGAGGCCAGCGAAAAGGAAAATGAGGAGGTTGCAGTGTCCTGGAAGCCAGAGTAAAGAAAATCAAGTGAGGAGAGAGCGGGGAACTGAGCGGACCACGGCAGGCAGGCCAAGGAGGCGCACTCAGTCCCAGGTAAGAGATATCCTACCGTTTTTCTTGATAAGTTCCAGTAAACTCAAGTCACTCAGTCGTGTCCGACTCTTTGCGACCCCATGGACTGTAGTCCACCAGGCTCTTCAGTCCATGGAATTTTCCAGGAAACAGTACTGGAGTGGGTTGCCATTTCCTTCTCCAGGGGATCTTCCCAACCCAGGGGTCGAACGCAGATCTCCTACACTGCAGGCAGACGCTTTACCGTCTGAGTCACCAGCTGGGTTAAAAAGCTGGGTCAGAACAGAAGGAATGGGAGGGGACAATTTAGAGACATGTTTACTACAATCTTCTTTAGGAAACCTAGGAAATGTCTTGAGATTTTTGTAATTTGTGATTGTCGTATATTTGAGGTTTGTTTCCTCAAGAATTCAAGAGGCTGCCAGATGGGAGTTTTGTATTCAAGGCTCACAAGAGCATTTCTCATCAGGCTGTAAGACCACTAAATACTGGTATCTTCTGTAAAAAGTATGAAGCAGACATAAAGTTCATTTTCTCTGCCATTCAGTTTTCTGAATGTTTATTGGATACTGAAGCTAAATTCTTTCCATAAGTCATATTAATATTAAAATCTCCATGAGGCCTGATTTACAGAAAAAGAATTGTATTCTTCAAACCAGATACTGGCTTGTTTGTCTATGCCTTCACTTCCACCCTCCCTCTATCTTACTCCTCCTAACCCCACTCCAGAATGTAGGTTCCATGACAACAGAAACCATCTCTGTCTGACTGATCCCTGTTGGCAACACCTACAACACTTCCTGGTACACATTAGTTCCCACAAAATCAAAGTATTAAATGAAATGAAATGCCTGTGTACAGATGTTACAGAATCGCAAGTCCGTGTGCCCGATACACCGTAAGACCCATCAATACTAAAACATTAGAGTTTGGAACAGAGAAAGGTTTATTACACATTCATACAGGGAAACGGGTGGCTCATGTCCTAAGAACCCCAAAGTTACTGAAAGCTTTTAGCAAGTCCCTTTAAAAGCAAAAGGTGAGGGAACGTTGTGGTGAGTTGCTGCAAACTTCTTGGTGTCAGAATCTTTGTGGTCAGGTCATGGTTTGATAACAATTTTCCTGTATATCTCTACCAAATGTTTTCATTTATTATTAACAGAATAAAGTTACTTTGTCTTGACAAGAAAGGGCAAAGTCCCAAGGCACAACTTTCACCCTCCAAGGTCCCAGTCCTGGCAGAGGAGGCGAGCTCAGCCACAGCTCCTCAGGGCCAGGTTCCCGACACTGCCCACCTGCCACCCCTGAGGGAGCCGGGCATCCAACCCAACTGGCCCGCAGTCTCCCCAGGCTGCCCAAGTAGGGGAGTCCAGGTCTCACAGACTGTGACCCAGACAAACGGACGCTGCTGTTAGGTCACAGACAGGTTCACTGCTGCCTCAAGGCCTGGGCCTCGGCATGGAGGGCCTGAGGGCGGGCTCTGGAGCCCTGCAGGACAGAGTGTCCAGCCTGCTCCCTGCACCCACCAGCTCACTCGCTGGCCCAAGGCTGAGGAAGCTGGAGGGCCTCCAGGAAGAGGCCTGAATCTGCCTCCTACCTCACTGTCCACCTGACCACCACACTACTGACCCTGGCTGAACCCTCCCTAATGGTCCCTGATTGATGGTTACTTGTGGGCAGGGCCCCCTGTGGCGCTGACCAAAAGCTGGGCAGGGCAACTAACAGCTGCTCATTGATGCTTCCTTGTGGGCAGGGCATACTGAGGTACCAACCAACAGCTGAGCAAGCCCTCTTGCCTAGTAACAGGGTGCGGAGTAATAAGGCCCAGCAATATCTGCCTGCTAAAGTCTGTGCACATCCTGCTGTTACATGGAGACATTTTTGGTTGCCACAACTAGAGGTTGCTACAGGCATCCCAGCAGTCATACTGCTAAACATCCTATGATGCACAGGACAGTCCCTGAAACAAAGATTATACAACTCAAAATGCCCATAGTCCCAAGGATGGAGACCCCTGTCATAGAGAAAAAAGGAAAAAGAATTAACTCCATTCATATAAGACCTCTGTTTGAATCTCTGGATGAAGAAAAAGGCCTCCAGCAGAAGCCTGTGTGTTTGTGTATACATATATATTTGGCCTTGCTGTGCAGCTTATGGGATCTTCATTCCCTGATCAGGGATTATACCTGGGCCCTCAGCAGTGAAAGTGCAGAGCAGCGCTAATCATTGGACCTCTAGGGAATTCCCAAGTCTGGGTATATTAAAATTCTCTCAAGATACTCCTGGCTTTCACCCAATGTACTTTAGGGATCTATTTGTGTCAGTTCCACCAATGCTGCAGGGACACAATCCAGGCTGTAGTTGAAGAGTACATGGCAGAAGAACCCCAAACAAGTTAGAAAATATTCCCAACAAATATAAACTGAAGACTATCCTGATATAGAAAGGAAGATCATGTTTGTTAAGAAAAAGAATATCCTAGGAAAATAATAAGCAAAGACTTACACATGTACATCACAGAAGATTTGTAAAAGGACAAAGAATGAAAAAAAAAAGGTTAACCTCATTAACATTCAAAGAAATGCAGTAAGTCATGATGCTACTGTTATTTGAAATACAATTTTCAAATTAACAATATGGAAATACATCACAGATATAAACATACATACACATGATAAAATGCTACTCCCCCTGCCTTTGTTCACTCAGCACCATGTATTCTGCCACCCATTTTCCCATTCCCCCTGACAGTCTGATCCTCTTGAAACTAAAGCCAACTGCCACTTCCTTGCCTAGAACTTGTTGGCAGGACCCATTCCAGTGCAAGGTCAGGGTCCCCAGAATCTTGGCTGTTTCTCCTCCCAGTCCTGCCTCACACTTTGGGATCAAGTTACACAAAGCACATATGATCATCAGTAGCTGTCGCACTTCTAGTTTACTCATGAATTTCCCTGGAATTCCTAAAGCTTTCTCCTCCGCCCTCCCCACCAGAGAACTCTCTGACCTGGAGCCCCTGTGGCATCTTGGGGTTGCTGCCATCATCTCACATAGCACAGAGCCTGGAAATTCCAGTCCTCTCCTTAGAGTGTAAGTTATAAACTAGGACTGTCTCACTAATTTTTGTATCCTGGTGCTAGCACAGTGTCTCTGGTGCATAGAATGATTAACATTTAAACTATTTTGTTCATTCTTTTTAAAAGTGCTTTTATTGTTTGAAATGTTCAGCATTCTGTTTAGAGAAGTATGTTGGTGATCATACAGACATCCCATCAGAACTTGAGTGTTCTAACTTTTAAACTATACTTTTCTCTGTAAACCAAAGTTCATCTCATAACCTTAGAAACTGACGAGAGATACAAATTGAATTTTAAAAATAAATGAGCATTAATCACCTACCACCAGTGCTTTCCTTAAGGAAAACAGCTAAAGGCAAAAGCTCTCCAGGGCACAGAGACAAATTTCCACAGAATGCAGTAGCTTTGAGACATGCTAAAAGGAAGGGAAAAAGAAAAAAGGGAGGAAGAGAAAGTCAGGAAACCTGGATACAATTTTAACTTTAAAAATACAATTTTGGCTTTAGTTTATGAATGCTCTCATTTGTGGGGACTCAGTGGGGTTGACTATAGGTGACAAGCAATCACCTGTCCTCAGCAGAAAATCCTAAGAATGCTCTGAAAGGGCTGTATCTGAGGGAAACAGACGTTTACCATTTCATAAGTATGGTATGACCCACTGAAGACATCCCTTGTCAAACAGTTATGTATAGCTCAAAGATCTTTAAATCAAATATTCACGAT
Organism: Antilocapra americana; assembly: GCA_007570785.1. Lineage (NCBI taxonomy): Eukaryota > Metazoa > Chordata > Mammalia > Artiodactyla > Antilocapridae > Antilocapra > Antilocapra americana. Next base: position 32,066,110 of record ML663008.1, on the reverse strand, counting down.
TCAGCTAAATACAAAAAAGATTTTTAGCAGCATACCTAATCACAAATATCTCCTCTCTCATGTTAAGTATTCAACCAAGAAGTTTTCTGAGGCAGCATGGAAAGATAACAAACTGATAAATGAAAAGGGCAAAGTAGGAAAAATGTCATTTACACATAAAAATGCTTCATTTTATCTGAAGAATTAGATATGTTTAATATCTGTTTATAAACAGTTGATACAACATTTTTTCCCTTCATAATTTTTAAGTATAATCCAAGACTAAAAAAAAGTTTTTTTTTCCTTTCAGGCAAATTTAAAGCCACATTAGAATCCTTTTAAATCAGTGAACTTATTCAGTCAATGACAACTGGTCAATACTGAAACAGCAATCTCTCAAAGAAGGGTCAAGGCAAAGAAAGAGCCCGAAGTCTTCTCTGTTTCAACCGCTGCCAGCCGCAGGCACTGCTGCTGTCAGAGGCAGCACAGGTTGGCCTAACACTGGTCCAAGTGAACTTCAAATCTTATTGCTGGAAGACGGAAAACTGTAGGGTTTTGGAAGGTAAATCAGCTGGTGGGAAATTCTTTATAAAAGCTATAAGGGCCAAGGATATCCAACACCACAGAAACATTTAAAATACATAGGCCTCATGGAAAAAAACACTAACCATGAGAAATGATGACTTCTCTCACCTGTATAAAAGTGCAAAAAAACGCATTTGATCAAAACCCCATTTTAAGTAGGTTGTCATATCAGACTTTCTTTACAAAAAGACAAATCATCACCAGGTTTCAAACAGTATGGAAGAAGTGTTGGCCAAGGAGATGTTTAAACTACACTTTGACCTAGGATAAACCAAGTGGTTAATAATTTCAAAATGTGCAAAAGATATATTTTCCATGAGTTTCCAAGGCTCTTCAAAGTGCCTTTCAAATGATCCCTCAGTCCTACTCATTAAACAGTCACACAGGTGAGAATCAGATTCAGGTTTCCAACAGAAACTGTAGAAGGTTACTTGGCAAAGCTCCAATCTCCTGTGACACCTTGTCAGGGAGCTGATCAGTCTTAAGTGACTCTGGTTCCTCTGGAATTGCTGTCAAATCCCACTTGGCTGAGAGCCCAGGTCAGAGGATGAGACGGCCAGCAGCCGCTGACTGAGGAGCGCGTTGTGCCGCTTCAGGTACACTATGATGTCTCCTTGCTTCTCCACAACCTCCTCCAGGCTCGAGAGAGGCCTGCGTAGAACCAAGGTGGCCACGGTTACATATGTTCACCAGCAGTTTCTTTGCTAATGGAGCCCTACTACGTTTCAGTAAAGCCTATTACATTTGTTATTTTTCTTAGATGTCATAAGCCAAAGCAATATCCCCAAATGAGATTCTTTCTTTAGACTTTGTTTCAGCATAGCTGAGAGGAGAGAAATAAATCAAACACAGCTGTAAACATATTCTAACATATGCAGAGTCCTAAATGCCAAGCATCAGAGTGGTCTCTAGATTTTTAGATGAAAAAACTTTTAATTCTCTTTCTCTAATCTTTCACTCTGCACATACCTGAATCCAGTCTCCGAGGCAATATTGTTGGAGTAAGCATAGATTTTTTCTTCTTCAAGTACATCAGGCTGTGGCTTGGCTTTATTAAATTTTTGAATTTTCACTAAAATAAGAAAGTCATTATTGTCAGGTTATCCAGTCACAAAAAATTTTCTAATTCCATTTACTCAAATTATATTAGGAATTGCCTATTCTTTTCAAATAAAATGTAAAAAAAAAAAAAAAGCACTTCATAAGTGAACAAACAAAAATGGGAAAAATCCGACTCAAAGGGAATGGAAATGCTGATGCAGAGAGGCAGGAGTAGAGTCAGGAAACAGCCATCAGTGGTCACTGCCAGGAAGTGAAGACACATAAGGGAGCCAGAGAGTTTGGTGACTTGGAGGCCAGGATGGACTTAAAGCCCTAATCCCAACATGACTGTCCTTGGAGACAGCACCTCTGGTGAAGTAATCAAGATAAAAACAAATGGGATAGCTGATCTGATACATGAAGAGACACCAGGGGTGCACTCACACAGAGCCAAGGCCACATGAGAACACAGTGAGAAGGCAGCCACCTACATCCCAAGGGAGAGGCCTCTGGAAAATCATCCTCGCCACAACCTGATCTCACATGTCCAGTCTCCAGAACTGAGAGAAACTAAGTTTGTGTGTCTTCGTCATCCAGCTCTGGAAGCCCCAGAAGACTAATGCCACTGGCAGAAGTCAGCTGCAAAGACAAGGCTGCTGTTCCCAACCTCGGACGTGTCTACACACCTGCATGTCTGAATAATAGCCACTGTCCTACTCCAACTGTACAACAACCCCAGGACACGGCTGGAATGAACACTGCCACCAGACATGGTACAAAGAGACAGAGGCTGAGGCAGGCCTCTGTGATAGAAAGTGACTGCCCTTAAGAATTATTTCTGCAGCTCGAAATGGGTGGAGTATTCAGCATGTGTGGAAAGGAGAGGAGGTGAGTCAGGCCCTGGCACAGTTTTTAAAAACTCCACAGGATTCTTTGCATTCCTGTAATAACCCTTGAGATACAATTTACATATGATGCAGTTCACATGTACTTCCTTTAATGTGTACAATTCAATGGTTCAATATATTCAAAGAGTTGTGCAACTATCTCCACAATCAACCTTAGAACATCTTACCACCCCAGAAAGAGGCCTGGGTCCCTTGAGCAGTCATTCTTCATGAAGCCCAGCCTCTGGGACTAGGCAACACTCACACATTCTCTTTCTCTATAGATGTGCCTGTTCTAGTCATTTCAAGTACTATAGAATCATATAATATTAACGACTGTTTTTTCCTGCGGGCATAATGCTTTCAAGGTTCATTCACACTGTCCATGTCAGTGCTTCATTCCAAGTACTCCTTTTTTTGTGCCTGAACACTATCCTCTGTACAGACAGAATATCTTTTGTTGGTCTAGTCATCATTTTATGCCTTTTGGGTTGTTTCTACTTCTGTGCGCACGCGTGTGTATGTGTGTGTGTGTGTGTGTGTTAGTTGCTCAGTGGTATCCGACTCTTTGCGACCCCAGGGGCTGTAGCCTGCCAGGTTCTTCTCTCCATGGAATTCTCCAGACAAGAATACTGGAGTGGGCTGCCATTCCCTTCTCCAAGGGATCTTCCCAATCCATACTATAAATAATGCCACTTGGAACACAAAGTGCAGAAGTAGGCAGATACCCAGAAGTGCATGTGCTGAGTCGTTCCTGTCATGGAACCACCAGGACCCACAGATGATTTTGATGTGACTCTCAGCTGAGAACAAGGCAAAAGAAGCTTAAAGAATGAAGTTAAAGAGAAATGTGGGAAGGTTAGGAGATATACAGAGGGTTCACCAGAAAGGACCAGAAGGAAGTGAGATGCCAAAAGAACAAAGTGAGGGGATATAACGAGAAGCCCTTGACTTTCAGGAGATGGTCAAGAGAATTACAAATGAGAAGCCCTTCACACAAAAACAGACACATAGACCAATGCAGCAGGATAGAGAGCCCAGAAATAAACCTACACACTTATGGTCAATTAATCTATAACAAAGGAGGCAAGAGAATACAGTGGAGAAAAGAAAGGCTGAACTTCAATAAGAGGGGCTGGGAAAACTGGACAGCTACATGTAAAAAATAAAATTAGAACACTCTCTAACACCACATGCAAAAATAAATTCAAAATGGATTAAAGATCTAAATGTAAGGAGACTATAAAAAAATTGGCAAAACTCCTAAATAGACATGTCTCCAAGAAGCCATCAAAATGATCAACAGACATGAAAAGATACTTAGCATCACTAATTAGAGAAATGCAAATCAAAACTATAATGAAGTATTGCCTCACACCAGTCAGAATAGCCATCATCAAAAAGTCTACAAACAATAAACGCTGGAGAGGGTGTAGGGAAAAGGGAACCCTCCCACACTATTGGTGAGAATGTAAATTCGTGCAGCCACTATGGGGAACAGTATGGAAGTTTACTAAAAAACTAAAAACAGGGTTCCCATATGACCCAACAAGCCCATTCCTGGGCATATATCTGGAGGAAAAATATGGTTTGAAAGGGTACACCCACCCCAACGTTCACTGCAGCACTGTTTACAAGAGACAAGACCTGGAAGCAACCTACATGTTCGCTGACGGAGGAATGGAGAAAGATGGGATACACATATACAATGGACACTGCTACTGCCACCGCCGAGCTGCTTCAGTCGTGTCCGACTCTGCGCAACCCCAGAGGCAGCAGCCCACCAGGCTCCCCCGTCCCTGGGGTTCTCCAAGCAAGAACACTGGAGCGGGTTGCCATTGCCTTCTCCAATGGAATATTAGTCAGTCATTGAAAAGAACGAAATAATGCCATTTGCAGCAACATGGATGGACCTAGTGATTATCATACTGAGTGAATTAAGTCAGAGAAAGACAAATATATGATACCACTTTTTTATGGAAACTCAAATATGATGCAAATGAACTTACTTACAAAACAGAAATAGACTCACAGACACAGAAAACAAACTAGGATTTCCGAAGGGGAAACGGGGTGCAGAGGGAGGGATAAATTAGGAGTTTGGAATTAACAGATATACACTACCATACATAAAAGTGTTAAGCAATGAAGATTTACCATATGGCATAAGGAACTACACTCAATATCTTATAATAATCTATAATGGAAAAGAATCTTAAAAAGAATATATACATCTGAATCACTTTGCTGTACACCTGAAACTAACACAACAATGTGAATCACCTACACTTCAATGAAATAAAAAGATATGAATAGCCCCTTGGCTTCCAATGGTACAAGCACAGCACCCTCATCCAAGAGCAGATAGGGACTGAGCACTGGACTCCACCGTGCAGGCTGGGAGAGTTCAGCAAAACAGATGAGGCCACCAAGGGGGCGGGCAGGATCCCAGGAGGCCAGGGTCCCAGGAAGTAAAGGATGTATCTTGAGGAGGGAGCAAACCACCACGTCCAGTGCCACTCCGGAGATGAAGGATGAGACCTGTCTGTCCCAGGGGGTTTGCCTCTGAATCAGAATTATGTTCATATGGCATCTGCTTATAATAACTCCTAGATAAATGAAGAAACTTGGCACAAGTTTAAGTCTCTTGAATTCGGGAAGAGAAATAACACTTAACAAGGTATTAAAATAAAAGTTAAGAGGCAGAAATAAAAGACATAGCTCGACAATATAAAAATGTCCAACTATCAAACTCATCTTTGTAGGTTTTTTTTTTTCCTGAAGATGTTCCGCTTCTTAAATTGAAGTATAGTTGATTTACAATGTTGTGATAGTTTCTGCTGTTTGTGGTTTTTAAAATAAACTGCATACAGTCAGCATTTTATGGATGGCAGTCCAGGCAACAACATGAGTGCAGTCTACATAGAACAAGAATCTTCCACTCTTTCTTTCTGCTACAATAAGCCCAGGACAGCTCTCACTAGACTGCAGGACATGGGACATGGGCCTGCTGCCCTTACACTCCATTGCTCCTGAGCTGAAGCCAGAACATCAGGGCTGCTAGAAGACTGGTAACTGAGTAGCATTTTTTGAAGCTTGGCTTGTTTTTAAACAAATGGTGAGCTAATCAAATCACAAAGCTTTTAAGTTTCACGTTCCTAATATTTTCCTACAGAGGCAGTCCAGTGCTCAATGAAAAAGTCCATCTGTATTTCCAGAGATTAACTACTTTACTACAGACAAGTTAGTCAAGTTTAGGTTAGAATTAGTGTATCAAAGAATCACGTCATGAAGAGTTACCACATTACCAAAACCAGGTATCTTTTAAATCTTTTTAATACAGGGAGGAAAAATGCATGTATCAGGAAATTAAACTTAAATTTTTTGGGATACACTTCAGTGTATCATAACAAAAGCGATATTTGCCCTAGAAGTCTCAATTGGAGGCACAAAATAGTAAAATGGAATACAAGTTTTGGTCCATGTGACTTTTCCTTCATAACTGAAGAAATTATCTCTTTCAAATGGGACAGATAAGGTATTTTATTGTCACAAAACAACTGTTGATCAACACTATCAAATTAGCTGTCTTGCAGATTTTGGTACATGTCAATATTGCAGCAGGAATGAAATCTTGATTTCTTCCAGGCTCGGATTTTTTTCTCTTCAAGAATCCTTCCACCTATTTTTCATGTTAATATACTTGAGGCTTATTTAATTTTAACCCCTCAGACTTTTAAGAGACAGCCATACAGAGCAATCCTCACACAATTCTAAATTTAGAAAGAAGTGGGTTCTTAAATGGTTTATCAAAAACAAGTTTGGTCTAAATGCAGTTTTCATGTATTAGCTTATTTACTTTCATTTATTACGATTTTGAACCCACCAGCACATGGGATCTTCATTTCTGGATGAGGGATAGAACCCATGCCTCTGCAATGGGAGTTAGAGTCTTATCCTACATTTTGTTGTTTTCTAATTTAAAGCCAGACTTACATCTCAGTTGTCTTTGAAGATGCAGAATTTATGGATTTTTTTTATCATTTCTGTTTTTTAATGAAAAGCCTTCATTCTATTTAATAAGAATTTGTTGATGACACAAATTTAGAAATAGGACTCACTGGTATGTTCCTAGTGGTTTGAAATTAGAGGAGTTTGGATGTGGTCAGCAATGAGAGACATGGGTGCTCAATAGGGTCTCAGTCACATAGAAAAGCTCTCCTGCCAGAAAGGTAAACGGGCTGGACTTCAGGTGGGGATACAAGCTGCAGGTAAAGCCCCTTCTCAGTATTAACAGGCTCCTTGTCATGCTCACCTGTGTACACAAGCAGGCACGTCAGCGAACAGATCAGCTCCAGGGCGAGGGTGGCCAAAATGAGGTCCAGGTACCAGGTGCCGGGCTCAGGGAAGGAGTGCTGCAGGCAGAGGAGGAGGAGGAGGACTGTGCTGCCTGCGGGGGAGACGTGCACAGGTTGGGGCGCGGCCGGCCGCGAGCCCCGGGCGCCACCGCAGGGCACCGCGAGCGCACACACACCCCAGAGATTCGGGGAGAAGGAAGTCAGAGGGCGGAAATCAAGCACAAATAAACAACACTGCCCAAGGGAAAGGATGCCCATAACACAAACAGAGAGGAGTCTGGACTTTCTTAAAACTTGAGGAGTAAGCTTCTACGAGGACCCGGTGGCCCCTTCTGGTCAGGCACCACAGTCAAGGGCAGGGTGAGGGTCCAGAGAAAACCCAGGACACGCTGCTGACCTTGGACAGATGATCCAACACCTCTGCTCACTGTGACATATGGGACGACGGTACCTTCCTCACAGAGCTGCTGTGAGGAGCAAATGAGTTTGAATGATGCCCAGCCTGTAAGTATTCAATACATATGAGCTATTTCCCCCTGCTCAGATATCCATTATTTACTTTTGAAGATCATTTTAACTTCATCCTGTACTTTTTTTTTTTGAAGACTGTCAAAGAAAAGTTTGGGCTTCCCAGGTGGCTCACCGGTAAAGAATCTGCCTGCCAGTTCAGGAGCTGGAGGAGTTGTGGGTTTGATCTTCGAGTTGGGCAGATCCCCTGGTAAAGGAAGTGGCAACCCCCACTCCAGTATTCTTGTCTGGAGGATTCCGTGGACAGAGGAGCCTGGAGGGCTGCTGTCCATGGGGTCACAAAGAGTTGGATATGACTGGGCATGCAATGCATCAAAGAAAAGTCTAGGGGCAGAAATCATTCCTATAGTGTTGTACCTTAGAATTTCCTAAAACTAACACATTTATCTAAATCTGATCGGGGTTGGGAAGATGCTTATTTGACTTACCTTCTATTTCTTGGTACAATGGAATGATTCCGAGCCATGATTTTAAATAACCTATCAGAAGCCCCTCTACACAAAGCAGTAGTCTAGCACACATTCCTAAGGCCTCTCCTTCCACTCACAAATGTCAGTGTCTTAGCGTGTGGAAAGAGCTAAGAGCTCTTTTTATGAGAGCTCAACTTATGAATTAGTTTTAAGTACAAGGAAAATTTAACTTTACAACTTTAGGAAGAGGAAAAAACTAGGGGAAAACCTCTGCAGGGAAAGTGAACACAGTTTCCAAAGGATTTTTGATGTCCCGAGAAGGCCTGTGTCAGCAGGGTGGCAGGTCATGGGTGAACTTGCAGGCGGCAGCAGAGACTGCTGAAGTAAGACATTCTCCTGGAGACAGACACTGTACACACAAGGAGAGTACCCACCCACCCTGCTCACGCTTCCGTGAAGGCTTAGGTTTTCAAACCAATGAAAAAAAAACAACTAAACGTGCAACTTGCTATGTAGCTAATAATATTTGACAGAGCTCAAGATTAAGGAAGGAGAAGAGATAAATCAGATAAATGCTTTCAGCTTACTGGAAGGAAACCAAAGCCCTTTCTCCCATCTCCACAAAATAAAGTAAAACCAATTTATTTTTCTCTCTGCAGAGAAAAACAAGTGTCGAGATGAAGCTAAACAATACCCAGAAATACTATCATAGGCCAAAAAAAAAGAATGGTTACACCCTTCAGATTAGCTGGAAGTTCTATATCCTCATAGATTTATGTTCTTTTTCTTCAAATTAGAAAAATTATATATTTAAAGAAAATAGAAACAAAGTAAATATCTACCCCAATCTCTTGGATTTTCTGGGTTCTTATATAAGCAACTTAACAGTGATGCCTTTTGTGATTGTTTAGAAAAAGGTTTTGATTTAGGGTCACACATGTAGCAATAATTTGAAAGTCAGAAGAAAGGCAAAAGATAGCTAGGACATGGAAGCAACCTAGATGTCCATCAGCAGATGAATGGATTAAGAAAGTTGTGGTACATATACACAATGGAATATTACTCAGCTATTACAAAGAACATATTTTAATCAGTTCTAATGAGGTGGATGAAACTGGAGCCTATTATACAGAGTGACGTAAGAAAGAAAGAAAGAAAAACACCAATACAGTATATTAACACATATATATTGAATTTAGAAAGATGGTAATGATGACCCTATATGCGAGACAGCAAAAGAGATACAGATGTAAAGAGCAGACTTTTGGACTCTGTGGGAGAAGGTGAGGGTGGGATGATTTGAGAGAATAGCATTGAAACATGTATATTGTCATATGTGAAACAGATTGCCAGTCCAGGTTCAATGCATGAGGCAGGGTGCTCAGGGCTGGTGCCCTGGGATGACCCTGAGGGATGGGATGGGGAGGGAGGTGGGAGGGGGATTCAGGATGGGGAACACATGTACACCCATGGCTGATTCATGTCAATGTATGGCCAAAACCACCACAATATTGTAAAGTAATTAGCCTCCAATTAAAATAAATTAATTAATTTAAAAAAAGATTAGACAATCTCTTGGTGGGCCTCAACAATACTCTTTTCAGACCATCACTGGAGAAACTGAACGTACAGTCAGTATACAGATAGGTTTCCACTTATTGCTTTGTCAGAGGCACAAAGAGTGTAAGTGACATCGTCTGGCCAAAAACAAGTACTGCACATTAGCCCTGAAGTGAAAGTGAAAGTCGCTCAGCCTTGTCCAATTCTTTGCAACCCCATGGACTACACAGTCCATGGAATTCTCCAGGCCAGAATATTGGAGTGCATAGTCTTAGCCTTTCCCTTATCAAGGGGATCTTCTCAACCCAGGGATCGAATCCATGTCTCCTGCATTGCAGCTGAGTACACAAGGGAAGCTGAAGAATACCAGAATGGGTAGTCTATCCCTTCTCCAGGAAATCTTCCCAACCCAGGAATTGAACCACGGTCTTCTGCACTGGAGGCGGATTTTTTACCAACTGAGCTATCAGGGAAGCCTGCACGTTAGCAGTAGAAGGCAGAAACAGCTCTTCCTCTGGGGGCAGTAAAGGCCGCCCCCTTGGAGATGAGTCAGGACTAGTCATCCCACTACAATGCTTCTTTCTCTGCAATCCCCGGCCCTCCACCCCCACTGAGAACCTCACTGAGCAGATGAACTCGCAGCCTGACTTTGAGGAAAATGCACTACAGAATACAGAAAAAAAAAAAAAAAACTGTATAGAGCTGTTTTTCTGTGAAAAAATTAATTCCTCATTTGGCTTCAAAATGTTTAAAAATTTATTCTGGACTTAAATTGAAACAGAAGGCTTTTTTTTTAAAAAAGCAGAAACCTTGACAATTAGGCAAAAATACATAAGACAGTTCTAATTAATTCCATTAAGCCTTTAATATGTCTGCAGCAATAAAGAAAAGTAGGTGGGCATTTGTTCAAAGTCCTCGATGGACTTTCTGATCTTGTATTCATAAACTGTTTTCCACATTTCTGTTTTAAATAATACATCTTATTATAAAACAGTCTCTCTCTTACTGCAAGAAAAGCACTATGCTGTTGTTTAGTCACTAAGTCCTGTCCGACTCTTTGTGATGCTATGGACAATAGCCTGCCAAGCTCCTCTGTTCATTGGCTTTCCCAGGAAAGGATACTGGAGTGGGTAAGAAAAGCACGAAGCTTCATTTAAAATAAAACAACTCTCTCTTATCCTACAAGTATAAACTAGCATCACTTTTATATCTCCTTGAGATAAATAAGCCTGCTAGTACCAAGAGGAATGGGGGAAGTCACATTTCACCCAGGCATACCTTGTTCACAATGAAGTGGACAGACAGTGCCACAGTAAAATATGCCTTTTTGTCATAAAGGTTGTTTTAAGCTGATTAGTTTTAGGAAATGGCAGACAAAGATGAAGTTCTGAAAACCAACTAGGAGTTAACCTTTTATGAGAGACATTTACATTTATAAGGGAAATCTCCATTTATAAGGTTATACTCTCTCTATACCAGGATGAGATAAGAAAGCCTTCCTAAGTGAAAAAAGCAAAGAAACAGAGGAAAATAATAGAATGGGAAAGACTAGCAATCTCTTCAAGAAAATTAGAGGTATCAAGGGAACATTTCATGCAAAGATGAGCTCGATAAAGGACAGAAATGGTATGGACCTAACAGAAGCAGAAGGTATTAAGAGGTGGGAAGAATACACAAAAGAACTATACAAAAAATATCTTAATAACCCAGATAACCATGCTGGTGTGACCACTTACCTAGAGCCAAACATCCTGGAGTGTGAAGTTAAGTGGGGCTTAGAAAACATCATTACAGACAAAGCTACTGGAGGTGATGGAATTCTAGCTGAGCTATTTCAAATCCTAAAAGAGGATGCTGTTAAAGTGCTGCACTCAATATGCCTGCAAATTTGGAAAACACAACAGCGGCCACAGGACTGGAAAAGGTCAGTTTTCATTCTAATCCCAAAGAAGGGCAATGCCAAAGAATGCTCAAACTACTGCATAATTGCACTCATTTCACATGCTAGCAAGGTCATGCTCAAAATCCTCCAAGCTAGGTTTCAACAGTGCGTGAACCAAAAACTTCCAGATGTACAAGCTGGATTTAGAAAAGGCAGTGTAACCAGAGACCAAATTGCCAATATCCATTGGATCATAGGAAAAGCAAGAGAATTCCAAAACATCTACTTCTGCTTCTTTTGTACTCTAAAGCCTTTGACTGTGTGGATCACAACAAACTGTGGAAAATTCTTAAACAGATGAGGATACCAGATCACCTTACCTGCCTCTTGAGAAACCTGTATGCAGGTCAAGAAGCAACAGTTGAACCGCACATGGAACAATGGACTGGTTCCAAATTGGGAAAGCAGTATACAAGGCTGTATATTGTCACTCTGCTTATTTAATTTATATGCAAAGTACATCATGTGAAATGCCAGGCTGGATGAAGCACAAGTTGGAATTAAGATTTCAAGGAGAAATATCAGTAACCTCAGACATCCAGATGATACCACCCTTATGGCAGAAAGTGAAGAACTAAAGAGCCTCTCAATGAGAGTGAAAGAGGAGAGTGAAAAAGCTGGCTTAAAACTCAATATTCAAAAAACTAAGATCATGGCATCCAGTCCCATCACTTCATGGTAAATAGATAGGGAAGAAAATGGAAACAGTGAGAGACTTTATTTTCTTGGGCTCCAAAATCACTGCAAATAGTGACTGCAGCCATAAAATTAAAAGATGCTTGCTCCTTGGAAGTAAATCTATGACAAACCTAGATAGCATATGAAAAAGCAGAGACATCACTTTGCCAACAAATGTCTGTATAGTCAAAGCTATAGTTCTTCCAGTAGTCACGTATGGATGTGAGAGTTGGAACATAAAGAAGGCTGAGCGCCAAAGAATTGATGCTTTTGAACTGTGGTGTTTGAGAAGACTCTTGAGAGTCCTTTGGACAGCAAGGAGATCCAACCAGTCAACCTTAAAGGAAATCAACCTTGAATATCCTTTGGAAGGACTGATGCTCAAACTGAAGCTCCAATACTTTGGCCACCTGATGTGAAGAAAAAAAAAAAAGAAAAGACCTTGATGCTGGAAAAGATAGTAAGCAGGCAGAGAAGGGGACGACAGAGGGCGAGATGGTTGGATGGCATCACTGACTCACTGGACATGAGTTGGAGCAAGTTCTCTGAGACAGTGAAGGACAGGGAAGCCTAGAGCGCTGCAGTCCATGGAGTCACAAAGAATTGGACACGACTGAGGGACTAAACAATAACAAATACCACAATGACTCCAACTCTCTAGAAACTCTAACCATGGAGAAGGCAAGAAATCAACGGAAATCTGCTTAACAACCTTACCATTGCTTATTGCACTTTTCCTGGTCACCTCTCAGAACTATTGCCCCCTGCGATCTTTCCCATCTTCTTTGGTCTTCAGCTGTAGGTGTTATTGAAGTGGGTGGCTTAGGCCATTTTAGAATCACTCAGTTCTCCTGGGTCTCTCCCTTGTATAACTAGTTGCTAACTGTGTCTGACTCTTTTGTAACCCCATGGACTATAGCCCGCCAGACTCTTCTATAAATGGGATTTCCCAGGCAATCATACTGGAATGGGTTGCCATTTCCTTCTCCAGGGGGTCTTCCCAACCCAAGGAGTGAACCTGCATCTCCAGCATTGGCAAACAAATTCTTTACCACTGAGACACCAGGGAAGTATCTCCCTTGTATACAGGAGGTATAATGGTATTAAACTTCTGTTTGCTTTTCTCCTGTTAACCTGTCTTCTTTTGGTGGAATCTCAGCTAAAAACCTAGAAGATAAGAGGAAATATTTTTCCTCCTCTATATAACAAATACAGATTTCAAACGGAAATAAAAGAAAAATTTCAAGACATTAAGGTGATATGAATTTTAGTGGCCATATCACTCTCACAGAAATAACAGCATATATTTGATTATCAAATCAAACTTAACACTTTATTCTGCTGTCATTTATGCCACTCAAGCAAGCCGCCAAAGAGCTGAGTGACAACTGTACTTACCAGTGGAGTGCATCATCAGCGGAAGTCTTTTCAGATGTCTTGTTGACCGGTAGATCTTGTTATAGCCTCGGTTTCTTACTTTGCAATGGTGATACTGGATGTATCGTTCAAGAAGGAAATATAGAACCCATAAAATAACTTTTCCAAGGATTATGACTGTCTGAACCTTCAATGGGTTGGTATAGTTTCCTGGGCACTTGTCCTCCATTGGATTGGGGTAAGAACAAAGCACACCTGTTAAAAATGCTAAAATAACAAACACAAGCTGGTGGAAAGGAAAACAGTAGGATTAACATTTAAGAAACAATAGTGTCCATGCCCAGCACATACTCTTAAACCTATGACTTTCACTATCCTATTTTCTATGAATTTAAAACTACATTTCTGCTATTTTTACAAACTTTTTAAACAGATAACCTGGAGAAAATTTTGCAGAAAATTTGGGAAACAGACAAAATCGCAAATAAGAAAATAAAAACAACCCTAAATCCCATCTGCTAGAGATGAGTACTTCAATGTTAAATGCAGTTTCCTGTCTACTTCTCTTTTATTAAAAAGAGTAAAAATGATTAATTCAGCACCTCAAAAGTAACTAATAAACATGATGCATTAAAGTTTATTTCTAATTTCAGTTTTTAGAGAACTAAAATAATCATCCAATTAGATTGACAAAATTTTAAAGATTGGTATCAAAATATGGGCAAACAGACAGTCTTATAAAATGCTGACTGGTCTGGATGTGTTGTTGAAAATAATTTGGAAATATCTTAACTGAGAAATTCTATCTTAAGGACCCTATGACTCAGAAGTAAAAGCACAGTACCTAGACATTTTACTGCAGCTTTCTCTGTATTTGAAATGAAAAAAATGTAAACTGCCCAAGTACGTGTGTGTATCCACAGCAGAATATTTGAATAAATTAAAGTATACCCACTCACATAATAGAATGTTATTCAGCTATAAAAGAATTAACTGAAGTTCTACGAATTAGTTTGGGTGTGTATCTATGACATGTTAAGATTTAAAAACACTAAGGTGTTAAGTAGGAGTTGAAAGTGTGGTCTCCAGACTAGTTAGAAATGCAAATTCTCAGGCCCCAAATCAACACTCTGGGGGAGCAGCCAGCAGCCTGTGGTGTCATAAGCCTGTCAGGGTGTCTGATGTATGTGCAAGTTTGAGAAATGTTGTTTAGAAATAAATACCGTAGTACCCAATTTTTTTTCTTGGAAATGGGAGACCTCCTTTTACAATGTGGCAATCTTTTTGTATATATTTGTATGAACTTAACAAAAGATACTGTAAGAAATACAACAAACTCTGAGATACCTTTATTAACTCAGGGAGAAGGGGTGAAGCAGATAAATGGGAAGATTATATTTTTTATACTGTGTTTTATTTGTTACAATAAGGAAGTATTATTCTATAATATTTTAAAAAATCAAATTAAAGAAAATTGTAAATGCTGTCATTAGCACCCATCACCAAGCAGGCACCTATCACCAAGCAGGAAATCTTATCATGTAATAATTCTATTTAAAATGTATGTGATTTATCAAGAGCAGTAATATTTGCTATAGCAGCTCAAGATACACATCCTCATAAAGCAAAAGTGGAAAAGTCAACATTCTCCCTCTACTGTAATGTACTGTACATTGAATCTAACTGAACCATTTTATACAAGTAGCATATAAAGACATTAACTTTTTTTGTTCTTTAACACAAGATTATCTTAGTCCTAAAATTAAGGCAATCGGTGCCATAATAGCAAAGGCAGGCAATTTTTTTTAAGTGTTGTGTGCATGCATGTGTATGTATGCATCACATACATAAAAAGCATGTAACAGACTACACAAAAAGGCACCAGGAAAGAAGTGCTTCAGTTGCTGTCTGGAGATCAGGAAGCCACAGCAGAGCCAGGCCCCTCACTAGATGTGTGTGAGGAACACAGGAGCACCTCTGCCCTCAATGCGGTCACCTCTCTCACAGCGCACCTCCCTGGGCAGCAGCCAGGCCAGTCCTCAACCACACCCACTCTCCTCAGGAACACCCGAAAAGGGGCAAGGTTTTGCCCTTTTGATTTGTCACATTTCAGCAAAGAGCAACTGCAGCCCCTAATGCTTGAGACTGCAGGAATTGAAATGAGGAAGAGACTTGGAACAGAGCCCCCAATAAGCCCCTAAGACCATTCATACTGGTGTGTTGTTTTTATAATGTTGAACTTTACTTATTTCTTTTTACTGAGGAATATAACTGACATAACACTGTATAAGTTTAAGGGGTACGATGTGTTGATTTGAAACATTCATATGTTGCAAAATGATGGCCACCAGTAGCTTTAGCCAACACCTCTATCATATCATATAATTACCACTTTCTTTTTTGTGGTAAGAGCAATTATTTAGCCTCTGAGCAACTTTGAAATTTATAATATTATAGTGCTGACTATAATCACTATGCTATGCATTAGATCTCCAGGATTTATTTATCCAGTGGTTGCAACACATGTTTTAAAAATCCCCAGACATTTGTAATTTTATCATATAAAACATGGGAAAACATTATACTGATTTCTCTGCTTAACATTATTTCCTAGATGTAAATAAATGTCTGTCAACATATAGATTTATCTATATCTTTTTTTTGTTTTTATAACTGAAAAAGTAATACATGATATGGTAAAAAAAAATTTCAAATAGTACAAAAGGTAAACATTAAAACATACTAGGTGTTTCTTCCACTGAGGCACTCAGTGCAACTAGTATTAAAAGGGTCATGTCTGCTTTTGGAAATCTCTATTACAGAATACAGAATAAATGTTAAATGTTTCCAGTACCAATTCCAAGGGGGTGGGTGAGTGGGAGGCGAGCAAGCCTTTAACACCAGCTTTAACACTGGCTGCATGTACTGCAGTGCAGCTCAATTCTGACACCATCCACCTGGTATATCCACGCTCCACCCGAGGTATCAGATTCCTTCGGATTATAGGCTCATTCCCACAAGACTACCTCCACTTCAGATGCTAATTCCAAGTCCAGCTTGTAACCAGAGTTTCTTAGCCACTGGCTACAAATCAAAGATTCCCACCAACTTCCCCTTGGGCTCAATTAGTTTGCTCACAGAATGCAGGAAACCTATTTACTCTCCAGATTACCAATTTATTACAATGGATATTAAAGGATGCACATGAACAGCCCAATGAAGAGATACACTGGGTGAGGTCCCAAAGGAGCTTCTGTCCTGCTGGAGTTTGGGGCCTGGCAGTGTGGCCCATAACAAGTGTTCTAGCTCACTAACCTGGAAGCTGTCTGAACCCCTTCCTTTTGAGCCTTTACAGAGGCTTCACTACCTAGGCCTGGTTGATTAAATCACTGGCCCCTTTCCCATCCCCAGAAGTCAGGGTGGGACTGTATGTTCCAAGTCTCTGTCCCCGCTTGGTTTCCCTGGCTGTTGCCCCCTTCCTTTAGGTGCTTTTCAAAGTCAATTCATCAGCATAAACAGAAATGGTGGGAAGATGCTTGCTAGGAATATCAAGACACCCAGTTCACCTTTACAACACTGAAGTGATTTTAGGAACTGAAGACAAAAGACCAAGAGTTATAACAAAAGATACTCCCATTGCTCTTATTGTTCAGGAAATTCCCAGGGTTTTGGGGAGCTGAGAGCCAGAAACCGTGCGTGATGGCCAAATGCACATGAGAACTCTACTCCGATCACCTGAGTGACCAAATATATTTCTTGTAAGTCACAATATCACCCACATGCCCAAAAGCTCTCTCAACTCCCTTTTAAAACATGCAAATAGGAACATTCTGTTCACACCATCGTAAACCTCATTTTTTCAACAATGAATCATGAAGAGTAGTTTTAATACACACGCATCTACCCAAATTTCTAAGTTTCTCTTTTAATATTATATAAACATCCCTTCATATGGAAAGGACATACAAAACATCTGGGCAGTGGTAGTTTGCAGTTCCTTCATATTGCAGACAACATTGCTATCATAAACAATATCCTTGTGTGTGTGCAAATATGTCTACAATAAATTCTTTGAAATAGAAGTATGAGTAAAAAAGTATGCACAATTTAAATGTTGATAGATACAGCCAAACTGCCCTCTGCCCTCTGAGGAGGTTATAAATTTTTTTTAGAAACATCACCTCTAGAAAAACATCACCTCTAAATGGATCACTTTCCCCCAGCCAACTTACATGTATCAGCAAGAGAAGATTTGCTATGATGACTGTAGGAAGAGGGTGGAATCTGGGCCTAAAATGAGCGTGTAAAGAGTGATGTGGAAGATGCTGGGTGTCCAGAAGGGGGTCATCTTCAATACTCTGGATGAGATCCAAGGAACCCTGAGGTACAGAAAAAGGAAGCAAGCAATAAACACCAATTTCTGGATTGGTTTTCAAGAAAAACTACTAACTATAAAGCTTTAAAATTCATTACAAAAGTTACAGACAAGAAAACACACTCCCTACCTAAAGCCAAATTTGAAAAAATACCATAAACCTCTTAATAACTACTGTAAATAAATTGGCAAAAATAACAATTATTAAAACAAGTAAAGGAAACATTAATTCTTTATCTCCAAATGAGATAATACATAGTGAGATTAAAGCAAATAATTTTCTTCAAGCCCTGCAAACTTACTGACTTTTAAAATGCTTTATTCAACAGCTTTATTGAGATATAACGTATATAATGTAAAATATATTAGCTTAAGTATACAATTCAATAAATGTCTGTATATTTATAGTTATGCAACTATTATAACAATTTTAGAACACTTGCAATATGCTAATCATGCCCACTTATAATCACTTCCCACTTCTGTCCCTAGATATAGGTAACCACTAATCTGTCTTTATAGGCTGTTTTTTTTTTTTTGACATTTAGTGTAAATGAAATGATAAAAAATGTGCTGAGTCCTGCTTCTTAGTACTGAATATGTTTTTGAGTTCATCTGTGTTGTGGCATGTACCAGTAATTAATTCATTTTTATTGCTGAATATGGTATTGTATTATATGGATATATCACATTTTGTTTATCCATTATAAGTTGATGTCTATTAATAAAAACGCTGCCTCATACAACTCAATAGCAAAAAACAAAACCAAAAACAATTCAATTAAAACATGGGCAAAAGAACCAAATAGACATTTTTCCAAAGACAGCCACCAGATACATAAAAAGATGTTTAAAATCCCTAATCATCAGGGGACACAAATCAAAACAACAATGAGCTATTAACTCACATCTGTCAGTACGGCTTTTATCAGACAGATGACATAATATGTGCTAGAGAAGATATGGAGAAAAGGGAACCCTTGAGCATTGATGGTGGGAATGTAAATTGGTAGTCACTGTGGAAAACAGTATGGAGAGGCCTCAAAAAATCAAAAATAGAAATACTATATGGCCCAGCAAATCTGCTTCTAGGTATATATCCAAAGGATACAAAATCTTATCTCAAAGAAATATCTTTACTCTCATGTTCATCACAGCATTATTCATAATAGCCAAGACATGAACACAATCTAATATATTTCATACAACAAATTATTATTTAGTTATAAAAAGGTATGACGTCCTGTCATTTGCAACAACATGAATGGATCTTGAAGGAATTATATCAAGTAATGTAAACCAAATAGAGAAAGAAAATTACTGTATGATCTTACTTTTATGTGGAATCTATAAAAACTGAAGATATAGAAAATAGATTGGTGGTTGACACAGGAGAGGGATGGGAGGGTAGGAGAAATGGGTGAAGGTGGTTAAATGTAAAAATCTGAACTTAGAAGGTAAATAAGTCCTGGGGAAACATACTTTGTAGCCCAGTGACTATAGTTATCTGTAATGTATATATATTTGAGTGTTGCAAAGAGAGTAATTTGTTTTCACAATAGTAAAAGATGCTCATCAGTTTTCACATTTAATAGCCATAAACACACACACAAAAAGATATTGACAAATTGCAAGTCATAAGGGAAATATGATTAACCTAACAGTATAAAATAATTGCATACAGTTTAGGGAGTTAAGTAGAGTGACGCGGTAAGTGCATATATGCATATGTTTTCATCTACTCAGCCAGTTTATGTCTTTTGGTGTGCATTTAATCCATTTATATTTAAGGTAATTATCAGTATGTGTGATCCTATTACCAGTTTCTTGTTTTGGGTTAATACTTTGTAGGTCTTTTCCTTCTCTTGTGTTTCCTGCTAAAAGAAGTTCCTTTAGCATTTGCTGTAAAGCTGGTTTGGTGATGCTGAATTCTCTTAACTTTTGCTTGTCTGGAAAGCTTTTGATTTCTCCATCAAATCTGAACAAGAGTCTTGCTGGGCAGGGTATTCTTGGTTGTAGGTTCTTCCCTTTCATCATTTTAAATATATCATACCATTCTCTTCTACTGAAGGGAATTTCTGTTGAGTTTCTGTTGAGAAATCAGCTAATAATCTTACAGGAATTCCCTTGCATGTTGTCATTTTCCCCATTGCTTTTTAATATTTTATCTTTGTTTTTAATTTCTGTCAGTTTGATTCCTTTGTGTCTTGGTGTATTCCTCCTCAGGTTTATCCTGCCTGGGACCCTCTGCACTTCCTGGATTGGTTGACTATTTCTTTTCCCATATTAGGGAAGTTTTCAACTAAAACCATGTCTTCAAATATTTTTCTCAGATCCTTTCTCTCTCTCATCTCCTTCTGAGACCCCTATAATGTGAATGTTGGAGCACCTAATGCTGTCCCAGAGGACTCTTGGGCTGACTTCAGTTTTTTTCTTTTTTTTTCTATATTCTGATTTATAGTAGTGATCTCCACATTCTGTCTTCCAGGTCACTTATCTGTTCCTCTGCCTCAGTTATTTTTCTACTGACTCCTTCTAGTGTATTGTTCATCTCTGTTTTGTTTGTTCTTTAGTTCTTCTTGGTCTTTTGTAAACATTTCTTGTATCTGCTCCATTTTTTCCCCAAGATTCTAGTATCTGCACTATCATTATTTTGAATTCTTTTCCTAGAAGGCTGCCTAGCTCCACTTCATTTAGTTATTTTTCTGGGGTTTTATCTTGTTCTTTCATCTGGGAGATAATCCTTTGCCTTTTCACTTAAATTTTGTGGTTGTGATTTTCATTTTGGAGGCTGCGGGATTGTAGTTCTTCCTGCTTCTTCCTTCTGCCCTCAGGTGAATGAGGCTGATGTGAGGGACTGGTGATGGGGAAGTTCAGTTCAGTTCAGTAGCTCAGTCGTGTCCGACTCTTTGCGACCCCATGAATCACAGCACTCCAGGCCTCCCCATCCATCACCAACTCCTGGAGTCTACCCAAACTCATATCCATCGAGTCGCTGATGCCATCCAGCCATCTCATCCTCTGCCGTTCCCTTCTCCTCCTGCCCCCAATCCTTCGCAGCATTAGGGTCTTTTCCAATGAGTCAATTCTTCGCATCAGGTGGCCAAAGTATTGGAGTTTCAGTTTCAACATCAGTCCTTCAAATGAACACCCAGGACTGATCTCCTTGCAGTCCATGGACTCTCAAGAGTCTTCTCCCAACACCACAGTTCAAAAGCATCACTTCTTCGGTGCTCAGCTTTCTTCACCGTCCAACTCTCACATCCATACATGACCAGTGGAAAAACCATAGTCTTGACTAGACGAACCTTTGTTGGAAAAGTAATGTCTTTGCTTTTCAATATGCTGTCTAGGTTGGTCATAACCTTCCTTCCAAGGACTGATGGGGAAAACTGGGTCTTATTCTTGTGGGCTGTGCTCAGTAAAACTTTAATCCAATTATCAGCTGATGGGATAGGTGGGGCTACTATTTTGGCCTGAGGCAACCCAGCCCTGGAGTCCACAGGCTCTATAGTAGATCTAATGCCTCTTCCAAGAGAGCTCACTTGCCAAGGGGCATCTCCCAGGACTGCTGCTGCCAGTGCCCCTGTCCCCACAGTGAGCCACTGACAACCCACACCTTCACAGGAGACCCTCCAACACTAGCAAGTAGGTCTGGTTCTGTCTCCTATAGGATTACTGATCTTTTCCCCTGAGTCCTGGTGCATGCAAGATTTTGCTTGTGCCCTCCAAGAGTGGAGTATCTATTTCTTCCAGTCCTGTGGAAATCATGTAATCAAATTCTGCAGGCCTGCAAAATTCCTAGTCCCTTTCCCAGGTCCTCATATTGGGAAGACTGACATAGAGCTCAGAACCTTCTCAAGAGGGAGAACTTCTTAGGTATTATTCTTCTCCAGTTTGTGGGTCACCCATCCAGAAGGTATGGGATTTGATTTTATCATGATTGTATCCCCTTCTATTGTCTCATTGCAGCCTCTCCTTTGTCTTTGGCCATGGGTTATCTTTTTTGGTGGGTTCTAGCATCCTCCTGTTAATGGCTGTGCAACAGCTAGTTGTGATCTTGGTGATCTTATAGGAGATGAGCACATGCCCTTCTACTCCACCATCTTGATTTGATCTCCTGATTTAACATTATATATACACACACACACACACACATATGTAAACATTGTTGTTGTTGTTCAGTCACCCAGTTGTGTCCAACTCTTGGCAACCCCATGGACCGCAATGCACCAGGCCTCTCTGTCCCTTACCGTCTCCCAAAGTTTGCCCAAGTTCATATCCATTGCATCAATGATGCCTTCCGGCCATCTCATCCTCTGGCACCCTCTTCTCCTTCTCTCCTCAATATTTCCCAGCATCAGGGACTTTTCCAATGAGTTGGCTGTTAGCATCAGCTGTTCTCATATATATGTATGTATGTATATAAATACATAGGGCTTCTCATCTGGCTCTAGTGATAAAGAAACTACCTGCCATGCAGGACACAGAAGAAACATGGGTGGGGTCCCTGGGTCTGGAAGACCCCGTACAGGATGGCATGGCAACCCACTTGCCTGGAGAATCCTATGCACAGAGGAGCCTGGTGGGCCAGAGTGCATAAGGTCTTAAAGAGTCTGATACAACTGAAGTGACTTAGCACGAGCACCACACACACAAACACGTGTGCATATATACATACGTGTGTGTGTGTGTGTGTGTGTGTGTGTGTGTGAGAGAGAGAGAGAGAGAGAGAGAGAGAGAGAGGGAGGCTTCCCAGGTGGCTCAGAAGTAAAGAATTCACCTGCCAAGCAGATGTGGGTTCGATCCCTGCCTCTTGCATGCTTGGTCATTTTTTCCACTTTATTGAGACATAATTAACATGACACATTGTGTAAGTTTGTGTATCATGAGTTGATTTGATACACTTATATACTGCAAAATGATTACCACGATAGCATTACTTAACATCTCCATTATATCACATAATGAGCAATGCCTGGTAATTTGGATTGGATGCCAGACACTACAAAAAAAAATTTTTAACTCTTTGGATGCTGGATACTTTTGTATTCCTGTAAATATTCTTGAGCTTTTTTCTGGATTCAATTAAGTCACTGGAAACAATCTGATCTCTTTACTCTTTTAAGGTGTTTCTTAGGTGGGACCATACCACGTTTGGTCTAGCACTAAATATTCCCTACAAGTGAAGTAAGACCTTTCTGAATACTCAATACCCTGTGATTATGAAGTTTGCAATCTAGCTGGAAAAACAAGCACTATCCTGGCCCTGTGAGAGTACAGCTCCTTCTAGTCCTTCTGGGTCATTTGTTTCTTTTCCCCAGTCGTCAGGGCATTTCCTCAGAGGCATACAGAACAGGACTTAGCTGAATAGGGACTCTGCACTCTTTGGAGCTCTCCCCTCCACTCTCTGGGTTCTCTGCCTGGTGAACCCAACCTGCTTTGGTATCCCCAGATTCAGCTCCACCTCCTCAACTCAGGGTCTACTGAAGCTCACCTGGTGCCCCTACTTCTGCCATAGCCCACAAACTCTCTTAAGGCAGTGAGCTGGGGCAATCACACAGCTCAAATTGTTTCCTATCTCTCAGAGATCACTCTACTTCATTGCTTGATGTCTATTATCTCAAAACAATGCCCTTTCATGTATTATATACAGACTTTTTGTTCTTCCAGGCAGAAAGAAGCACAAGGTATCAAAGTGGTTGGAATAAGGTGTGCTTCACAGGGCAGGACTCTACATTATACTATGTTCTTTGCACCTTTAGTACCTGATACACAGCAGATGCTCAATATGTGCGTAGAGTGAATGAAAGATGGCCCAACTTCTTGAACAGTTGGGATCTAGGAATTTTTTAAAAGATAGCACTGAAACCTTGACTGTAAGACAACAGTCTACTTTATCTCTCTCGGTCCCTTTCATGCACTCTCTCCTCTAGTCTGCATGAGCTTTTTGGAGTGCCCACAAATACCCTCTCTTATCTTTTTCAGCATCAAACTCATCTTTTAAAGTCCAACAAAATTTGCATTCTCTATAAAACTTGTCCTGCCAAGTGTTTTCTTTCTACTTTAAAACCAAAAAAGGTATTGTCCATAATATTAATCTGGAATATTTCTTATGTTGCCTTGTATTGTTTCATTTATGTGTATGCCTTTTGTTCTCCCTTATTACACTGAAGGGGTTGGGGACAATATGGTTTCTGTCACTTATTCAATGTTCATTAAATACAATGTGTTTGGTGACTATATCAAATACACCATCCTTTGGATCCTATAATAACATAGGAAAACTATACAAATAGCATCCTGTCTCTCTCTGTAACTTGTCATCTGCAAGAGAAAGGTGAAGGGAATAAGACTCCTGATCCAAATAATCTCCATGATTAATAAACATTGCTACCTGGCAAAGATACTTGTTGTTTGTCCATATCATCTCCTCCCTCTTTTGTCACAATTACTACTTCCCCTTTGGGGACCCAAAGTCTACCTCTGCAATCTTAAGGGGAACACATCCTTCAGTGCTCTTCACCTTCCTCTGGTCTAAGGATGGTCATGAAACCAAAAAGGGTTAGGCCAACCTAACTCTCTCAGAGTAGCGAAGCAAACAAAGAGGCCATGGTTGAAGTAGATCCACCCCAGAACAGATTCTGAAAGGACTCCTGTCACTGGATCCCTTAAGCAGGCTTTGTTTGAATCCTTTCAGAGGATTAGGTGTTCATCTACCCTATATCCTTTCAAATAAATCCCTTTCTACCTTAAAATAGTCAAAATTGGTTTGCCCGCTTGCAAACAAAGAACCCAAACTAAAGTCTTTGCCTCTTTTAATTCATTTAGCTGTCTGGGCCTAAAACATGGCACATAGTTTTTAGTTTTCTCTTGGGTGGGCGAAATCATATCCACAAATACCAAAGGTAGGCAACTGCTCATACCTAAAGTGATCTAGCTCTGTAGCTACTGGTGAAACATTACTCTCCAATTCTTGGGTGAAACAAATTTCTAGGATTGTACTAATCCTAAAGCTAAATGTTACAGATCCAAGAACCCAGAGGCAGCTTAGCACCAACAGAGAAGCATTTACTGCACACATTTTTATGAGTCTCATTTTCCATTTAGATACTCATTTTCTCCACACATTTTCAATTCATGAATCTCACTCTTTAAAAATTCAAAAACAATCCACTTTTCTTTAAATATATGAGTCTCAAATCTACTTGCAAGTGTTATAGCTAGCCTTCCACTTTCTCACAGTGGAAAAAAACAGTTTTTAGTCGTATCATTAGAAATTGTTTGGTCTTTATTTAGTCAAGATAATTGAACTATGGTCACTATTTGCACATGAATCTAAGGTACTGTAGAGCTGGAATTGTGTTTCAAATGTCTTGCCTGATGCATCCCATTCAGTGGCAGGATCACAGTAATATTCCTATTAATTTATTAATTTATTAACTCAAATCAGTTCTTTATCAACTATCAACTTTGCATTTTCTCAAGAGCAAGAATTCTGTGTCAGTGGGTAATCTAGGTAATTCTGGGCACAAATACATGCTTTTCCTAAAAATGTTTTAATACACTTAAGCAAAGACTTGCAGTTACACTGCACTCTGTACACTGTAACTAGTGCAGTGGCTTCTTAATCTGGTTTGGATCCATTTTAAGCAAGGAGATTTAAAAATCCCTTCACTCCTACCAGGCCTCCATTCAAAACATCACGACACCGTTTTTCTCCAATGTGGGATTCCGGGTGATGATAGCGACAGATATGCCCTCAGCGCCAAGGCCGGAGGCCGAGAGGAGGTGGACTCGCTCCTGCCCCCGACCGGGCCCTCGCCCGAGGCCTTGCGCGCACCGCGGGCCTCCCCAGTTCTGGGACCCGACAAGCGCCCGCAAAGGGCGGGCGCCCCGCCTGCCTCCTCCGCCGAGAAAATAAGCCCAGGGCCAGCCAGGCGCGGACCCCGCCGGCGCCCCCGCGCCTCCTCCCACACACCGCACCCCGGGAGCCGCGCGCAGAAGGAGCGCCTCCGCCAAGGCTGCTCCCAACCCCGTCTCTCGGGGCGCCCCGCATCGGGAGAGGGGGCAGGCGGGCCGCTCTTTTGCCACCTGCAAGCGAGCACTCACGTCCTCCATGCCGCCGGCCGCCGGAGGCCGCAGCCGGGCCGCCCAGCCTCCGCACCTGCGCCCCGCGCCGCCTTCCGGGACCCGCCCTGCGGCCCGCCCTTGGCTTTCAATTGGCCGAAGCGTCGAGGCGGGCCCGCCTCCTCGCTCCCGGGCACCGCTTCCGGCGGCCTCCCCAGGCCCGCCCCCTCGCCCTCGATTGGCAGAGGGACAGGAGGGCCTGATCCCGCCTCTCGCGTACTATTGGCAGATTCTGAGGGGGCTGGCCCGATACTCGATCCCGAATGACCGAGACGAAAGGGGGCGTGATCCTCCCTGAAGTCTGTCCCTGGGAGGCCGCTGCTTCTGGGAACGCTGCCGTGCCTACCGACTGCGCTGTGTGTCCTAGGTTGGCCAGAGATTTGGGCGCTAATGGATGCGTTCTAAGTCCAAGAATTGAACTGTTTTTGGCCGTCAGCTGCTTCTTTGTAAAGCATTAACTTTTCTCGGCCTTTCTTAGTTATTGTTTGCAGCGTAGGTCTGTGCATAGAACCAATGGTACAATCCCAGGTTTTCATTTATAGCACAAAACTCCAACAGCAAAGGAACACAAACAGAATAAAAACTGGTTTCAAGGACACAGTTACAGATTTCACCAGTGGGAAAGGAGGCAATAAGAGGGTTTTTTGAACTTTTTTATTCCAAGTGGAATTGAACAAGAAATTTTATGGCATTTTTCTGAGAATACACTATCTAAAATGTAAATAAAGTTAAAGTTTTTGTCAATATCAGACCCATTCTATTCTGATATTGTAGTAATACACTTTCATACTTTTTAATGCTTATCTATATGTTGCGTACGGTGTAATCTTGTTTATACCGTTGTTGAGGTAAAATTGAAGTATCAGCAAAAATCATTTAAGTATCAGCAAAGAAAAAGATGAAAGAGCAAGCAGATCAAACCAGTCAATCCCAAAGGAAATCAACCTGAATATTCATTAGAAAGACTGATGCTGAAGCTGAAGCTCCAACAGTTCGGTCACCTGATGTGAATAGCTGACTCATTAGAAAAGACTCTGATGCTGGAAAAGATTGAGGGCAGGAGGTGGAGGGGGTGGCAACGGAGGGTGAGATGGTTGGATGGTATCATCAACTTTATAGCTATGAGTTTGAACAAATTCAGGGATGTAGTGAAGGAAAGGGAAGCCAGGCTTTCTCCTGTCCATGAGGTCACAGACAGTTGAACTTAGCAACTGAGCAACAACAAAATAAAAGATTAACTTTTGATCTTTAAAATCTCAAGGCAACTTTAAATCTTTAAAATTTTCTGAGGCTCTATGAATTATATCTCAAGAGCTTTGTCTATATGTGCATTTCCTCTCAACCTTTTATTTTAAAAGTTTTCAAACCTGGGAAACTTTGAAAAACTAGCACAGAGAACATCTGTGTACCCCTCACACTGACTCAACAGTGGCTAACATTACTTCAACAATTAATTGCTCTGTGTGACAGCTCGTGCTATGTGTGTGTCACATGTTCTTAAATTGAATCATTTGAAAGTAGGTTGAGTTCAAAATGAAGCTGTTTCTAGATAGTTCACTGCCTAAAAGGAAGGATATTTTCATGTTAACTGCAGGTTTCCCTGGTGGCTCAGATAGTAAAGAATCCACCTGCAAGAGACCTAGGTTCCATCCCTGGTTGGGAAGATCTCCAGGAGAAGGAAATGGCAACCCACTCTACTGTTCTTTTTTTTTTTTTTAATGTTCCTTTTTTTTTTTTTATTGTTTTTGCCATACATTGTCATGATATCACCATGGGTTTCCATATGCTTCCCCTCTGGAACCCCCCTCCCTCCTCCCTCCCCCCCAGGAAATCTCGCTGCACCAGCCCCTAGCATCAATCCTGGGCTGGCGATTGATTAGACACATGACAATTAACATGCTTCAATGCCCTTCTCCCATATCATCCCACCCTTACCCTCATCCAAAAAGTCCACGAGTTTATTCTATACATCTGCGTTCCTTTTGCTGTCTCGCATGTTGGGTTCTCGTTACCGTCTTTCTAAATTCCATATATATGCGTTAATATACTGTATTGTTGTTTTTGCTTCTGGCTTACTTCACTCTGGATAATGGGCTCCAGTTTCGTCCATCTGAGTAGAATTGCTTCAAATGAATTTATTTTAATGCTGAGTAATATTCCATTGTGTATATGTACCACAGCTTTCTTATCCATTCGTCAGTTGATGGGCATCTAGGTTGCTTCCATGTCCTGGCTATTGTAAACAATGCAGCGATGAACATTGGGGTACACGTGGCTCTTTCAATTCTGGTTTCCTCGGTGTATATGCCCAGCAGTGGGATTGCTGGGTCATATGGCAGGTCTATTTGCAGCTTTTTAAGGAACCTCCACATTGTTTTCCATAGTGGCTGTACTAGTTTGCATTCCCACCAACAGTGTAAGAGGGTTCCCTTTTCTCCACATCCTCTCCAGCATTTATTGCTTGTAGACATTTGGATGGCAGCCATTCTGACTGGTGTAAAGTGGTACCTCATTGTGGTTTTGATTTGCATTTCTCTGATAATGAGTGATGTTGAGCATCTTTTCATGTGTTTGTTAGCCATTTTTATATCTTCTTTGGAGAAATGTCTGTTAAGTTCTTTGGCCCACTTTTTAACTGGGTTGTTTATTTTTCTAGAATGGAGCTGCAGGAGTTGTTTGTATATTTTTGAGATTAATTGTTTGTCTGTTGCTTCATTGGCTATTATTTTCTCCCATTCTGAAGGCTGTCTTTTCACCTTGCTTATAGTTTCCTTTGTTGTGCAAAAGCTTTTAATTTTAATTAGGTCCCATTTGTTTATTCGTGTTTTTATTTCCAATATTCTGGGATGTGGGTCACGGAGTATCCCGCTTTGGGTTATGGCAGAGAGTGTTTTGCCTATGTTATCCTCTAGGAGTTTTATAGTTTCTGGTCTTATGCTTAGATCTTTGATCCATTTTGAGTTTATCTTTATGTATGGTGTTAGAAAGTGATCTAGTTTCATTCTTTTACAAGTGGCTGTCCAGTTTTCCCAGCACCACTTGTTAAAGAGGTTGTCTTTTCTCCATTGTATATTCTTGCCTCCTTTGTCAAAGATAAGGTGTCCATAGATGCGTGGATTTATCTCTGGGCTTTCTATTCTGTTCCATTGATCTATATTTCTGTCTTTGTGCCAGTACCATACTGTCTTAATGACTGTGGATTTGTAGTACAGCCTAAAGTCAGGTAGGTTGATTCCTCCAGTTCCATTCTTCTTTCTCAAGATTGCTTTGG
Source organism: Antilocapra americana (assembly GCA_007570785.1). NCBI lineage: Eukaryota > Metazoa > Chordata > Mammalia > Artiodactyla > Antilocapridae > Antilocapra > Antilocapra americana. The sequence continues at coordinate 32,036,989 of ML663008.1, read as the reverse complement.
CTATACGAGTTTTTTTGTATTTCCATACAAATTGAGAAATTATTTGTTCTAATTCTTTGAAAAAGACCTCTGGTAGCTTGATAGGAATTGCATTGAATCTATAGATTGCTTTGGGTAGTATACTCATTTTCACTATATTGATTCTTCCAATCCACGAACATGGCACATTTCTCCATCTGTTTGTGTCCTCCTTGATTTCTTTCATCAGTGTTTTATAGTTTTCTATATACAAGTCTTTTGATTCTTTAGGTAGAAATACTCCTAAGTATTTTATTCTTTTTGTTTCAATAGTGAATGGTATTGTTTCCTTAATTTCTCTTTCTGATTTCTCACTGTTAGTGTATAGGAATGCCAGGGATTTCTGTGTGTTGATTTTGTATCTTGAAACTTTGCTATATTCACTGATTAGCTCTAGTAATTTTCTCGTAGAGTCTTTAGGGTTTTCAATATAGGGGATCATGTCATCTGCAAACGGAGAGAGTTTTACTTCTTCTTTTCCAATCTGGATTCCTTTGATTTCTTTATCTGCTCTGATTGCTGTGGCCAAGACTTCCAAAACTATGTTGAATAGTAGTGGTGAGAGTGGGCACCCTTGTCTTGTCCCTGATTTCAGGGGGAATGCTTCCAGCTTTTCACCATTGAGGATAATGTTTGCTGTGGGTTTGTCATATATAGCTTTTATTATGTTGAGGTATGTTCCTTCTATTCCTACTTTATGGAGGGTTTTTATCATAAATGGATGTTGAATTTTGTCAAAGGCTTTCTCTGCATCTATTGAGATAATCATGTGATTTTTATTTTTCAATTTGTTAATGTGGTGTATTACATTGATCGATTTACGAATATTGAAGAATCCTTGCATCCCTGGGATAAAGCCTACTTGCTCATGATATATGATCTTTTTGATGTGTTGTTGGATTCTATTTGCTAGAATTTTGTTGAGGATTTTTACATCTAAGTTCATCAGTGATATTGGCCTGTAGGTTTCTTTTTTTGTGGCATCTTTGCCGGGTTTTGGAATTAGGGTGATGGTGGCCTCATAGAATGAGTTTGGAAGTTTACCTTCGTCTGCAATTTTCTGGAAGAGTTTGAGTAGAATAGGTGTTAGCTCTTCTCTAAATTTTTGGTAGAATTCAGCTGTGAAGCCATCTGGTCCTGGGCTTTTGTTTTTTGGAAGATTTCTGATTACGGTTTCAATTTCCGTGCTTGTGATGGGTCTATTAATATTATCTATCTCTTCCTGGTTTAGTCTTGGAAAGTTGTACTTTTCTAGGAATTTGTCCATTTCATCCAAATTGTCCAGTTTATTTGCATATAGTTGCTGATAATAGTCTCTTATGATCCTTTGTATTTCTGTGTTTTCTGTTGTGATCTCTCCGTTTTCATTTCTAATTCTGTTGATTTGGTTCTTCTCCCTTTGTTTCTTGATGAGTCTGGCTAATGGTTTGTCAATTTTATTTATCTTCTCAAAGAACCAGCTTTTGGCTTGGTTGATTTTTGCTATGGTCACTTTTGTTTCCTTTGCATTTATTTCTGCCCTGATCTTTAAGATTTCTTTCCTTCTACTAGACCTGGGCTTCTGCATCTCTTCCCCTTCTAGTTGCTTTAGGTGTAAAGTAAGGTCATTTATTTGATTTTTTTCTTGTTTCCTGAGGTGAGCTTGTATTGCTATGAACTTTCCCCTTAGCATTGCTTTCACAGTGTCCCATAGGTTTTGGGCTGTTGTGTTTTCATTTTCATTCGTTTCCATGCATAACTGAATTTCAATTTTGATTTCTTCTGTGATATGTTGGTTATTCAGCAGTGTGTTGTTGAGCCTCCATATGTTGGAAGTTTTGAGAGGTTTTCTCCTGTAGTTGATATCTAATCTCACTGCATTGTGGTCAGAAAAGATGCTTGGGATGATTTCAATATTTTTGAATTTACCAAGGCTAGATTTATGGCCCAGGATGTGATCTATCCTGGAGAAGGTCCCGTGTGCACTTGAGAAAAAGGTGAAATTCCTTGTTTTGGGGTGGAATGACCTATAGATATCAATTAGGTCTAGTTGGTCTATTGTTTCATTTAAAGTTTGAATTTCCTTGTTACTTTTCTGTCTAGTTGATCTATCCATTGGTGTGAGTGGTGTATTAAAGTCTCCCACTATTATTGTGTTGTTGTTGATTTCCCCTTTCATACTTGTTAGCATTTGCCTTACATATTGTGGAGCTCCTACGTTAGGTGCATAAATATTTATAATTGTTATTTCTTCTTCCTCGATTGATCCTTTGATCATTATGTAATGTCCATCTTTATCTCTTTTCACTGCCTTTATTTTAAAGTCTACTTTATCAGATATGAGTATTGCCACTCCTGCTTTCTTTTGGTCTTTATTTGCATGGAATATCTTTTTCCAGCCTTTAACTTTCAGTCTATATGTGTCCCTAGGTTTGAGGTGGGTCTCTTGTAGACAACATATATTGGGGTCTTGTTTCTGTATCCAATCGGCCAATCTTTGTCTTTTGGTTGGGGCATTCAGCCCGTTTACATTTAAGGTAATTATTGATAAGTATGATCCCGCTGCCATTTATTTCATTGTTTTGGGTTCCAGATTATCTATCCCATCCTTGTTTCCTATCTAGGCAAGTTCCTTTAGCATTCGTTGGATGGCTGGTTTGGTGTTGCTGAATTCTCTCAGTTTCTGCTTGTCTGAGAAAATTTTGAATTCTCCTTCAAATCTGAATGAGATCCTTGCTGGGTACAGTAGTCGGGGTTGTAGATTGTTTTCTTCCATGACTTGTATGTTTTGCCATTCCCTTCTGGCCTGAAGCGTTTCTGTTGAGAGATCAGCTGTTATCCTTATGGGATTCCCCTTGTGAGTTATTTTTTGCTTCTCCCTTGCTGCTTTTAATATTTGGTCTTTGTATTTGATATTTGCTAATTTGATTAATATGTGTCTTGGGGTGTCCCGCTTGGGGTTCATTCTATTTGGGACTCTCTGTGTTTCTTGGACCTGAGTGGCTATTTGCTTCCCCAATTTAGGGAAGTTTTCTACAATTGTCTCTTCAAGAATTTTCTGATGGTCTTTCTTTTTGTCTTCTTCTTCTAGGACTCCTATGATTCGAATATTGGTGCGTTTAATATTGTCCCAGAGGTCTCTAAGATTGTCCTCATTTCTTTTAATTCTTTTTTCATTTTTCCTTTCTGTTTCATTTATTTCTGCCATTCTGTCTTCTACCTCACTTATTCTGTCTTCTATCTCTGTTATTCTACTGTTGGTTCCCTCCAGGGTGTTTTTGATCTCATTTATTGCATTATTTATTGTATTTTGACTCTTTTTCATTTCTTCTAAGTCCTTGTTAAAGCTTACCTGCATCTTCTCAATCCTTGCCTGCAGTTTATTGAGCTGCAACTCCAACTTATTTTCCAGGTTTTGGATCATTTTCACTATCATTATTCGGAATTCTTTGTCAGGTAGACTTCCTATCTCTTCGTCTTTTGTTTGGTCTAGGGGGTCTTTATCCTGTTCCTTTACTTGCTGGGTATTTCTCTGCCTTTTCATCTTGTTTATCTTGCTGTGTTGTCCCTTTATTGTGGGGATTCCTCTCTGTGGGAGGGGTTGGATATGTGGTTTGTCGAAGTTTCCTGGATGGGAAGGCTTGTGTGGTTTTCTGGTGGGTGGGTCTAGGTTTCCTCACTGTTACTCATGCCGGGGTCCAGCCCCAGCGGGTCCGGGGGTCTTGAAGGATGAGTGGCGTTGGCTGAAGAACTGAGCTGAGTCTGTGTGGTGATAGAGCAGTCTCCTTTTAAGATGTTGATGGAGGAATTAATAACCCCCAGGGGTGTTAGGGCACAGGCCTCACTAATTCAATTAGCAATGTTCCATCATCAAGAGAAACCAATTTGGAAGCCTTCCCAGCTGGGGAAGGATGGTCCAGGCTGGCTTAAAAAACAAAACTTAGCAATCACCTCAACACATTTTTCCTAGTTTGCTTCTTCTTAACTCCTTAGGAAGTCTTCAATAAATAAATAAATAAAACTCTGCTCCTCCGGCGCGGGGCGGGCTCAACTAGTGGTCTTCGAAATCTCAGTCCTTCCCCGGGGCTCCGGGCAGTGCTCCAGTCTCAAGGAAGCTTCTCTCGTCCCACTCTACTGTTCTTGCCTGGAGAATTCCATGGACAGAGGAGCCTGGTGGGCTACAGTCCATGGGGTCACAAAGATTGGACACAACTGAACGACTTTCACTTTCCTTCTTAACTACAATAATATGATTATACTTAAAAAAAACCAATAGTAATTCCATATTTGCAAATCCCTTCACCCAACCATCTAGGATCCAATTGTCAAGAGAGTGTGTAATTTCCTCAGTTCTGTCTCACCACAGCAAAGATTTGAAGGGTGGACCAGTGTTACAGCTCCATTACAGCTCAGAGTTTCATTCCACAAACAAAGGATGGTATACCATCAAGGTGTGAGGGCAGGCCGAACCCAAAGGAGAGGCCCCAGCCCATCTTAGCTCCCTCTTTTTAAATGTTTTGTCTCCTCACCCTCTGAGCCTGTTCTATGCAAATCAGGGCTAGCCAGGAAGGGGGTGTGTTTGTTTCACCTGAGATTCTCACTCCAGTCTGTGTATTTTTCCTTTGTTCCTTTTGCATGGGCTTTTCTCTCTTTTTGTCTTTTTGCAAACACCACTTTAGACTCCTTTTTCCTATTCTAACTACCAAAAATTCCCCCCTCAAGAGATGGGAGGCCCAATTCTTTAGGAATAGGGGCATCGAGGTCTCTCTAGCTACTTCCTGCTAAGCAAGGGGTATTGGGCCTCCCCCTCTTGCTAATCTCAAGCCTCAGATTCCTTATAGTGGTGTCCATCTAAGGGTGAGTGATAGATATTTTCTGCAGTTGGTATAGTTTTATATATCCTTGTTTAACTAACACTGCATTTTGTAGCTTGTTGACCTGGGCAGAGACAAAATGAGTTAAATAATTGATAATACATGGAACAGTTATAAGCAGTATCAATATGGTGCTAATAGGTGTTAGTAGGGACATTAGTCAACTCCAAATCCCCCCTCACCAGGAGAAAGATCCCCAAGTCCACTCTGAGGACTCTCTAGCTCATTCTTTGAGATCCTTTAGAATCTGAATATTTTTCTTGAGGACTGTGAGACTTTCTTTAACTTGGCTGGAGGGGTTTAGCCAGAAACAACACATCTCATTCAAGATGGCCCAACTACCTCCTTTTGGAACCACCCCATATAATCTTCTTGAAAGCCCTCACTCTTAGATTTAAAAGTTTCACCATCATTATAAGGAATTTCTGGCAAATTAATCTGTGGAACTAGAGTGGCAACCCCTATTAGGTCATTGCTCTGTAATGCTGCTCTCTTAGCTGTCTTATTGGATGCTTGATTCCCTCATGACACTTCAGTGTCCTCTACAGTGGGAGGCTGAAACCTCAGTGGACTTGACTGAGGACCCTCTGGTGGGCAAGTGGCCTCTTCCTTTCCAAATAGCCCCATGTGCATGTAGCACCAGAAAAGCATACTTGGAGTCAAGTGTAAATGGCTACTCTTTTTCCTTTTCCCAGCTTTAAAGCTCAAGTCAGAGCTATGAGCTCAGCCAATTGGGCTGAAGTATCTGGTGGCAACAGTTTAGCCTCTATGGTCTTGAAATTGGAGACTACTGCATATCCAGCTCTTCTTTTTCCATCTAAGACAAAGCTGCTTCTGTCAATGTATCAGATTTCCTCAGGATTGGTCAGAGGGTCTTCTGACAATCCCTTTCAGGGTTTTGACCAATGGTCCAAGGTTTCTAGGCAGGAGTGAAAGAGGAGAGAGCCTTTGGGGGTAGGCAGGAGGGTGGCTGGGTTAAGAGCCTCACAAGGGGATATAGTCAAGCCTGGGTTTTCATCAGCACTACTTGATATCTGAGGATCTTTTGATCAGACATCCATAAATGGCCTTTCCCATTCAGGAGTTGTTTCACTTGGTGGCTGGTAAAAATAGTTAGTTTTTTCCCAAGAGAGAGTTTTAAAGCATCTTCTATCAGAACTGCAGTAGCTGCAAGATTTCAAAGGCAGGGAGGCCAGCCTCAGATGGTTGGGTCAGGTGGTTGGATAAGTAAGCTACTGGCTGGGGCTCAGGTCTCAACCTTTGGCTTAACACTGTCAAGGCTATTCCTTCCTTTTCATGGAAATATAGTTGGAATGCTTTTTCTAGATCTGGCAGCCTCAAGGTGAGTGCTTGAGTTAAGGCTTGTAAACTAAAGTAGCCTCTACCTACTTTTGAGGAGTTCCCCTTATCAATGGGATTGAATCATGTAAGGGCTGGGCGATAGACCATAGTTGGGTATCCAGATTCTACAATACCCAGTTAGCTCACAATTGTTTAAGAGTTGTGAGGGAAGGCAACTGCAGGATTCCTTGTACTCAGTGGGTGGACAGCCTCCTGGACCCATGCATAATCTGAAATCCCAGGTAAGTGACCCTTTTCTGGACCATCTGTGCCTCAGCACAGGAGACTTTACATCCCTCTCTGCCAAAAAGTTTAGAATTTGAATCACATTTTATTGGGCATTTCCCTCATCTACAGATTAGTAGGTCATCTACATATTGTAATACTTTCTCATTTGGTCCCAGATCCAGATCTAGGAAATCACAAACCAGAGCCTGCCCAAACAGGTGAGGACTATCTCTGAACCACTGACGTAATAATGTCCAGGTTATTTGCTGTTTTTCTCCTGGAGCCTCCCATAGTTTTTGGTCCCTCCCTATTGGAGAGGGAGTAACAGTTTCTCAGTAGTAACCAGAAGCTGTAGGGCCCTAGGGGCTGAAAATCTTCCCATCACAAGGGTGGTTCCCAGCTTAGTGAGTATATCTCTTCCCAAAAAGAGAGCAGGACACTCAGAGACCACCAGAAACTGGTGGGAAAATATTTGTCCATCCCAGTAACAAAGAAGTACTCAGGTGAATCTTTTTGTAATTGTTTTTCCTGTAGTCCCCAAAATGGTACAGGTTTGGGGGGAGAAGGCTCTGGAGTAGGAGGTCAGGACAGAGTAGGTAGCCCCTGTGTCAGCCAAAAGAATTATTGGATCTACCTGCCATATCCAGTTGTACCCTTGGCTCCAGCCCTGTGATGGTTATCTGTGACAGGTGGGCTGGCTAGAGCAGGCCACTTCAGTCCTGGTGAACCATTGTGAGGGAAGGCTTGGCACTTGATCTTGAGACTCTTATGTACCAAGGGCAGAGTACTTCCTAGTGTCCCAATTGATGACATTTGTAGCAAGTTGTTTTAAGAAGCTTACCATGATTTGGACACTCTTTGGCCCAATGTCCCCCCTGTCTACAGATTAGGCATTCATCTCGTGCCTTGTTCTTTAAGGACCCAGGGTTTGTCGTAGTGCTTCCCTGGAGGGCAGTCAACATCTGGGCAAGGCTAGTCTCTCCTTCTCTCCCTTTCCTGGGCCTTGGCCTCCCTCTTCTGTTCTGTAATAAAAGGTATCAGTGGCCATCTGGACCACCTTGTCTAAAGTGGCAGCAGGGTTCTGCTGCTGTAGCTGTTGTAACTTTATCCTTATATCTGATGCACATTGGGACAGGAATTTGTCCTTTAAAATCATCTGTCTCTTGTAGGAGTGTCAGTCCAGATTGGCAAACTTTTGGAGGGCCTCTTTTAGCCTTTCCAGAAAGGCAATCAGGTTCTTGTTGGGCTCCTGAGTTACTGTTGAGTTTGGGTGCAGCACCACAACTAATATGCTTCCTACTATTTCCATGAGTGGACTTCCTTAGGGGTGAGTCTTTCTGAAGCTTATCCTACCTAGTACTGTTGCAACCTGGGAGCCAGGAATCCCTGGGTCAGGGTGCAGATCCCCAGGCAGGTTGAGGCACGTCAACATCCTGAAGATCAAATCCCCAGGCAGGTCAAGGCCTGTTGGCCTCCAAGGGTCAAACTCCTGGGACCCCTGGACTGGCGGATCCCCAAGCACGCTGAGGTATGACAACCTCCTGGGGACAGGATCTCTAGGCAGGTTGAGACAGGTTGACCTCTTGAGACTCCTGGGCTGGAGTTGGGTGTCTCCAACATCTCCAGCATAACTAGCTGGATAGGTTAAGAGGTTGTAATCTTAACTCATTGTTGGTTTGCCCACTATGATGTAAAGCAATCCAAGCCTGTGCACTGAGACTGGGAACCTGCCAAAATAGCCACAAGGCTAATTCTCTTAACCCTTCTGTGGGAATGTAAGTCCCTGATTTTTTCCCCAAGTCCTCCATAAGAGAAACATTTCATTGTCATAGACCCACTCTAGGTAAAAACAGAAGTAATGATAAAGGAGTGGGTTATTGGCTGGGTGGAGTGATGTTGCCTTCAGAGGGGGCAGGGTAGTGGTTGTAAGATTTGAGGCAAAGTGGCTTAAGGACAAAACGACAAGAGTCAACAAACTGATGTTCAATAAAGTGGAGTGGAGATTTGATCCAGGGGGTACATTCACAACTTTAGGAGAAGGGTGGTAAGGGTTTGGGCCAAAATGTCTGCATGACTAACTCCCAAAGTGACAAACATTGTCCCCAGTAGCCCAATTGCCCTTGAAGGGATGCCATCAACTGATGGACTTCTAGCAGGCATTGTGTGCCTGTCACCCACTCTAGTGGATCCACTGAGAGGTGCTGATGTCTCTCGTGTTGCAGGAAACATGGAAGATGAAGGTCTGAATCTCTAGAGGGATTGGCTATTATACAATATTTTCCTCACAAGGACAAACTATTTTCTTTTTGTAATTAATTAATTTTTTCTTTGAAGAATAATTGCTTTACAGAATTTTGTTATTCTCTGTCAAACCTCAACATGAATCAGCCATAGGTATACATATAACCCCTCCTTTTTGAACCTCCCTATTTTCTGATTGTCCTGCCAGAAGATTATAGAGGCAACATTGTAGTCCCATACAGGGCTCACAAAAAGAGCATGAAAACAGGAGGGAAGCGGGCAGGGCACAACTTTCGAGAGAATAACATAACCCAAGAACATAACATAAACCAGTTAAATCAAATGGGTCCAAGATGGCAGACAAGTCGACCTCAACTAAGCCTTGATCCTCAGTTTGCAAGTTAAATGATACACCCAGAGGTGCCATGACAGTTCCAAGGCATTTATCTAAAGACAAAGAGTGGGCAGCTCCCCAACAGTTGGGATGATCTTGCCACTTATTAGCATATGGAATTACCCATCCCTTAAAAACTAACCACACCACATTTCACAGCCACCACACTGGCCTTCTGGGATGGCCCACACTCTGTGGAGTGTGTTTCTCTCTGAATTTGAACAAATCTACCTCTTACCTATCCCTGTGTCTCTCACTGAATTCTTTCTGCAATGAGACATCAAGAACCTGAGCTTCATTTGGCCCTGAAACCAGATACCATGGGTTTGGGCTGGGCTGGAGTCCTGGTCAGACATGACTGAGCAGCTAAGTACAGCATAGCACAGAGTCCTGGTCACATAGATTCGAGTTCCAGTCTTAGGTAAATGGTTTCAAGCATGACTTTTGAAAATGGAAAGATGATGACCTGCACAATACTTTGTAAATAGTGCTATAGATGGAGAGAGGAGCTGAAGGATGGGAGGGAAAGGCCGTGGGAAGAACGTGCCAAGGGATCCACTTCATAACCTGCTGGAAAAACTTAAATGCCTGACATGTGCCCACAGTTTTCATTGGCCTGATCCTTGGAACAAAGGAGACTAAGAAGAGAAGAACTCTCACTTGCTTAGGCAACAGTTACTAGGGCACAGCAGATAGTGGAGCCTTCAGGACACACTGGGGAGTAGTCCCTACCAGAGTCCCTCAGTTCCACCCACTGTTTGTTCAAGAAAACAAGAAATGAGATATTATCATAAATAACTGATTTTGTTAGCCATATGTCCTTCCAGCCATAGGAGTGAGGACTTCCAACCTTAATCGGAAGTCTTCTGGAATCTGAGACTGAGCTGTGTGTGCTTTCTGCTGAGTTTGTGTTTGCTGTCCTGGTTTCAAGCATGCTGGGCTTCTGGTCACTTCCACTGCACTGGGTTTCTTTGTGTTCAGTTTCCACAGCATGAACTTTTGCCAAGTTGGGCTTCTGCTGTGCTTGGTCTCTGCCTCACTTGGGCCGAGCCAAGGTTGCTTCAGCCAGGTTACATCCAGGTCATAGCACCAGATATGTAGGGGGAGTGTATAATATCCTTGGTTCTGTCTCACTGCAGCAAAGATTGAAAACAGTGGACCAGTGGTACAGCTTGGTTACAGCTCAGAGTTTTATTTCATAAACAAAGTACACCCTCAAGGTGTGAGGGTAGGCTGACCCCAAAGGAGAGCCAAGACCCCAAACCAGCTTGAATTCCTCTTTTTATACATTTTTTTCTCCTCTCCCCTGAGCCTGCCCTATAAAAATCAGGGCTAGCCAGGAATGGGGGAGTGTTTGTTTCATCTGAGGTTCTCACATTGGTCTGTGGATTTTTCCTCTGTTCCTTTTGTATGGGCTTTTCCCCTTTGTCTTTTAGCCACCACCATTTTGGACTCCTTTTCCCTATTCTAACTGCTTAATACAGTCAAGGTTCACATACAACATTTAGTTATTATGTCAACGTTTACAGTATACTGCTTTCAAGATGGCAGAGTACAAGGACATGTGCTCATCTTCTCCTGTGAGAACTCCAAAAGTACAACTGGCTGCTGAACAACCATCAGCAGGAAAATATTGGATCTCACCAAAAAATGATACCCCATGCCCAAGGGCAAAGAAGAAGCCCCAATGAGATGGTAGAAGGGGTGAAAATTTAGATTCAAACCTCATGCTTGCCAGAGACACTCAGAGGGCACAGACAAAACCTTGTACATCAGGACCCAGGGACCCCACAAGAGATTGAACCAGACCTTCCTTTAAGTATTTGAGTGTCTCCTGCAGAGGCGTGAGTCAGCAGTGGCCTGCCAAAGGGACAGGGGCCCTGGAGGCATGGCATGTGGCGTAAGTCTTCTTGAAGGAGGTGGTCATTAGCCCCACCACAGAGCCTCTGAGCAGAATGCCCACAAACTGGAGAACAATTAAACAAAGAAGTTCTTGCAATGTGGCAAAAGTTCTAGGGCCCACAGTAGACTTCCCAACCTGGAAATCCAGCAAAAGGACTGAGAACTCCAGAGAATTTGACCTTGTAGGCCAGTAGGATTTGATTACAGAACTTCCACAGGACTGTGGAAACAGACTCTTGAAGGGTACAAACAAAACCTTGTAAGTACCAGAATCCAGGAGAAAGAAGCAGTGACCCTACAAAAGACTGAGCCAGACTTTCCTGTGAGTGTCCAGGAGTCTCCAGCAGAGAGGTGGGTGACAGAGGCCTGCCACAGGTTTAGGGGCACTGAATATAACATGCACATGCTGGTATAAGTCTTTTTGAAAGAGGTCACCATTACCACCATTATCCCTAGCATAATTTGGCCTCATGCCAAACTACAGGGACGGAACACAGCACCTCCCCTTCAGCAGAAAATTTGGATGAAAGGTTTACTGAGCATAGCCCCACCCATCAGAATAAGACCCAGTTTGCCCCACAGCCAGTACCTCCTATCAGGAAGCTTTCTCAAGCCTCTTATCCTTATCCATCAGAAGGCAGACAGAATGAAAACCACAATCACAGAAAGCTAACAAAACTGAGTTTGAGCAAGCTTCAGGAGATGGTTAAGGACAGGTAAGCCTGGTGTCCATGGGATCACAAAGAGTCAGACATGACTGAGCAGTTGAACAACAACCAAACTGAACACATGGATCACAGCCTTGTGTAACTCAATGAAACTATGAACCATGCCATACAGGGCCACCCAAGATGAATGGGTCATGGTGGAGAGCTCTGGTGAAATGTGGCCCACTGGAGAAGGGAATGGCAAACCACTTCAGTATTATTGACTTGAGAACCCCATAGACAATATGAAAAGGAAAAAAGGTATGAAACTGGGTAATGAGCCTGCCAGGTTGGTAGGTGTCAGTTATGTTACTGGGGAAGAGCATAGAATTACCTCCAGAAAGAATGAAGAGACTGAGCCAAAGTGGAAATGACGGCCAGTTGTGGATGTGTCTGGTGATGACAGTAAATGGGGGAACAATGGAAACAGTACAGACTTTTATTTTCTTGGGCTCCAAAATCACTTCAGATGGTGATTGCAGCCATGAAATTAAAAGACGTTTGCTCCTTGGAAGACAAGAAATGACAAACCTGGACAGCATATTATAAAACAGAGACATTACTTTGTTGACAAAAATCCATATGGTCAAAGCTATGGTTTTTTCAGTAGTCATACATGGATGTGAGAGTTGGACCATAAAGAAGGCTGAGTGCCAAAGAATTGATGCTTTTGAACTGTGGTGTTGGAGAAGACTCTTGCAAGTCCCTTGGACTGCAAGGGGATCAAACTAGTCAATTCTAGAGGAAATCAACCCTCTAGGGTTCAATCAATGAATATTCATTGGAAGGATCTGGGATGATGATGGTGTACTTGGTAGGCTAAAGGACTTACTTACACTTTAGGGTAGAAGTCATCTGTGATTACACATCATCTTTGTCCCCCTATAATAGAGAAGAGGGCTTCCCAGGTGGCACTAGAGGTAAAGAACCTGCCTGCCAATACCGGAGACATAAGAAATGCAGGTTCAAATCCCAAGTTGGGAAGACCTTCTGGAGACAGGCATGGCAATGCACTACAGTATTCTTTCCTGGAGAATCCCATGGACAGAGTAGCCTGGTGGGCTACCATCCATAGGGTTGCAGAGTTGGACACAACTGAAGCAACTTAGCACACATGCAATAGGGAAGAACCTTTGTATTCTGTCACAAGTTAGTCATGAAAATGATTTGCCTATAAGCTTAATTATACATCATGGCCCATCTATGGGAATCCTACCTCCAAGATAATGAGCATTTAGCTTTGTTTTACTCATAAGAAACATCCAGACCAGACCCACCTGTGAAGACTGCAGGAAAGAAGAAATTAACATATCCCCTCTGAAGGCTGATTGGAACCTGGAAATGTTTGACTTTACTCCCTCTCATTTTAGTATCAAAGAAGCCTGAATTCTAACTCAGAGGAAATGGTTCTTTGGGACATTAGTCCACCATCTTCTTGGTCTGCTGGTTTTCTGAATAAAGTTGGTATTCCTTGCCCCAACAACTTGTCTTTCAATTTATTGTCCTGTTGTGAAATGAGCAGTACAAACTTGAACTTGGTAATACCATCAACTTTTTACTTGAAAAAAAAGAGGTTCAGGTTTAGCTCCTAGGTAGAGCTAATGGTGACCTCCTCCAAGAGGACTTAGGCCAACAAGCCATATCTCCCCAAACTGCTGTTGCCAGTACCCCTGTTCTTGCAGCAGGCCACTGTTGACCCATGCCTCTTTAGGAGACTTTCAAACACTCATAGGCAGATCTGGCTCAGTCTCCTGGCGGGGGGATCACTGTTCCTTTTCCCTGGTCCTGGTGCACATAAGGAGCTTTATTTGTGCCCTCCAAGAGACTCTGGTGGGTATGAGGTTTGATTTTAACATGGATTGTGTGCCCCTCCTACTGCCTTGTTAAGGCTTTTCCTTTGTCCTTGGATGTGGGGTATCTTTTTTCTTGGTGGATTTCAATATCCTCCTGTTGATGGTTGCTCAGCAGCTAGCTGCAATTTTGGTGTTCTTGCAGGAAAAGATCAGCACATGTCCTTCTACTCTTCCATCTTAACTCTCTACAGGTGCAAACAATAGGTGCCTAATTAATATTTATTATTGATTTTAAAGTGCGATCTCTTTATTCACTCTCATTCCCTTTCGCTACTGATCATGGAGTTTGTTTTGGGCTTCCCTGGTAGCTCAGACAATAAACAATTCGCCTGCAATGCAGAAGACCCCAGTTTGATCCTTGGGTCCAGAAGACCCCCTGAGATGGGAATGGCCACCCCACTTTAGTATTCTTGCCTGGAAAATTCCATGGGCAGAGGAGCCTGGCAGGTGAGCTACAGTCCATGGGGTCACAAAGTGTTGGACATGACTGAGTGGCTAACACTTGCATTGATAGTTTTTAAAAATTTATTTATTTTTGTCTGCATCTGGCCTTCATTGCTGTGTGTAGGCTTTCACTAGTTGTGGAGAGCAGGGGCTACTCTCCAGTTGCTGTGTTCTGGGCTTCTCATTGTGGTAGCTTCTTTTGTTGTGGAGAACAGGTTCTAGGGCTCACAGTCTTCAGTGGTTGTGGTACATGGGCTCAGGACTTGTGGCTCTTGGGCTTAAGGGCACAGGCTCAATAGTTGTGGTCCACGGGCTTGGTTGCTCCACAGCATGTGGAATCTGAATTAGCAGGTGGATTCTTTACCACTGAGGCGCCAGGAAAGCCAATACTGATTTCTAACTTGGCTTTAAATCAAATTTCAAATTTGACCTTTTTACAAATCTCTTGAGTTTCCCTGTGCCTTTATCAGGAATGCATATATTCCAAATTCAAGCTTTGGAATAAAGCTTTATAGCTAAGTCTCTCTTAGATCTCCAGAGACATGTCATTGAAATTTTTCATTTCAATCAACAGTCAGAAAAAGTAAGTCAACAGTTATTTTAGTGTGTCAAATTATTTTTGGCTTAAAAACTTTTTCTAGGAAGAAATTTAAGGATATTTTAAGCAATTGGAAATATTCCACAGTTTCCATTTATTTGTTCTATAAATTTTTGTATCTTTCAGAGCACTGTGTACCACAAATAGAATCCAATTGTAACAAAACTTTTCACATTTGGGTGAAAATGTTCTATTGGAGGTCCTCAGGAGTGTTGTCCAGGAGTTCTTGTGCCTGACATTTAAAAAACACACTTGTTTTTGAAGACAGAAAAATTTTATATTGGTTTCGCTGACTAATTCAGCGTGGGAGAACAAATTTGCTAAAACTTCCAAAAATAATTTGTCCTTGGATAGACACCAAAATGTGAAGATTTAGACCAAAAGCAAAATTTCTCTGAAAGTTTAGAAAAACCATTTACAGAAACTCAGGATGAAATGAATTGTGTACACTTCGTGGAAATCATGGCTACTACTTAGTAATTTAGAGCTGGTCTCATCTGATCTCTGCTACTTCCTGATTCAACTCTAAAGCTAAGTCCCAGGCCCTGAAATTCAGTCAGGTTAGTTCTCACTATTTCCATGGAGGATTTCCTTATTTCAGAAATAACCAGAAGATGAGGTTTTCAGCTTTCTGCAGTGATATCTCATTTAATCACGTTCTAGGCCTTAATAAGTAAAATTTTTCTTTTAAAATACACTTCACAATTCTGTGTGCTGAGATTTAAAAGACATTTGAAAGTATCTTCCAACAACTTATAAAATAATTATTTTGATTTTCCAGTATTTAGAAAAATTAACAATTTCAGTCTCTGAAGTTTTTTGTACAAAGGTGACATAAAAGAGGATGTGTGATGATTTGCTGTTTACAGCATTCTTGTTAATATAAGCTAGAGATGAATTGATTCTTTAAAATAAATGAAAATTGTTACTTAGAGTGTTGTAAAGGAGAAAAAACAGAAGACACAAGGGAATAACATGTACATTTATTCATGGACATGTGTATATCCTGCCTCTCTCTAAGAAGGATCCTATGTACAGCATTTATGTGGGCGTGACAATTTACAAAACCTTTACACATTTTTAAGCAACATTTCTATTTTGGTCTTGATAACAATCCTCAGAGATGGGCTTGTAAAATATTATTGCTTGCATTTTACAGTTCAGAAAACTGGTAAGAGTGTTTAAATTACTTTCCCAAGATCACAGGGAAACTAGAGTTTGAGTGTATGTTCAGCACTCCCTCACTCATTCATTTATTCATTCTTCAGTAAATATTTGCTAAAGTCTTCCAGTTGTGGTACATTGATAGGCGATATGGAAAACTAAAATCAAATCACCTATGTTTCCTTGTTTCTATTCCTTTGTTGTTGTTTAGTCATTCAGCCATTGGAAAAATCATTGACTTGACTATATGGACCTTTTTTGGCAGAGTAGCGTCTCTGCTTTTCAACACACTATCTAAGCTTGTTATAGCTTTCCTGCCAAGAAGCAATCATCTTCCGATTTCATGGCTGCAGTCACTGAAGAGGGGAATGGCAAACCACCCCAGTACACTTGCCAAGAGAACCTCATGAACTGTATGAAAGGACAAAAAGATATGACACTGAAAGATAAGTCCCCAAGATCAGAAATTGCCCAATATGTTACTGGGAAAGAGCAGAGAACAACTATTAATAGCCCCAGGAAGAATGAAGTGACTGGACCAAAGCAGAAATGATGCTCAGTTATGGATGTCTCTGGTGATGAAAGTAAAATCCAATGCCACAAAGAACAGTATTGCATAGGAACCAGGAATGTTAGGTCCATGAATGAAGGTAAATTGGATGTAGTCAAGCAGAAGATGGTAAGAATAAACATCGACATCTTAGGAATCAGTGAACTAAAATAGACAAGAATGGGAGAATTTAATTCAGTTGACCACTATATCTATTACTGGGGCAAGAATCCCATAGAAGAAACAGAGTAACTCTCATAATCAACAAAAGAGTCAGAAATTTAGTACTCGGGTGTAACCTCAAGGGTAACAGAATGAGCTTAGTTCATTTCCAAGCTAAGCCATTCAACATCACAGTAATTCAAGCATGCCCCTACCACTGAGGCCAAAGAAATGGAAGTTTCTTTTAAGTTTCTTCACAATTCTATGAAGACCTGGAAGACCTCACCTAGAAAAACTAACACCAAAAAAAAGATGTTCTATTCATCATTGGGAATTGGAACGCAAAAGTAAGAAGTTAAGAGATACCTAGAATAACAGGCAAGTCTGGCCTTGGAGAACAAAATGAATGAAAAGCTGACTGAATTCTGCCCACAGAATGCACTTGTCATAGCAAATACCCTTTTGCAACAGCAAAAGAGACGACTTTGTAAGTGGACATCACCAGATGGTCAACACCAAAATCAAACTGATTACATTCTTTGTAGCTGAAGATGGAGGAGCGGTATGCAAGCAGCAAAAAAAGACCTGGAGCTGACTGTGGATCAGATCATCAGCTTCTCATTGCAAAATCCAGGTTTAAACTAAAGAAAATGGGGAAAACCACTAGGCCAGCCAGGCACCACTTCTATAAAATCCCCAGTGAATATGCAGTGGAGGTAACGAATAGATTCAAGGGATTAGATCTAGTTAACAGTGTGCTTGAAGAACTATGGACCGAGATCAGTAATATTGTACAGGAGGCAGTGAACAAAACCATCCCAAAGAAAAAGAAAAGCAAGACGGCAAAGTGGTTGCCTGAGAAGGCTTTACAAGTAGCTGAAGAAAGAAGAGAAGCAAAAAGCACAGGAGAAAAGGAAAGGTATATTCAACTAAATGCAGAGTTCCAAAGAATAGCATGAAGAGACAAGAAGGCCTTCAATGAACAGTGCATAAAACTAAAAATTAACAGAAGGGGAAAGACTAGAGATCTCTTCAGGAAAATGGGAAATATCAAGGGAATATTTAACCCAAAGATAGGCACATTAAAGGACAGAAACAGTAGTGAACTAGTACACGCTGAAGAGATCAAGAAGAGACAGAAAGAATACATGGAAGAACTATACAAAAAAAATTTTAATGAACTGAATTACTATGGTGTGGTCAGCCACCCAGAATCAGACATTCTGGAGTGTGAAGTCAAGTGGGCCTTAGGAAGCCCTGTTGTTAATAAAGCTGGTGGATGCAATGGAATTCCAGTAGAGCTATTCAAACCTCTAAAGGATGATGCCATCAAGGTGTTACATTCGCTATGTCAGCAAATCTGGGAGACCCAACAGTGGTCACAGGACTAAAAAAGGTAATCCTCATCCCAATTACCAAGAAGGGTAGTACTAAAGAATGTATTAACC
The DNA here is from genome assembly GCA_007570785.1 of Antilocapra americana. Taxonomy (NCBI): domain Eukaryota; kingdom Metazoa; phylum Chordata; class Mammalia; order Artiodactyla; family Antilocapridae; genus Antilocapra; species Antilocapra americana. The sequence goes on along the minus strand of ML663008.1, from coordinate 32,019,086 downwards.
ATCAGACAATTGCTCTCATTTCCCATGCTAGTAGTCATGCTTAAAATCTTGCACCCAAACCTCAGCATAATGTGAACCAAGAACTTCCAGGTGTCCAATCTAGGTTTATAAAAGGAAGAGGAACAAGAGATCAAATTGACAAATTGGCTGGATCATAGGAAAAGCAAGGGAATTCCAGAACAACATCCATCTCTGTTTCATCAACTATGCTAAAGCCTTTGACTGTGTATCATGAAAGCAGATAGCAAAATAGTAGTCTATTATAAATTTTTCATAAAAAAGAATACATATGTAGTGTGAAAAGCAAATATTTTGATGTGTAAATATATGTTATGAACAGATTCAGAGCAAGATAAGTTAGGCAAGAAAAAGAAATAAAAGGCATTCAAATAAAAAAGGAAGAAGTAAAACTATCTCTATTCATAGAAGTCATGATATTACATCTAGGAAGCCTAAGAGAATGCATAAATACACCACTTGAGCTAATTGATCTCAGGATACACAACTACTCACAAAATGATTTGCAGCTATAAGCATTAACAACAAACAAGTGTTTGTTCTGGAGTCAGAATAAAAGAAATTCCAAAAATAATTACATTTACCATAGCTTCAAAAGAATAAAATACCTAGGAATAAATTTAACCAATGAAGTGCAAGACTTGTACACTGAAAACTGAAGAACATTGCTGAAAAAAATTAGAGAAGACCTAAATAAAGGTGAAGACATCTTATGTTCATTGACTGCAAGACAATATTGCTAAGATGACAATGCTATCCAAAGTGACAAACAGTTTCAATGCAATCACTATGGACATTCTAACAGTAGTTTCTCAGAAATGGAAAACTTCATCCTAAAAAATCATATGGAACTTTAGGTGACCCAGAAGAGCCAAAATAATCTTGAAAGAGAAGAGCAAATTTGGAAGACTCGTCTTTTTCCTGATTTCAAAACTTGCTACAAATCTATAGTAATCAAAATAGTGTGATACCACCATACGGCTAGGCTTTTGACCAGTAAAGTAGAACTGAAATCCCAGCAATAACCCACACATTAATAATCAACTTATTTTCAACAAAAATTCCAAGATCATTCAATGAAAGAAAGGAAAAACTACAGAAAATGGATTAAAATCTAAATTTAAGAACTAAAATGGTAAAACTATTAGAAGAAAATGTAGAGTTAAATCTACATGACCTTGAATCTGGCAGTTTTTTAAAATATGACATCAAAAGCACAGACAACAAAAGAATGAAAACACAATAAACTGGACTTGATAAAAATGAAAACTTTTGTTCATCAAAAGATGCTATCAAGAAAGTGATAAGAGAGAATGAAAAATTTTTGATGCTCATATATGTAATAAGGGTTTAATATCCAGAATACATCAAGAACTCCTACAACTCAACAGATCCCTAGTTGGGAAGATACCCTGGAGAAGGAAACGGCAACCCACTCCAGTATTCTTGCCTGGGAAACCAAACCCCATGGGTGGAGGAGCCTGGGGAACTACAGTCCATGGGGTCACAAAGAGTTGGACATGACTGAGTGACTTCACTTTCATTTTCACAGCTCAAAAACATTAAAAAAGAAAAACCTACAAAAATGTATAAAGAATTTCAAAAGACATTTCTCCACAGAAAACACAGAAATAGACAATAGGCACATGAAAAACTGCTCAACATCAGTAGTCATCAGAGAAATGAAAATCAAAAAACCCCAATGAAATGCCACATCATATCTACTATATTCAGAAAAAGAAAACAGCAAACAACAATGTGGGAAAATTGGAATCCCAAACATTGCTTGTGGAAATATAAAATGATGTAGCTGAAATAAGTTTGAGTAGCAGTCTGGTAAAGGCAAAAATGGATATGTGTGTGTGTGTGTGTATATATATAACACACACACATACTGTAATATATACAAGGCTGTACATTGTTACCCCGCTTATTTAACTTCTATGCAGAGTACTTCATGAGAAACGCTGGGCTGGATGAAGCCCAAGCTGGAATCGAGATTGCCAAGAGAAATATCAATAACCTCAGATATGCAGATGACACCACCCTTATGGCAGAAAGTGAAGAGGAACTAAAGAGCCTCTTGATGAAAGTGAAAGAGGAGAGTGAAAAAGTTGGCTTAAAACTCAACATGCAAAAAACTAAGATCATGGCATCTGGTCCCATCACTTCATGGCAAATAGACAGGGAAACAATGAAAACAGTGACAGGCTTTTCTTGGGCTCCAAAATCACTGCAGATGGTAACTGCTACCATGAAATTAAAAGACACTTGCTCCTTGGAAGAAAAGCTATGACAAACCTAGACAGCATATTAAAAAGCAGAGACATTACTTTGCTGACAAAGGTCTGTCTAGTCAAAGCTGTGGTTTTTCCCATAGCCATGTATGGATATGAGAGTTGGACTATAAAAAGAAGCTAAGTGCTGAAGAATTGATGCTTTTGAACTGTGGTGTTGGAGAACTCCTGAGAGTCCCTTGGACTGCAAAGAGATCAAACCAGTCAACCCTAAAGGAAATCAGTCCTGAGTATTCACTGGAAGGACTGACACTGAAGCTGAAGCTCTATTACTTTGACCACCTGATGCAAAGAACTGAATCCTTGGGAAAGACCCTGATGCTGGGAAAGATTGAAGGCAAGAAGAAACAGGGATGACAGAGGATGAGATGATTGAATGACATCACTGACTTGATGGACATGAGTTTGAGCAAGCTCTGGAAGTTGGTGATGGACAGGGAAGCCTGACATGCTGCAGTCCATGGGGTTGCAAAGAGTTGGACACGACTGATCTACTGAACTGAACTGATACATACTGTATACATGGGCTTCCCAGGTGTTGCTATATAAGAGACACAGGTTCAATACCTGGGTGCAGAAGTTCTCATGGAGGAGAGCATGGCACCCCACTCCTGTATTCTTGACTAGAAAATCCCGTGGGCAGAGGAGCCTGGCAGGCTAGACTCCATAGGGTCACAAAGAGTCAGACACAATTGAGCAACTGAGCATGCATGCATGCTTACACATACACAGGACTGACATTACATATTTACATATGAAATGAGTCAGGGAACTTAAATCTCTCTAATTTGCAGCAGGAATTATGATTTTCTGCCACTAAAATTTAAAAGATGGACAGATGAGGCTCTGGAAGCACCACAAATGTAAACAGATGGAACCGAGAGCTTCAGAGCTGAGCTGTTCCTCACAAGCTGTGGTGAGACACACAGGGAAGTCACATCATGCACATAATTACCCACCAACTCCACTGTTAACGACGTCATTTTTAGGAATTACTGTGCCAGTCTGGTCCATGGCAAATGGCCTGAACTCTTTGGGCATCTTGGGGTCACAAGCCTCTCTCTGCAGGGGTGAGGATGTGAAGGCCAGGCCTCTCCTTTCCAGCACCTCCCTTCACTCACAACTCCAGTGTCCATCAATAGATGACTGGATAAATAATATACAATGAAATATTATCCATCTATTTAAAGGAATAAAGTTCTGATACATGCTACAACATGGATGAACCTTGAAAATATGCTAAGTGAAATAAATCTGATTAAAAATACAAATGATTAGATTCCACTTATATGAAACATAAGCAAATTCATAGAGATATAAACTAGATCAGAGTTACCAGTTCAGTTCACTTCAGTTCAGTTGCTCATTCATGTCTGACTCTTTGTGACCCCATGGACTGCAGCACGCAGGCTTCCCTGTCCATCACCAACTCCCAGAGCATGCTCAAATTCATGTCCATAGAGTCGATGATGGCATCCAACCATCTTATCCTCTGTCATCCCTTCACCTCCTGCCTTCAATCTTTCCCAACATCAGGGTCTTATCAAATGGGTCAGTTCTTTGCATCAGGTGGCCAAAGAATTGGTATTGGGGCCTCAGTTTCAGCGTCAGTTCTTCCAATGATTATTCAGGACTGATTTCCTTTAGGATGGACTGGTTTGATCTCTTTACAGTGCAAGGGACTCTCAAGAGTCTTCTCCAACAACACAGTTCAAAAGCATCAATTCTTCAGCACTTAGCTTCCTTTATAGTCCAACTCTCACATCCATACATGACTGCTGGAAAAACCATAGCTTTGACCAGACGGACCTTTGTTGGCAAAGTAATGTCTCTGGTTTGTCATCTAGGTTTGTCATTGTTTTTCTTCCAAGGAGCAAGCATCTTTTAATTTAATGGCTGCAGTCACCATCTACAGTGATTTTGGAGCCCAAGAAAATAAAGTCTCTCACTGTTTCCCCATCTACTTGCCATTAAGTGATGGAACCAAATGCCATGATTTTACCAGGTTAGATCAGGTTGCCATGAGATTACTAGGGGTCTGGAGAAAGGAGGAAATAGGGAATTATTGTTTAATGGGTAAAGATTTCTGTTTTTGGAAATGAAAATATTTGGAAATAAATAGTGGTGATGGTTGCCTAATATTGTGAATGTACTTAATTCCACTGAATTTTACACTTAAAAATAGGGAACATGGCAAATGATATGCTATAAATATTTTGCCAAAATAAAAATATAGTTAATAAAAAATCTGGAATATACACACAAAACTGTTCACTCATTATGAATCATTGCAGGATTCTAATTTTGATTCATGATAAAGAGTTCATTTCCTTATTATACAAAGAGTGCTTCTAATCACTGTTAAACAAAAATGTTGGAAAAAAGGGGGGAACGTGAATGATAATAGCAGGGGGTTCACAGAAACAGAAATACAAACAGCATAGGAAAAATATGGTCAGTTTATAATTTATAAAACGCAAATTAGAACAACAAAGAATGTCATCTTACGTATCAGACTGATGAAGCTAAACAGTCTGGTTGAGAATGTGGGAAATAGTCCCACCCTGTTAGAGACAACATGCAATACAGCACCGTTCTGAGAAAACTTCGGCGGAATCTGTCTGACTGCCGAATGGAATCCAAGTTTTAAATGTTTGTCCTTTGACTCTAGGAGTTTTTCCTGATGTTACGGGAGAAAAGGTAAAAAAGATACTTGTTTATGGATATTTGTTGGAACATTGTTTCTAAATTCTCCTCTTTATTAAAAACAGTAACAATCTGAATATCCACCAGCAGGGGACTAGTTAAATAAAATACTTCACCAATGAAACTTACCATTAAAAAGCATAGGGGTAGGTCTAAATGCACTGATCTACAAATGCTGCAGAATGGTGTAGCTAAGGAAAACTCTCCAATTTGCAATTAAATATATTTCATATATGTTTCTGTCAAGTTACCTCTACTGAGTTTGGAGTAAAGGTGTTGAAGAATGCTTTCTTTTCAGGTTAAATCATTTCACAGTTTAAAATGTTTACTATATGTGACTTTTAACACTTTAACTTTTAAATGTTTCATTAATCAGGTAATTCATAACTACATCATGAGCATGTGTATTCTTGCAGACATGTTTCTGTATACTTTTATAGCATACAATTATGTATACATTTTTCATGAATGAAATGATATAACAACTATTTTTTATACATTGTAGAACTGAGTTTTTTGGCTAATGTTTATAAATCCACTTCATTATCTAAAAATTGTTGAGTAGTAATTTAATTATGAATATTATAGTCTATTTAACCTCAAATAATATATATCCTCAAATAATAATATCCTCAAATGATGGATATTTAGCTTGTTTCATTTGATATTTCAAACAATGCAAAAATGAACATTTTTCAACTTCCTTCTTAAAGTATATGTGTGCCTCTTAATGAATTTTTTGTAACAGATATGTATGTTATCTTTACAATTAAAAATAGTCTGAAAAAGAATTGTGCTTTGGAGAGCTAGAAGACACAAATTTGGAAAGTTCAGGAATAAATATCCAACAATATAAATAGACATTATATTTAAAGGATGAAGATGTCTCTTTATGTATCACTGGAAAGTATTCAAGAGAAATAAAATGGGTAGTTGCAACTTAAAAATCTACCTCATAGTCTACATATTTGAAACACAGTCTGAATTAAGTATTTTGAGTCAAAGATGGAAACAGTAACCAAAGAAATTAAGAAAAAAAGTAAAGGAAATAATGTAACAAAAACAAACATCAGCAAGAATGGGGAGAAGAGTCTTCCAGGATTACAGACAAGGTGAGTGAGAATAAGATTTTCCTCAGTCAGGATCAGGTGGGATTCAGGCAGAAAGATGCACTGATGCCCTTCAGCTCCTTGATGCTCCCTGACGCATGGATCCTCTTCTTTCTCTAACAGCTTTTCTCCAGCGACTTGAAAATAATAAACCTGAATTTATTTATTAAATGTATCCTTTTCTTACACATTACAACATACATTTTATGTGTTTTTCTGTATACTTTTATAGCATACATTTGCATTTGATTTTTCCATTATGTATTATATACATATATAATTTATATACGTATATATATAAATTGACCTTTATCCTTTAATAAGTGTGAAATTAGCAAATTTCAAGTCAGATATTTAGAGTTTAGAAGGTGAAAAGAAGATCAAAGCCTTTCTCATATCTTTAGATCCCAGTTCACCCCATGTTTCTGAATTCCGTTAAGAATTTCCTGTAATCGCCTAGTTTCACAGTTGTGACCCCTGACCCCGTGCCGCCACCACCCTGCCCCACACCCTGCAAACATCAGATACTCTGAAATGTGATCCACACACATAGCCCAGAATTGAATATGCAACCAATGGAGGTTGAAATGAACTCAGAGAGAAATGAGAGGAAAGGAGTAAAGAACAAAATGCAGCTGGAAGATCAGAGTGGGAAAAATATGATCAAGAAGGATGGGTTAGAAGGAGAGTTATGGGAAAGAGGAGGAGAGAGAGGGGCGGTGGAGGAACAGAAAAGCACACTTGTGGCAGCTGAGCAGAGGTACAGAAAGGTGGCGGGGAGAGTCTCGAAGGGCCCTGACCTAGGAGCCACCACAACCCTCATCAGTTAGCGCGAGGTGTGGGGAAGGAGGTCTACTGAAACACCGAGGGCTGGTGCGGGCACGGGCAGATGAATCATGTAGGTTCCGGAGGCAAGGTAGGACAGGCACCAACACTCAGACACCACGCTGACAGCGAGTGGAAGACTGATACCAGGCCACAAGAGAGTGCTACAGGTCCTGACCGCCACCAACCTCTGCAGTTTCTTCGGCGTTTCCTGGATCCTGCCATAGCCTTGCAGCCTTACTCTCAAAATGCACCTGGGTCTGTGGCAGGTTGACTGCCCAGAAGCATTAAATACCAAGGGCAATCTTCAGATCTCCTAGGAAACTTCTAAGACTCAGGGTCAAATGAAGTTTGACTAAATATGACCATGATGTCCTTCCACATCAAGTTAAAGGCCAAGGTAATATGTTGGAATTTATCTGTATATTTACCTGGGTCATCTGTACAGCTTCCCAGGTTTTGTTTGATCTGTCTTAGTCCTCAGAGGGAGAAGGGCTTATGGACCTGGGTTAGTCCAAATTCTCCTCCAGTTTCAACTAAGGGACATACTCAAGTTGGCTTTTGTGGAAGGGGTGCTCCTGGATATGGGGGCACATTTAGATACGAGGAAGGAGCACCAGGCAACTCAGGAGCCGTGGGAGGTGAGCCTTCACTGGGTGGAGGTGAGGGATTCCTTCTTTTGGTTGTCTGATCCTTACACCATTTGCCTAGTAGGCTCACTGTTAGGGCGTACAACAATCCCATACCTAAGACAGAGTTCCTTCAAATCTATTAGTCAGAAGAAAATTTGCACACAGGGGGTTCATTTCCCTTGCTTTTTACATAATAAGTCTGGCTGCAGGATGGCGTTATAATTTAAACTCCCATCCTCAGACCAGTGATCCTTATCCCCCAGAGGATACTGTGGCCTCGCAGTGGAACAAAAGGATCTTCAGCAACTTCTCCTTAGAGTTAGTGGATTGAACAGCTTCCAGTTATCAAGGATGCATCTCAAGGGCATCTTTTGGGAAGTGGATCAGTAATTTACCATCTGAAAGACACTGACAGCAGGGTGAGAAAAAAACAAAACTAATAGGCCCCCTCTTTCTAAGGTTGGACCTCCTTAGGGTTGAGTCTTTCTGAAGTTTACTCTACCCAGTACTGGGTGTCCCTGGGTCAAGGTACAGATCCTCAGGCAGTCTGAGGTGTGACAACCTCCAAGAGATCAAATCCTGGGGGGGTTGAGGCATGTTGCCTTCTAGAGAATTGGGTCCCTGGGCAGGTCAAGGCATGACAATCTCCCGGGGACCAGATCCCTAGGCAGGTCATGGCAGGTTGACCTCCTGGGATCCCCAAACTGGAGTTAGGCATCCTCAAGTTCTCCAGCATGACTTGTGCTGGGTAGGATTAAGGGGCTGCAATCTTAACTCATTGCTGATTTGTCTACCATGGACAGGAACAGATATCATGATATAAAGCAATCCAAGCCTGTGCCCTGAGACTGAAAACCTGGTGAAATAGCCATATGCCTTATCTTCTTAAAAAGGATAAGGCTTTATTTTGGGGGGGCTCCAAAATCACTGCAGATGGTGATTGCAGCCATGAAATTAAAAGACATTTACTCCTTGGAAGAAAAGTTATGACCAACCTAGACAGCATATTAAAAAGCAGAGACATTACTTTGCAAACAAAGGTCCGTCTAGTCAAGGCTATGGTTTTTCCAGTGGTCATGTATGGATGTGAGAGTTGGACTATAAAGAAAGCTGAACACTGAAAAAATGATACTTTTGAACTGTGTTGTTGGAGAAGACTCTTGAGAGTTCCTTGGACTGCAAGGAGATGCAACCAGTCCATCCTAAAAGAAATCAGTCCTGAATATTCATTGGAAGGACTGATGTTGAAGCTGAAACTCCAATACTTTGGCCACCTGATGCGAAGAACTGACTCATTTGAAAAGACCCTGATGCTGGGAAAGATTGAAGGCAGGAGGAGAAAGGGATGACAGAGGATGAGATGGTTGGATGGCATCACTGACTCAATGGGCATGAGTTTGAGTAAACTCTGGGAGTTGGTGATAGACAGGGAGGCCTGTAATCCTGCAGTCCATGGGGTCACAAAGAGTCGGACATGACTGAGCAACTGAACTGAATTGAACTTATTGCTCTGAGGTAGTGTAAGTCACTGATTTCCTCCCCTAGTCTTCTGTAAGAGCAGTTTAGGGTGTCTCCAATGGTAAATATCCCATTGTCATAATTCTAGGTAGTAATAGATGTAATGACAAAGGAGAGGGTTATCTGGTCCTGTTAGGAGAGTTAAGAGTACTAGTAATAGGCTGAGTAGAGTGATGTTGCCTATAGAGGAGGCAGGGTCATGGTTATAGGAGTTAATAAGGGGCTTAAGGAGAAAATGATGAGGCAACAGATTGGATCTGAGGGTATGTTTGTGGCTTTAAGAGAAGGATGGTAAGGGTTTGGGCCCAAATAGCCTGCATGGTTAACTCCAAAATGGCAAACACTGTCCCTGGTAGCCCAATTGCCACCAACAGATGGACTTCGAGCAGGTATTGTGTGCCTGTCACTCACCCTAGTGCATGCACTGAGAGGTGCTATTGTTGCACATGTAGGAAACATGGAAGATGAAGGCCTGAATCTCTACAGGGATTGTATATTGTACAGTATTTCCCTCCCAAGGGACAGGTATTTTCTGGTTGTCCTGCCAGAAGATTGTCCTGCCAGAATTTTCTGTGGTCCCAGATGGGGCTCATAAAAAGATCATGAAGTAGGAGACAAGGGGACAGGCCACATCTTTGAAAGAATGACATAGCCCAAGGGCATAACATAAACTGATTAAAATCAAGTGGGTCCAAGATGGTAGATTCAGGTAAACCTTGATTCTCAGTCTGCAAGCTAAATGACACACCCATGACAGTTCCAAGGCACTATCAAAAGACCAAGGAGTGGGTGGCTCCCCAATTGTTGGAATGATCCGCCCACTGATTAGCATATGAAATCACCCAGCTCACAAAAACTAACCATGCATTTCAAGAGTTGTAAAGGATTGTAAGGAGATTGCAAAGGAATTAAGATTTTGTTAATCATATGTCCTTCCAGTCATAGGGGCAAGGACTTCCTGGAATCTGAGACTAAGCTACTTTCTGCTGCGTTTGTGTTTGCTGCCCTGGTTTCCAGCACCCTGGGCTTCCCTTGTGTTCAGCTTTCACAGCATGAACTTTTGCCAAGTTGGGCTTCTGCTGTGCTTGGTCCCTGCCTCACTAGGGCCAAGCCAAGGTTGCTTAAGCCAGGTTACATCAGAGTCTTGGCACAAGATATGTCTGGAGAGTGTGTCATTTCCTCGCTTCTGTCAAACCACAGCAAAGATTTGAAATGGTGGACCAATGTTACAGCTCAGAGTCTTTTAGCCACCACCATTTTGGACTCCTTTTTCCTAGCAGCTTCCTTCATGTCTCACCCTCCATCCTGGCCACTTCTCTATACTGTAAACTGCTGAAGGTAGGACCAGGAGCACATCGTTCTGTCTATGGGCACAGCAACTCCCATAATTAAGTACTTCACATATGCTTTTTGATTAAGTTTACAGCATCATAACAGGTGAAAAGCATTTTGATCTATCACCTTAATTAGATGATTTTCTTTGACAGAAATTCAGATGGCACCAATGCTAATTCACAGTGTTCTTTTGGCAAGTCATGTAATGACACTTCATTTCTCCCCAAGATGGGATGATACTTCTCACATCAGTCTCACAACTGTGCTTCTATGTCACTGGGCAGTCAGATGTCTAGAATTTGAGGGCCTGCCCTTGGACCACATAGTTATAAGATAAATGCAAAGAGTCTTCTTAGAGAGACTGATAATATTCCTTGTCTCTTGTTTATTGTCACCACCCCTTCAAAGGTCAGGAGTGCTCCTTTGAGGTCAGGAGGTTGAGATGAGACTTTCTGTAGCAAATCAGATGTTAGCTGGGGTCTCCTGGCCCTTCTCCCTTCACTGTTTTCTGCAAGAAACCAATTTATATCAGGTGTTTGTAGGTTGTAGAATTCTCTGAGCTTTTGAGGAAGTGTGGGTTTTCTGCCATCCTACTGGCTCAGCCTCTTTCCCCGATTCTTGCTCCATGTATATCCGTGCTTACATCTTTTGTTGTCCGATCAGGCTCTTAAGACCCTGCCCTCCTTCCCTAGCAGCTTCTGAACTCAGGACTCTCCCTAGGAGAAATTCTGTGGTGTGGAATCTTCTCTACCTCACCACTCCTCCACCTCTTCCTCCTCCTCTTTAATTCCTACCCCTCCCTGCACTGCTCAGGTGGCTGTCCCCTAGCAGCAAGCAGTAAAGTTTGGGAAGGATAGAGTACTTATCTCATTGCGTTAAGGACTGAACACTATACAGAAGTTTTACTGAACTGACTTGCTTCGCAAAAGCTGAGCAAACTAGATGAAAGTTCTCTGCCCACCCCTGTAATTAGAGATGCAGTTCTTATCCAGACCACTGAGTAGCGCTGCTCCTCCACTGGTAAATAGGCAATGGTCCCTTAAAAGTGTAATCTCTCTCATCAAATGAATAAATATTTAGTGTTTCTAGCTAATTGTTTAAAGATAGATTTTGTTTCCTTTTCATGACATGTATGACGAGGCTATTTAGTGGGCACTAAATAAGTACAGCAAATTATTATTTGAATAACACTTAGCATGAATCGGGCATTGTGCTAAGAGACTGACATACCAGAATATCTAAAGACAGAGTTTTAAAATGTGAGACCTTAATAGCATACCTCAACCGTGATGATGATTATCATCATTTTCATTATCACCAAGGCTGGAGTCTTTAGTTCTATATTAAGCTGTTGCCATGTACTTGGATACTCTTGTCTTTGTGCAGGTGGCAGGAACACGAAGCCGGATAACAGAACCAAAATTCTTTACCTGTGAGTTTGGGAAGAGGCATTCAGGTGTCTTAATCTTTTCTTTCTTGAGAAGGAGAGCAGGGAAATGAGATTAATGTTTATTAAATCACCACTGTACATTGTGCATTAAGTTGTTATTTTATAAAATTACCTCATTAACATTCATAACCTTATGAGGTAAGTGATATTATGCTGAGTTTTGCTGTTCAGTCACTCAGTTGTGTCTGACTCTTTGTTACCCCAAGGGTTGCAGCACACCAGGCTTCCCTGTCCTTCGCCATCTCCTGGAGTCTGCTCAAACTCATCTCCACTGAGACAGTGATGCCATCCAATCATCTTATCCTCTGTCTTCCCCTTCTTCTTTTGCTTTCAATCTTTCCTAGCATTAGGGTCTTTTCCAATGAGTCAATTCTTCACATCAGGTGGCCAAAGTATTGTAGCTTCAGCTTCAATATCAGTCCTTCCAATGAATATTCAGCATTGATTTCCTTTGGGATTGACTAGTTTGATCACCTTACAGTCCAAGGAACTCTCAAGAATCTTCTCCAACACCACAGTTCAAAAGTATCAATTCTTTGGCGCTCACCTTTCTTCATGGTCCAACTCACATTGACACATGACTACTGGGAAAACCATACCTTTGACTATATGGACTTTTGTTTGCAAAGTAATGTCTCTGCTTTTTAATATGCTGTCTAGGTTTGTCTTAGTTTTTCTTCCAAGGAGCAAGGGTCTTTTAATTTCATGGCTGCATTCACCATCTGCAGTGATTTTGGAGCCCAAGAAAATAAATTCTCTCACTGTTTCCATTGTTTTTCCATTTATTTGCCATGAAGTGATAGGACCAGATGCTATGATCTTTTTTGGGGGGGTTCCAAAAGGGAGCGGATCTATGTATACCTATGGCTGATTCATGTTGAGGTTTGACAGAAAACAGCAAAATTCTGTAAAGCAATTGTCCTTCAATAAAAAATAAATTAATTCAAAAAATTGAAATCAGCTAGAGAAGATAAGTGAACATTTGCATATTCAAATAAAGTCTTGCAAATTAAAAAAAAATTTATGCCAGCTTTTCCACTCTCTTACCTTCATCAAGAGGCTCTTTAGTTCATCTTTACCTTCTGCCATAAGGGTAGTGTCATTTGCATATCTGAGGTTATTGATATTTTCCTGGCAATCTTGATTTCAGCTTGCTCAGTTTACAGAAAAGGAAACCAAGGCTCGGATAAGCCAGATGACTTGGCTAAAGTCACATACTTACACCAGTGTATAAACACAAATATGTGCTGTGCTCAGTCACTTCAGTCTTGTCTGACTCTTTATGACTGATGGACTGTAGCCCCCCAGACTCCTCTGTCCCTGGAATTCTCCAGGCAAGAATACTGCAGTGGCTTACCATGCCCTTCTCTGGGATATCTCCCTGACCCAGGCATCTCCTGCATTGCAGGCAGGGATTTTACCCACTGAGCCACCTGGGAAGCCCAAATTCAAATATATGTGACAGCAGAGTGATGCCTTTTTAGTCTAGACATACATACTGCAACAACAAACAGAAGACAGATATTTCTGATGGGAATGAGTGTTTTCAAGTTTTTGAAATTATTTTTAAAAATTGCAAAATTAGGAAACTAAAGGTTGTGTTTTCTAGAAAATCAGTGTTGTACATTTGTTCTCTTTTTAAGCCATTTTCTTCAATATTGATTGCCTTTATAGAAATCTTAGATGGTTGAGGATTTAAACTAAATGCAAAGCAATATAAACCTATTGAAGACTCCTCAGCAGATATTAGGAGAGTAGAAAGAGGAGAGTGGAAAAGTTAGCTTTAAACTCAGCATTCACAAAACGAAGATCATGGCATCTGGTCCCATCACTTCATGGCAAATAGATGGGGAAACAATGGAAAAAATGACAAGCTTTCTTTTCTTGGGCTCCAAAATCACTGCAGGTGGTGACTACAGCCATGAAATTAAAAGACACTTGCTCCTTGGAAGAAAAGCTATGACAAACCTAGACAGCATATTAAAAAAGCAGAGACATTACTTTCCCAATAAAGATCCATATGGTCAAAGGTATGGTTTTTTTGGTAGTCGTGTATGGATGCTGAAACTGAAGCTCCAATATTTTGGCCACCTGATGTGAAGAGTTGACTCATTGGAAAAGATCCTGATGCTGGGAAAGATTGAAGGCAAAAGGAGAAGGAGATGACAGAGGATGAGATGATTGGATGGCATCACCAACTCAGTGGACAGGAGTTTGAGCAGGCTCCAGGAGATGCTAAAGGACAGAGAGGCCTAGCCCAGTCCATGTGATCTCAAAGAGTCGTACACAACTGAGTGACTAAACAACAGCAGCAGCAGATATTATATTCAAATGAACTCTGTACATTTTAGGGATGTTCTTTTTTTTGCCCTAGGCAGGGATTACATTAGCTTTACATTCTAACATAGCAGCCTAATGGTGATACATTTGGTTCTCTGTTTTAGGGTGTCTTCAGCCTTTTAAAAGAAAGATATGTGAGTTGCCACCCACTGCAGGTGAGATAAGTTTGCAGAGTTAAATTGGGTATGTGCTAAAAAAAGAATGATCAACATTCTTCAGAGAAATATAGTGGAATCCATATCTCTATAACATAACATCCACAATGTCTAGTATATAATCCAAAATTACTTGATTTACAGAGAACTAGGAAAATCTGAACTATTCTCAAGGCGAAGAATATCAGTAGAGGTCAACCATGAGATGAACCAGATGTTAGAATTTAAAGGACTTTAAAGCAGGAAAATGGAAATATACTCAAAACAGAAGTATGGAATAGGATTTGTAGATGGAAGTGGAAAGGGGGGAGAAAGAGGGGCAAATGACATACACAGACAAGTTTGTCCCTTTCTCTGTCAGGCTTATACAAAACATTGATCATCTTTTCACCCTTGGCAAGGGCAGTGTGTATTTTCTTGAAAAAGCCTGTATTGATAGAAAAGTTACTATTCCAAAGTAAAGGAAAATGATTCAAAGTTGAGTCAGTATTGTAGATTGGGAGGAGAAAAATGCAAAGATGCACACACTATAGAATCTGATAAGATTGGGCTAGATAAGAATCATCAATTAATTATGCTATCTTAGGTATATCATTCAACATTTTTAAGCCTCAAATTTCCTCAGCTGCAGAATTGGGATATTAATAACACTTATTATAAAAGGTTGTTGAAGAAATCAATTAGATAAATATAGCACATGTGTGAGTATATTTTATAAAGTACTGTATCTTAGATATGTTAAATACAGCATTCTAAATTTAGTGCAAGACATAATAAAATAAAGGTTTTTGTTTTGAAGGATACTTGGAACCAACAAACAATAACACAAAAATAAAATGAGTGGTTTCAGCAATGTTTTCTGTTGAACAAATTTGGGAAGAGTTTCCTTTTTCCACCTGTAAATCCAGTTAAATAAATTTAATTTAGCTATTAGGAAATATGATTAACTTTACAAAGGAAATTTGTGCTTTA
Source organism: Antilocapra americana (assembly GCA_007570785.1). Lineage (NCBI taxonomy): Eukaryota > Metazoa > Chordata > Mammalia > Artiodactyla > Antilocapridae > Antilocapra > Antilocapra americana. Next base: position 32,003,729 of record ML663008.1, on the reverse strand, counting down.
TGCATCTAAAAAAGACTGACTTTAAAGTATTGTTAATATGTTGTATTTTTCTTACATATTCTATGGTGTTGTGATTTTTTAACTGTATTTATTTATTTTAAAATGAAACAAAGATGAATATTCTTAATGATAAAACAACTCACAAAGAAGATAGACATCATAATGCATTAGACACTTAACCGCAAAGAAACAAAAATACATAAATAATAAAATCAGAAGAAATATAAGGGAAAAAAATATATATATAATGATAGTGAGACATATTAACATTTCTCTGAGAATATTTTATCAAGTGCAGAAAAAATAAGAATAGGAGCATCTTGAATGATGTCATTAATAATTTAAATATAATAGAGTTCTATTTATATTAATCTTATATCCTACAAAAATATATTTAAAATTTGTATCTCATACATTGTTATTAGATGTCCATAGGACATTTAGAAAAACTGACAGAAAGATGAACATTACTAAATGTCAAAAAGTATACTTCTTTTTTGTGTGATTCAGTTATACATATACACATGTATTATTTTTGAAACCATTTTCTATTATAGGTTACTACAAGATACTGACTATAGTCCCCTGTGCTATACAGCAAACTTTTGATGCTTGTTGCATATCTACTTTTTAAAATTAGAAATCTGGCATTCTATTCATACTAAGTCAAACAAGTGGAATCAAAATGTCATAAATTTTTTAGTTAGGCAAAAACTCATAAGTTTTCTAAAATATATATTGTACTTATTATTTATACATATGTATACAAGAGCTTTTCTACTACACTTGATAAGGCTTGAGAAAGAACATCAAAAAAAAAGAAATGGAGAAATTGGAAATCATAAACTAAATGAAATGGGAGCACTGAATATGAAATAGAAAAAGTGAAACAAGCTAGATAAAAGTGAAAGATCCTCATATAGTCCAGTTGTTTTTAAACATGACTGCACTCTTGCCTGGAAAATCCCATGGACGGAGGAGCCTGGTGGGATGCAGTCCGTGGGGTCACTAGGAGTCGGACACTACTGAGCGACTTCACTTTCACTTTTCACTTTCATGCATTGGAGAAGGAAATGGCAACCCACTCCAGTGTTCTTGCTTGGAGAATCCCAGGGATGGGGGAGCCTGGTGGGCTGCAGTCTATAGGGTCGTACAGAGTCGGACACGACTGAAGCAACTTAGCAGCAGCAGCAGCTCATTAGAAACATATCTGGAGCTCTGGCAAAAAAAACCAAAATTTGGGCATTTGCATTCTTCAAAAAACTCCAAGATGATTCTGATACGCTTCTGGATTTTAAAAGGTGATCACAGATTTTCCTACTAAATGGTATTTTTGGTGATATAGAAGTATATTTTTTTTTCTGTTGACCAATCATGATACAATGATATTAAATAAGGGTTACATAATTACCATAGTGAAAGATGTTTATCAGTTTTCACAATCAATAACCAGACAAAAAATAAAAGATAATCACAATTGAAAGCCATGATGGGAACATGAATAGCCTAACAAAATAAAATAATTACACTCAACTTGGGGGGTCAAGTAAAGTGATGCAGTGAGTAGAAGTGCATACATGCTCATGTTTTTATCTGCTCAGCTGACTGCTCTGTCTTTTGGTTGATGCATTTAATCCATTTACTTTTAAGGTAATTATCAATATGCATGGGCCTATTATCATTTTCTTAATTGTTTTGGGTTTATTTTCTATAGGTAGGTCTTCTCCTTTTCTTGTTTTCTGCCTAGAAAAGTTTCTTAAGTATATGTTGTAAAGCTGGTTTGGTGGTGCTGAATTCTTTTAACTTTTGCCTGTCTGGAAAACTTTTGATTTCTCCATCAAATCTAAAGAAGAGTTTTGCTGGGTAAAGTATTCTTGGTTGTAGGTTCTTCCCTTTCATCACTTTAAATATATCATGTCATTCCCTTCTGGCTTGTAAAGTTTTTGTTGAGAAATCAACTGATAGCCTGATGGGATTTCCCTTGTATATTATTTGTCACTTTTCCCTTGTTGTTTTAATATTTTATCTCTGCTTTTAATTTTTTTCAGTTTGATTACTATGTGTCTTGGTGTGTTCCTCCTTGGGTTCATCCTACCTGGGACTTTCTGTGCTTCCTGGACTTGGCTGATTATTTCCTTTCCAATGCTAGGGACGTTTTCAACTCTTATCTTTTCAAATATGTTCTTAGGTCCTTTCTGTCTCTGGGAAAGGGATCTTTTCCCTTCTGGGACCCCCATAATGCAAATGTTGGTGTGTTTAATATTGTCCCAGCAGTCTTAGAGACTGCTCTCTTTATTTCTTTTCATTCTTTTCTTTATATTCTGTTCTGTGGCAGTGATTTCCACCATTCTGTCTTTTTTGAGAGGTTGCCTATCTCCACTTCATTTAGTTGTTTTTCTGGGGTCTTACCTCCTCCTCCTTACATAACTTTATGCTTTTTCATGATGATTAACTTTCTGTAATGTGGTTATTGTTTCAGTAGTAGTTTTTTGCAATGAGGCAACCCAGTCCTTGGGTCTTTGGGTTCTATGTTAAGGTTAATGGTGACCTTCTAGAAGGTTTGCACTGAAGAGGACCTTCCCAGACTGCTGCTGCCAGTGCCCACATCCCTGTGTGAGCCCTTGCTGACTCATGCCTTCACAGGAGACCCTCCAACACTAGCAGGTAGTTTTGGTTGAACCAAAACTGGGGTGACTGCTCCTTTCCTCTGAAACTTGATGCATGCAAGGTTTTGTTTGTGCCCTTCAAGACTAGAGTTTCTATTCCCCCTAGTCCTGTGGAAGTCTTATAATCAAATCCCTCTGGCCTTCAAGATCAGCTTCCCTGGGGATTTCTAGTCTCTTTGCCAGATCCCCAGGCTGGGAAATCTGACATGGGGTTCCGAACCTTTACAATAGTGGGAGAACTTCTTTGGTATTATTGTTCTTTAGCTTGTGAGTCACACCTGGCAGGTATGGAATTTGATTTTATCATGATTGTGCTCCTTGTACCATTCCCTGGTAGCTCAGACAGTAAAGCGTCTGTCTACAATGTGAGAGACCCAGGTTCGATCCCTGGGTCAGGAAGATCCCCTGGAGAAGGAAATGGCAATCCACTCCAGTATTCATGCCGGAAAATCCCATGGACCAATAAGCCTGGTGGGCTACAGTCCATGGGGTCGCAAAGAGTCAGACACAAGTGAGTGACTTCACTTACCATTCACTGGGGCTTCTTCTTTGTCTTTGGATGTAGGATATCTTTTTCTCGATGGGTTCCAGCATCCTGTTGATGGTTGTTCAACAGCTAGTTGTCATCTTGGTGTTCTTGCAGGAGGAGATGAGCACATGTCCTTCTACTCCACCATCCTGAACCAGAACCTTTTAGTGACCTGGTGTTGTAATTTTTGTGTCTTTATTTCCTGTTAAAGTTTCAGCCTGAAAAGATATTAATTACCTCTCTCTCTCTTCAGCAACATTAAAACACTAGTGTTATTTATTGAGCAAAAGTCAGTTTATTTTGAGCACAGTTACACCAACTCTCTTTTGAATCTAAGAATATATTTAATCCAAGAAATTTCCTTGCAAAGTGGTGAAATATCACATAGCTCATTGGCATTTCTATAAGGATATCTACTTCATGACCTCTGAGATTATCGTAAGGACTGACTATAAAGTATTGTAAATACATACTTATGGGGTACAGCTCAAGCAACACTTAGGTGCCTTTTGTTCACCCCAAATTGAGAAAATATGAGTCTCTGAAATTTTGCCACCAGAAAATGGCATAGCATTTTGTCCCTTATTGAAATTAAACAACCTCTAAAAGGAGACTGCTGAAAATACTCCAAGCCAGGCCTCAACAATACATGAACCATGAACTTCCAGATGTTCAAGCTGGATTTAGAAAACACAAAGGAATCAGACGTCAAATTGCCAACATCCACTGGATCATCGAAAAAGCAAGAGAGTTCCAGAAAAACAGCTATTTCTGCTTTATTGACTATGCCAAAGCCTATGTAGATCACAATAAACAATGGGAAATTCTGAAAGAGATGGGAATACCAGACCACCTGACCTGCCTCTTGAGAAATCTGTATGTAGGTCAGGAAACAACAGTTAGAACTGGATATGGAGCAACAGACTGGTTCCAAATAGGAAAAGGAGTATGTCAAGGCTGTATACTGTCACCCTGCTTATTTAACTTATATGCAGAGTACATCATGAGAAATGCTGGGATGGAGGAAGTACAAGCTGGAATCAAGATTACTGGGAAAAATATCAATAACCTCAGACATGCAGATGATACCACCCTTATGGCAGAAAGCGAAGAAGAACTAAAAAGTCTCTTGATCAAAGTGAAAGAGGAGAGTGAAAAAGTTGGCTTAAAGCTCAACATTCAGAAAACTAAGATCATGGCATCTGGTCCCATCACTGCATGGCAAATAGATAGAGAAACAGTGGAAACAGTGACAGACTTTATTTTGGAGGGCTCCAAAATCATTGCAGATGGTGACTGCAGCGATGAAATGAAAAGACACTCCTTGGAAGAAGTGTCTCTTGAATTCTCCAGGCAAGAATACTCCTTGGAATAAAAGTTATGACCAACCTAGATAGCATATTAAAAAGCAGAGACATTATTTTGCAAACAAAGGTCCGTCTAGTCAAGGCTATGGTTTTTCCAGTAGTCATGTATGGATGTGAAAGTTAGACTATAAAGAAAGCTGAGCACTGAAGGACTCATGCTTTTGAACTGTGATGTTGGAGAAGATTCTTGAGAGTCCCTTGCAGTGCAAGAAGATCCAACCAGTCCATCCTAAAGAAAATCGGTCCTGAGTGTTCTTTGGTAGAACTGATGCTGAAGCTGAAACTGCAATACTGTGGCCACCTGATGCGAAGAGCTGATTCTTTTGAAAAGACCCTGAAGCTGGGAAAGATTGAAGGTGGGAGGAGAAGGGGACAACAGAGGATGAGATGTTGGATGGCATCACCGACTCAATGGGCATGAGTCTGAGTAAACTCCAGGAGTTGGTGATAGACAGGGAGGCTTGGCATGCTGCAGTCCATGGGGTCACAAAAAGTTGGACATGACTGAGCTACTGAACTGAAAAGGAGAATGCATAAAATTTTCATCAAAATTCATAGCTTGATATGAATTAAGTCTTTGCCTGAGAACTTGGTGGGAGGAAGGGAAAAAATTAAGGTACTTATTCTCTAAATTATAGCCTAATATATTTTAAACATCTATCTCTTGTTACCTCCTCTACCATCTCCTAATCTACACCATCATTACTTCTCACTTGGACTATTTATTTTTTTAATTAATTAACTAATTTAATTTTGGCTATTCTAGGTCTCTGTTGCTGTGCTGGCTTTGCTCTAGTTGTGGAAAATGGAGGATACCCTCTAGCTGTGATGTGTGGGCTTCTCATTGTGACAGCTTCTCTAGTGGTGGAACACAAGCTCTAGAGTGTGCGGGCTTCACTAGTTGCACCACGTGGGCTCAGCAGTTGTGGTTCTTGGGCTCTAGAGCACAGGCTCAGCACATGGGCTTAGCTGCTCCTTGGCTTGTGGGATCTTCCGAGACCAGAGGTGGAACCTTGCTCTCTTGCATTGGCAGGCAGATTCTTTATCACTGAGCTACCAGGAAAGCCCATCACTTGAACTATTTCAATGGCTTTCAAATAGTTGTTTCAATCCTTACCCTCATCCCAATCTTGTTTTCTACATATCAGCTAGAGTAATCTGTGAAAGTAAAAATTAAATCATGACAGTTTTCTGCTCAAAATGCTAAAATGGTTTGCCATCTCAATCTGATAAAATCAGAAGTCCTTGCCATGGTTTTGGGGTAAGGAGAGCAAAGCATCAGCACTCAATTTATTTTAGTCTGAGAGATTCTAGATCTAAACCCACAAAATTCATACAGAATCATGAAGATCCTGGGAGGTTTGGATAAGGCATTCAGGATACTGTACTGCAGAACTGACATAATGAGACAAAACCCATGACCTCCAGGTTTTAACATTGAAAGGAGAAATTCCTGAGAGGGAAGTAACTTATCAAACCCTCTTGCCATTGTGAATTTTACTTTAAGGTTGGGATCCTTCTGTACTTCATTTTATGCTGCCACTACCAGACTGGTACCTTAGTTTCTTCATTTTGTAAGTGGAGCTACTAAGAGTACCTATCTCATATGATTGTGGTAAAACTTTGAGTTACATGGGTAAAATGCTTAAAAACTTTGTACACAGTATGTGCTCAATAAACTTTAACTGTTATTATTAGAACAATCCTATCTTAGTACCCAACCACAAATGTTGAATTTATGTAATATAATTGGGCCCTTTTGGGTAATAGCTAACTCCCTTACCTATCATGGCTCATAGGCAGTTATTCACATGGGTAAAGACAGTGGTCAGGGAAAATTTTTCCCAAAATATTTTTATAAGAAAATAGCATGTTATCTAAATTCTCTATGCACATGTGTGCTGTTAATCCCTCAGTCGTGTCCGACTCTTTGCAACTTCATGGACTATAGCCTGTCTGACTCCTCTGTCCATGGAATTCTCCAGGCAAGAATACTAGAGGGGATTGCATTTCCTCCTCCAGGGAATCTTCCAAAACCAGGGATTGAACCCGAGTCTCCTGCATTTCAGGCAGATTCTTTACCATCTGAGACACCAGTGAACCTCTTTTTGAAGATTAGTAAATGTTATTTCTAAAGAATTAATTTTTTATTGTGTTCTTGAGTCTTCATTTTCAATAGGGTCTGATTTAGTGAAAAGCTTAATGTGTGGTTGCCTGTGTAACTGATGTACCATCACACCTCATATAGAAACCCCATTCTGTCATTCTGTCATACGGTAAAAATTCAAAAAGTGAATGTACCACTCAGAGAACAAAGGGAACTATAAGCTATGTCATCAGCAGTTAACAAGCAAAGGAAAACAAGCATGTTGTCAGAGAGATAAAAAGTCCATTTTATTTCAAGGACCATTAATCATTTAATTTTCTTCTAAGATTTGTCTTTGACATCAATTTTCATGGAAAGTGCAGGGTTCTAGGATGAAAACAGACTAGGTCCACTCTGGGGTAGTTACAAGAGGGGGAAAGTGTGGCTTAAGTACTTTCCTAGCCACCAAAGACTTCTGTCCTATTTTATACTCCTCTTTCCTTTTCTTCCTATTCCACTATCTGATTCCCTATTACTCTTACTGTAGATCCCAAACATTAATGCTACCTTCTAGTGTTCAGTACCTAGAAGGACATAGTTTATTCCTTGACCATTGCCCATCCTCTCACCACTATATCGTCCCCTCAACAACTGTCAATATTGAAAAGCACATATACTTTTCCATCATATTTTCTCTCCACGAGTTGCCAGTAACTACAAGAGTTAACTGCCAATAATATATTTTTATGTAATTTTGCAAGTACTTAACTTATATACAGAGTACATCATGAGAAATGCTGGACTGGATGAAGCACAAGCTGGAATCAAGATTGCTGGGAGAAATATCAATAACTTCAGATATGCAGATAACACTACCCTTATGGTAGAAAGTGAAGGAGAACTAAAGAGCTTCTTGATGAAAGTGAAAGAGGAGAGCGAAAAAGTAGGCTTAAAACTCAACATTCAGAAAACTAAAATCATGGCATCTGGTCCCATCACTTCATGACAAATAGATGGGGAAACGATGGAAACAGTGATAGACTTTATTTTCTTGTGCTACAAAATCACTACAGATGGTGACTGCAGGCATGAAATTAAAAGACACTTGCTCCTTGGAAAAAAAGTTATGATCAACCTAGACAGTATATCAAAAAGCAGTGACATTGCTTTGCCAACAAAGATCTGTCTAGTCAATGCTTTGGTTTTTCCAGTAGTCATGCATGGATGAGAGCTAATTGTAAAGAAATCTGAATGTTGGAGATTTGATGCTTTTGAACTGTGGTGTTGGAGAAGGCTCTTGAGAACCCCTTGGACTGCAAAGAGATCCAACCAGTCCATCCTAAAGGAAATCAGTCCTGAATATTCATTGGAAGGACTTATGCTGAAGCTGAAACTCCAATATTTTGGCCACCTGATGCAAAGAACTGACTCATTTGAAAAGACCCTGATGCTTGAAGACTGAAGAAAGATTGAAGGCAGGAGGAGAAGGGGATGACAGAGGATGAGATGGTTGGATGGCATCACTGACTCAATGGACATGAGTTTGAGTAAGCTCCAGGAGTTGATGATAGACAGGGAAGCCTGATATACTGCAGTCCATGGGGTTGCAGATTGGGACATGACTGAGCGACTGAAGTGAACTGAATTGAACCCTACAAAATGTATTGCTTATAAATGAGAGTTTCTGGAAGTGACAATGCCTTAACTAAATTACCAATTTCTCCACTAATATAATTAGAGGCAAGAGAGTTCCAGAAAAACATCTACTTCTGACTACACCAAAGCATTTGACTGTGTGGATCACAACAGACATTGAAAAATTCTAAAAGAGATGACAACAACAGACCACCTTACCTGCCTCCTGAGAAATGTGGATGCAGGTCAAGAAGCAACAGTTAGAACTAGACATGGAACAACAGACTGGTTCCAAATTAGGAAAGGAGTACATTGAGGCTGTATATTGTCACCCTATTTATTTAATTTATAAGAAGAGTATATCATGCAAAATGCTGGGTTGGATGAAGCACAAGCTGGAATCAAGATTGTCGGGAAAAATATCAATAACTTCAGATACGCAGATAACACTACCCTTATGGCAGAAAGTGAAGATGAGCCTCTTGATGAAAGTGAAAGAGGGGAGTGAAAAAGCTGGCTTAAAACTCAACATTCATAAAACTAAGATCATGGCATCTGGTCCCATTACTTCATGGCAAATAGATGGGGAAACAATGGAAACAGTGACAGGCTTTATTTGGTAGGAGCGGGGCTCCAAAAATCACTGCAGATGGTGACTACAGCCATGAAATTAAAACACTTGCTCCTTAGAAGAAAAGCTATGACCAACCTAGACAGCATATTAAAAAGCAGAAACATTACTTTGCAAACAAAGGTCCATCTAGTCAAAGCTATGATTTTTCTAATAGTCATGTATGGATGTGAGAGTTGGACTATAAAGAAAGCTGAGTGCCAAAGAATTGATGCTTTTTAACTGTGGTGTTGGAGAAGACTCTTGAGGGTCCTTTGGACTGCAAGGAGATCCAACCAGTCCATCCTAAAGGAAATCAGTTGAATATTCATTAGAAGGACTAATGCTGAAGCTGAAACTTCAATACTTTGGCCACTTTATGCGAAGAACTGACTGACTTATTGGAAAAGACCCTGATGCTGGGAATGATTGAAGGCAGGAGGAGAAGGGGATGACAGAGGATAAGATGGTTAGATGGCATCACCAACTTGATGGATATGAATTTGAGCATGCTCGGGGAGTTGGTGATGGACAGGGAGGCCTGGTGTGCTGCAGACCATGAGGTCACAAAGAATCAGAAACAACTGAGTGACTGAAGTGAACTGAACTGATTTTGGCATGACAAGGGATTTTTTTCTGAATTATATCATCAACTAATTTAATTTTATTACATCATGTTCTAATTTAAACCAAACACTGTAGCTATTTGTTGTTTTTATTAATGTTTATTGATATTTAATTCATAAAACTGCCATTTAAAGTGGATAATTCTATGATTTTTAAAAATAGATTTACAAGATTACCATTATCTAATTTCAGAATGGGGAATGGGGAAATATTTTTGAGCAGGAAAATTTTTCAACAAAATGCCTCAAAACCTGCTTACTTTACTTTGGAAGATTATGCTAAGAAAAATGTTAATTGAAATACAACCTAGATGCCCATCAACTGATGAATGGATAAGAAAGCTGTGGTACATATACACAATGGAATATTACTCAGCATTAAAAAAAATTCATTTGAAGCAATTCTACTCAGATGGATGAAACTGGAGCCCATTATCCAGAGTGAAGTAAGCCAGAAGCAAAAACAACAATACAGTATATTAACACATATATATGGAATTTAGAAAGACGGTAACGAGAACCCAACATGTGAGACAGCAAAAGGAACGCAGATGTATAGAACAGACTCGTGGACTTTGTGGATGAGGGTAAGGGTGGGATGATATGGGAGAAGGGCATCGAAACAAGCTAATTATCATATGTCTAATCAATCGCCAGCCCAGGATTGATGCTCGGGGCTGGTGCAGCGAGATTTCCCGGGGGGGAGGGAGGAGGGAGGGGAGTTCTGGAGGGGGAGCATATGTAAACCCATGGTGATATCATGACATTGTATGGCAAAAACAATAAAAAAAAAAGAAAAAGAAATTTAAAAAAAAAGATACAATTTGGAAGATTCAGAATTCTTTTGAGTAAGAAGAATATCCAAGGTAAGCATATAATTACATCATTCTACAATTAAATTTATTACTTTTGCTAATTGATCATGAATGCTATGATAATAAATAGTTTTCAATTGTTTTGTTTAAAAAAACAGATGGAATATGGACAGTAGAGGAGAAAATATATTGTTTCCTCACTAGTTAAAAATAAGTAGCATGCTCTTTTTTCTCAGGTAGGGTGGTTTAAAAAATTTTAAAAAGGACATGGGTGGTTGTATTATTTAGAATTATCTTGTCTGCAAAGAGGAGAAACCAACCCTAGCCAGCACTTAGATGGAAATGGGGAGAGAGTAGTGGTGGGGGTGAGGGAGGGAGAGGGAGGGAAAACTTGAGAGAATTTACTGTAAAGAGATAGTGGACTGGAAATAGGATGCCTATAGCATCCTAATGAACCAAAGAAATATCCAGCACCATTTTTCTTATTTACTGATCAGCTTTCTGTTTCCCAAGCCACATGGTAGAAAATCTAGCTGCCAAAATATCCCGTTTTTACTAGCCTATACATATCCAATCACCTGGTAAAAGAATTTTCTGATTCCCAAGGATTGGAACTGGCCCAGTTTGGGATAGTTGTTCACAGTAGAACAAATCTGTCAGTGATAATTTATAGATTTCAGGGGTAAGAAGAATAGGAAGGAGCTCCCATAAGCGGAGAAATTCGAACAATCAAATAGATTTTCACTACAGTGATCTGTATGGTCTCACCCATCTAAATTCTGCAAGCTAGGCTTCAGCAGTACGTGGACTGAAAAATTCCAGATGCGCAAGCTGGTTTTAGAAAGGGCAGAGGAATCAGAGATCAAGTTGCCCACATCCAAGGCAATGGCAACCCACTCCAGTACTCTTGCCTGGAAAATCTCATAGACGGAGGAGCCTGTGGGCTGCAGTCCATGGGGTCGCAAAGAGTCGGACATGACTGAATGACTTCACTTCCACTTTTCACTTTCATGCGTTGGAGAAGGAAATGGCAACCCACTCCAGTATTCTTGCCCGGAGTATCCTAGGGATAGGGGAGCCTGGTGGGCTGCCATCTCTGGGGTCGCACAGAGTCAGACATCACTGAGGCAACTTGGCAGCAGCAGCAGCAGCATTGGATCATAGAAAGAGCAAGGACATTAAAAAAAAAAAAGTCTACTTCTGCTTCATTGACTTCACTAAAGCTTTTGACTGTGTGAGTCACAAAAAAACTGTGGAAAATTCTTAAAAAGATGGGAGTAACAGACCACCTTACCTGTCTCCTCAGAAACCTGTAGGCAGGTCAAGAAGCAATAGTTAGAACAAGGCATGGGACGACGAACTAGTTCCAAATTGGGAAAGGAGTACATCAAAGATTTATATTGTCATCCTACTTATTTAACTTACATTCAGAGTACATCATACAAAATGCCAGGCTGGATGAAACACAAGCTGGAATCAAGATTGCTGGGAGAATTATCAATAACCTCAGATATGCAGAAGACACCACCCTTGCAAGAAAAAGTAAAGAGAAACTAAAGAGCCTCTTGATGAAGGTGAAAGAGGAGAGTGAAAAAACTGGTTTAAAATTCAACATTCAGGGGGGTTGAACTAAGATGGCGGAGGAATAGGACAGAGAGAACACTCTCTCCCCAATAAATATACCAAAAGAACTTTTAAAGGCCGAGCAAACTCCAAAAAACAGGAACTGAATGCTGGCAGAGGACATCGGGCATCTGGAGAGGTGACCCATTGCCGACGTGAGGAGGTAGGACAAAAGAAAGAAAAGAAAAAAAAAAGTAGAGGGAGAGACAAAGAGCTGGGGACGGGTTCCGTCCCGGAAGGGGAGTCTGGAATAAAGAGGAAAAAAAAAAAAAAAGAGGAGAAAGGTTTCTGAATACCAGGGAGCATTCTCTCTGGCAGATCTGCGGTGGATCTTGGAGAGCAATATAGCTGAGAGCAGAAGCAGATTAATAGCTAAGCCCTGCAAGGTTCGTCTCTGGCTACAAAGCACAGCCGAGCGGCAGCACAGCTGAAGCGGACTGCTCCTGCTCAGGGAGGGGCGGGCCTCGGGCTCAGGGAACGGAGCAGCCTGAGGGACCTAACCTTCCAGGAAAAGTACCCCGCACCCCCCAGGCCCGTGCACAAAACAAAGGGCGGTGAGCAGTCAACAGAGAGGCTGGGCAGCTGTGGGCTGCGGACCGGCCCAGCCCCCGCCTGAGAGCAGTGGGCATAACCCAGCCCCGGGGAGGCTAACCAAGACTTCTGGGGATTCTGGACAGATCGGTGCTGTACACACCTTAGAAGGAGTGCTCAGCTGCACGAGTGGCCGGGCCGGGGGAGAGGAGAAGCCCCACTCCCCAACTGTGCTGGGCGGTCGACAGAGAGCCTGAGCAGAGGGGGCGGGGGAAGCCCTCTCACCAGGAGCAGGGCAAACTCCAAAGCACTGAATAGACACTTAAAAGACCAGCAGACAGAAGACGCTGAGGTGAGCGGAGGGAACAGCTTTGAAACTGACAGGAGTAGCAAATTAAAGCCCTGCACGTGGCGCTAACTGCATAGAAAGGAGTCTATAGACTGTGAGAATGAGAAGCTGGACCAGGGAATCATCTGAAAATCTACAGACCCTTCCCTTCACCGAATGCACCAGCACCAGAGAAAGCCTTCATTATAACTGTACTAGGAACATCTTTTAAATTTTTAAAACTTTTATATATATTTTTTTCTTTTTCTTTTTTTTT
>ML663008.1:31953345-31975636 GCA_007570785.1 Antilocapra americana | reverse complement strand
CGTGAGAACAATAAAAAAAAAAATTATGTCTAAATGGTCCAATGTATCATTTAAAGTTTGTGTTTTCTTGTTAATTTTCTGTTTGGTTGATCCATCCATAGATGTGAGTGGAGTATTAAAGTCCTTCACTATTATTGTGTTGCTGTTAATTTCCCCTTTCATACTTGTTTGCATTTGTCTTACACATTGCGGTGCTCCTATGTTGAGTAAATATATATTTATAATTGTTTTATCTTCTGGATTGATCCCTTGAGCATTATGTAGTTTCCTCTTTGTCTCTTACCATGGTCTTTATTTCAAAGTCTATTTTATCTGATATAAGTATTGCTACTCCTGCTTTCTCTTGTTCCCTGTTTGCATGAAATATCTTTTTCCAGCCCCTCACTTTCAGTCTGTATGTGTCCCTAGGTTTGAGGTGGGTATCTTGTACACTGCATACACAGGAGTTTTGTTTTTGTATCCAATTGGTCAATGTTTGTCTTGTGGTTCAAACATTTAACCCATTTACATTTAAAGTGGTTATTGATAAGTATGATCACATTACAATTTACTTCCTTGCTTTGAGTTCATTTTTATAAACTTTTTTGTGTTTCCTGTCCAGAGTAGATCCTTTAGCATTTGTTGAAGAGCTGATTTGGTGGTGCTGAATTCTCTCAGCTTTTGCTTGTCTGTAAAGCTTTTGATTTCTCCTTCATACCTGAATGAGATTCTTGCTGGGTAGAGTAGTCTTGGTTGTATGTTTTTCTCTTTCATCACTTTAAGTATATCTTACCATTCCCTGTGGCCTGAGAATTTCTATTGAAAAATTAGCTGGTATTCTTATGGGGATCCCCTTATTGTTATTTGTTGCTTTTCCTTTACTGCTTTTAATATTTCCATATTGTATTTACTTTTGTTAGTTTGATTAATATGTTTCTAGGGGTGTATTACCTTGAGTTTATCCTGTTTAGGACTCTCTGGGTTTCTTGGACTTGAATGGCTATTTTCTTCCCCATTTTAGGGATATTTTTAACTATTATCTCAACTATTTTCTCATGCCCTTTATTTTTGTCTTCTTCTTCTGGGACACCTATGATTCAAATGTTGGGGCATTTAACATTGTCACAGAGATCTCTGTGGTTGTCCTCATTTCTTATAAATAATTTTTCTTTTTCCTTTCTGCTTGATCTAATTCTATCTTCCACCTCACTTATCCTCTCTTCTGCCTCAGTTATTCTGTTGGTTCCTTCCAGAGTGCTTTCAATCTCAGTTATTGCATTGTTCATTATTGCTTGACTCCTTTATTTCTTCTAGGTCCTTGTTAAACATGTCTTGAATCTTCCCTATCCTTCTCTCTAGTCTGTTTATCTGTAACTCCATTCTGTTTTCAAGATTTTGGGTCATATTTACTATCATTATTCTGAATCCTTTTCCAGGTGGTCTCCCTATCTCCTCTTTCATTTGATTTCTTGGGTTATTACCACATTTCTTCACTTGCTGAATATTTCTCAGCCTTTTCATTTTGTTTATATTGCTGTGTTTGGGGTGCCCTTTCTGCAAGCTGGAAGGTCATGGTTCCTCTGAATTGTGGTGTCTGCTCCCTGTAGGTGGGGTTTGGCCAGCGTCTTATCAAGGTTCCCTAGTTGGGAGATCTTGTGTCTGTGTTCTGATGAGTGAAGCTGGATTTCTTCTCTCTGGAGTGCAAATCAAGTGTCCAGTGCAAATTAGTGTTCACTGATTTTGGGTTGTCAATTGGGTTGGCATGTCTTTGGGCATCCCGTTAAGAGTTGTGTTCCTGTTTGCTGCAGAATTAGAGTGGTGTGTCTTCCACTGAAATTTATTGGCTCTTGGATGGAGCTTGGTTTCAGTGTAGGTTACTTTTGGGTGAGTTCCTATCTATTAACGTTCCCTGGAGTCTTGAATTCTCTGATGTTCTAAAGTCCTGGAGTTGAGTCTTCTGCCTCTGGCTTTCAGTCCTTCTCTTATAGTAGCCTTAAGAAATCTCCATCCATATAGCACAGAAGATGAAACCCATAGGCTAATAGTGAAACAACTCTCCACAACCAGGAACACCCAGAGAGATTCACAGGGTTATATAGAAAATAGAAAAGGGAGGAGGAAGATTAAGGTGACCAGAAGAAGAAAAGGGAAAGTTAAAAGGTGAGAGAGCAGTCATGGCAGTAATCAAATCCCTAAGTGAAAATGGATACTGAAGATTAGATTCTTAAAGGAACAAAATTGATAACAAATCTCAAAAAGCAAAGATTAAAAGCTTAGAATAGAGATTAGACTCTCAAAAATATAAATGTATATTATGTATATTTTTAAACATAAAATATAAAAATTCAAAATAAAATCAATCACAAAAATTTAAAATAATATGGAATTTAAAAAATAGGGTTTTCTTTTTGAAAAGTAATAGTATACTATAAAAATAAAATTAAAGGAGTAATAAGGAACTAAATTTTTAAAAATATTAAAAAGTGATAATATAAAAATATATCTAGGAATTTCTCTGGAGCTGTTGTGGGCAGTATGGGATCGGTTCAGTGTCAGATAGTGCCTTGTTGTGGTTTGTACTTGTTCTCAAGGTCTATAGTGAATGAAAAGGGAAGGTCACTCAGTCGTGTCTGACTCTTTGTGACCCCATGGACTATAGAGTCCATGGATTTCTCTAGGCCACAATACTGGAGTGGGTAGCCTTTCCCTTCACCAGGGGATCTTCCCAACCCAGGGATCAAACCTAGGTCTCCCACATTGCTGGTGAATTCTCTACCAGCTGAGCCACAAGGGAAGCCCCTGCCCCTCAAATGCACAGTCTCAGCATTAACTGCAGGGTTTTAATCTGTTGCACCTGTTACTTCCAGTGCAGTTTCCCACTTCTCTGTTTATTTTGGCTTCTTCTGTTTGCAGATCTCTTCAGTGTCTAATTTCTTCCCTGACACAAGGTGGTGAAGGTGGTCACTTACTTAGGCTCACTTGTCCAGTTGTTTTGTGGGGATGGAGGGACACTGCAAACAAATATTGCTGGCAAGGGGACATGCTCACAATGGATGGACCACACTGGGTTTGCAGTTCAAGGCAGCATGTACTTCTCAGGTCTATACTACTCAGGCTCCAGGGTGCTCTGCAGGGGTAGTATCCCAAGTGAGACCTGAGTTTCATGCACTTTCCAGATCTAAGCTGCTCCGTTTCCCAGGTGTTCCGCAAGCACACAGACCCAGATGGGCTGTGTGTTTTGTGCCCTTTCCAGGTCCAGGCAGCTCAGGTGACCAGGCGCTTGGTGAGTGCACTGTCTCCTGTGGGCCCTGTGTCTTATGCATCACCCCAGTTCTAGCCGCTTGGTTCTTGGGTGTGCTGCAGGGGCACAGCCCCAGATATGCCATGTGTCTCCTCTGGGGATCTAATCTCAGGCTGTGAAACTCCTGGCAGACCTATCCATGATCACAGGAAGACGTGGTTACCAACTGGCAGCCTTCTCATAGTTTGGTGGAAGATGCAGTCTCTGGGGCCAAGATTGCACTAGACTCTTGCCTTCTGGACACACCTGCCTCCCTGCCTCTGGTGAGGGAGGGCCCTGAATGGCAGTCTGCTTGCTTTCCTTTGGTATTCGCTAGGGCACAGTCTTTGTTCTGTGAGCACGCTAGGGATCATCACGTGGCGTTAGAGTCTTTCACAGGAAAGGTCTTTTTTGTTTGCGAGTTTCTCTGGTGATCCCATGGTTTGTGTTGCTATGTCACATTAGCTCCCTCAGATTGTCCCCAGGGTATTCAAATCTGGTCCTTACCCTGAGGACCAATGATGCAGGCTGTGCCTCCCTGCCCAGCTCCCACTCAGTGGTTGCATACACGAGCATCTGAACCACTTCTCCACTGGTACTTGTGGTTAGGCACGTATTCGTGTTCATCCCCCCACCTCCCCTGTTATTTTGCCCTCTGAGATTCCAAAACTCCCCACACATGCCGGGAGCCGTCAGGATGCCCCCTTGCTCGGAAGACAAGCTCACGAGCCTAAGAAAGAAATTGCAAAGCTGACTTTCTTTATCGGGGCATCCTGGGCAAGCCCCACCCTGGTATTTTTCTTGGAAGTTCTGTCCATGCTCGGAACATTGGCTCATCTCAGTAGGTCAGTCACAGTTGGAAAGAATTCGTCCTGAGATAATCCCCCCAGACCTTATGGACCAGAGGATCCGGGAAGGTGGATCACCTTCCCCGGGGGCTATGGAGGAATGAAAGGGACATTTAAATGGATTACTACTCCTTACTAGGGAGTTTACCAAGAGTTCTCTGGAGGTCATGGCAAGGCCACCACCAGAAAGGCTCGTACTTGGGTCACCTTTCCACCTCCCACTCTCCTGACCACTCCACGGAGGAGGCTCGCTTCCTTGAAGAAATCAGGCTCGATTGAGACTTAGGAATGCTCGTAATTGTGGCCAGCATAGTTGGAGATATTGATTGCTTTAGGATATGTAGACATAGGAATTCATTATAGTAGTTAAGGTTAATAGGGTTTTATTGCTAAAGCAGTGCTGCTTGACTGTCTCTTAGTTCTCTTTCCTCTCTCTAAACTGTCTCTTTGTCCTCTTTCCTCTTCTTGTAAGAACTTGAGTAGGTTACTAGAATAAACAGTCTCAAGCTTAAGCCCTTCCCTCTAGCTTCTACATAGTTGTACCTGATAAGAGAAATGTAACCTTTCTACTTAGGTTGATGTACTTATCTTGATTGAATGA
Organism: Antilocapra americana; assembly: GCA_007570785.1. Taxonomy (NCBI): domain Eukaryota; kingdom Metazoa; phylum Chordata; class Mammalia; order Artiodactyla; family Antilocapridae; genus Antilocapra; species Antilocapra americana. The sequence goes on along the minus strand of ML663008.1, from coordinate 31,970,928 downwards.
AGTATACTGAAGACATTCAAATGGTAAACATACTATTGTTAAATCTAATTACATAAAAATCTGACTTCTGCAAAGGGAATGTTTCATGATAGTTTGGGGAATGAACTCAATGATAAGGTTGCTATGGGAGGTAGAAAACAAAAAATTGTATAGAACGATAGGTGATGTAATGGGGATGTCTTTTGGCTATAAAAGCTGTAAACCAACAACAATAAACGGAGAGACTGCTCCATCACCACACATCGACTCAGCTCAGTTCCTCCGCGGACGCCACTCATCCCTCAAGGCCCCCGGACCCCGCCGAGGCTGGACCCCGGCACCCACAGACACACCTGTGAGAGGGTTTCCTCTTGTGTGGAAATTTTTCCTTCATAATTCCCTCCCAGATGGGTCTCCATCCCTAAATCTTTTGTTTTTGTATTTTATATTTTGTCTTACCTATTTTTGAAGAGATTGGGCTGTCTTTCTAGATACCTGGTGTCTGTTGCCAGCATCCAGAAGTTTTTTCTGTGGAAGTTGCTCAACATTCAAATGATCTTTTGATGAATTTGTGTAGGAGAAAGTTGTCTTTCCATCCTACTCCCCTGCCATCTTGGGACTGCCCACCCCCCTTAATATTTTTTATGCAAGAAATCCAGTCAGAAATCAGTGAATTAAAGCAATGATGTTAGGCTTGTTCTCTTTCACATGAGAACAGAGCCTACTAATTGCTATGAAGTTTACCTTCAACTGTGCTTTCAGTAGTTCGCCTCAGACTACCTCATGGCAGAGTGGAGGCATAGAACATTATTCAGGTAAACCAAGCCTCCAAAAACAACTGGAAGGAAAAATGTATTTTCTAGAAATACAATGTGGTTACTAATTTATACAAAATGAGTTTATCTATTTTTTATGTTGAAGCAGATTTTGTTCAGGACCATTGTGATAATATAGGTACCACTACAATGGGATTTTACAGTGGGAGAGAGAGGCTAAACTCAACTCCAAATACAGCATGGACAAGCAAGACTTTATTGACAAGGAGAAAGGTGGGGGTCATACACAGATTGATTTTAAATATGCATTTCATCCACCAATTGTTTATAAAAATTACTTTTCTTAGGTATTTAATATTTATTTAATAATATATGTGTGATACTAGTTATAAAGTGCTTAGAATTACATGAAAAATACAATTAAATTGAACGTGAACTTAATAAATTGTCTTAATATTTGGAAAATTTTGGAGAATTGTTATAATGGATCACTACCTCCACATGACACTAAATGGATTGAGGTGTCCACACTCTGCAGATAGACTTCAAAACAAACATTTTAGTCTTTCTGATTTTTATCATATTCACATGTTCAAGACTAGATATTCTTTGGCCCAGGAATATGGCTCTAGGAGGGCTTAGAAAGCTTTAGTGCCTTCTCTGCAGTAAGGCACATTGTATTTTTGTTTTTTCTCAATAGTGAATTAAACTTATTTCTATTACTTATACTCATACTCATATCTTTTACTGTCAGTTTTACTCCTGTCATTTAAGTTGCTCTACCACTAATTCCTAAATCCAAAAAGGATTTCTTTTGGATCTACATTAAACTTTTTTCCTTCTCTTTTACTTAGATTCATTTTTCCATTCTCTAAAATATTTTTCTCAGTTTAATAGTGTCTTAGTTTCCTGACTAAGAACTACCTTGAGTTTGATGTTACTATGGTTAGAGTCAATCTTTGCCTTTTCAATAAGTGTACATATTGTTTTAGCTAGTTTTTGGTTCAGTTCCATCCATTTAGCATTGCCCCTCTTTCTTTAGTATATTCTCTCTTTTTGCACTTATATTTACACATTTTAATCCCCTTAAGGAAAAATGCTCATATTTATAGTTTTACCCAGAGGTTAAAAAACTCATGTAATTTGGATTGTTCAATCTTCAGCCTTTTTTGTAGACAGTATTGGAAACATGACTGCATGGTAATGTAGCATACTATGTGTTATTGGTGATCTCATAAGCTATCAAAGGAGAATCAAGGTTCTTCTATTAAACTTAGCTGATGGAATTTTAACTTAGCCCTAGAACTGCCTTAAAATAGATGAATAATGTTCATTGGTGGCTCAGATGGTAAAGAATCTGTCTGTATTGTGGGATGCCTGGATTCAATCTCTGGATTGCAAAAATCCCCTGGAGAAGAGAATGGCAACCCACTCCAGTATTTTTGCCTGGAGAACTCCATGGATAGAAGAGCCTGGCGGGCTACAGACCATGGGGTCACAAAGAGTTGGATACAACTGACTCTTTCATGTAAACAATGACATGTAAATAAGGAAAAATTAGTTCAAAAGGAGAAGGTTACAGAAGGATCATGTAAAGGGAATAACTTGGAGAATCAATAATTTGCTTATCTGATATTATTACATCCTGGCTGCCTATGTTAGATTTGTGGTTTTGTTTCTTAGGAAAGCTCTTCTGGACTTTCATATGTTGGAAGCAATTCCAGAATGCCTGGGATGAAGATCAAAAAAAGAAATTAAAATAATTGTAAGAATTCAAAATCTTAGGGAACAACATGCTAATTATGCATGGTAACTGAAGTTGGTTACTTCCCTCTCTTCTGGCTGGCCTTTTTATCCATTGAACAGTAGGAGTCTCTGGAAGTGTCTTTGCTTTCTGGAAAAATAAAGTTGCAGACATAACTTGGCTTTTCCTGCTGCAAGACACAGATTCCTTTGAAAAGTTATGGTTCTTTTTAAGAGAATGATAGTGGAGAAAAAGGAAAAAACAATACACTGGATGGCATTTTATATTCTGTTTACATGACTGCTGGAAGGTGGCAGGATGACATAAGCAAACATACTTCTCCAGTTACTGTGCTAACAGCAATAATCTCTTAAGAAAAACAGATGATGAGTTCATGTTAATGGTTTCAAATTATCTCTACTTTAAGTCCCTTTCGTTAAGAAAGCTTATTTTTCCATTTAATATGAGTTTTTATATTTTATATTAACCTTAACATGCCATTTTGTATACTTTCGTACCAAACCATATGTCTTAAATATGGTATTGTCCCGTAAATGTCAAATTCTTAGAATTCATCTAATTTTATGAGGGTGTATCAGTGCAGGTATACTGGAAACACCTCAAACATATGCAAGTTCAGAGAGCTCTCTCTACCCATTATCAGCATCATCAGAAGCTCCAACTATCTTAAAATGAGGAAACTCCCCCTAGCCCTATCTTAGGAACACAACCACAAGCCTGATGAGTAGAATGAACACTTAATTGAAGATAATAATACCTCATGGGCAAATCATTGATTCTCTAAGTTTGGTGGTTTTGTTAACAATGCCTTCTGCTTTTGAGGTTTTCCTTTATTTTTCTCCACATGATTGTGCCATTGTTTGTTTGTATATTTGTTTAATGCTGTCTTAGGGTTGAACTCCAGTCTTAGAAGTTCGTGGATACCATTGTCTCAGTGTTACACAATGCTCATGATATAAAAAGGCAAAAAATAAATCTGAAAACCTGAAAATAAAACAAAATTATAGCTACAGTCACTGGAAAATCATATTAAATAGAATAGTTAAGAGAAATCTCTTCTTAGAAAATTTATTTTGAACAACTTTTATTTATTGTTGACTCTGCTGTATTCTATAGGAACCTTTTAATAAAAGACAAAAGCTTAGTTGAATTATATTGTTTTCATATTCAAATAACTTTTAGATGTTCTCCTAATAACATTACACTCAATTCCCAGACATCTTGGCTCTTCTACAGAAACTTGCAGAATGTTTTAACTCAGTATATTATAATAATTGAAAATTTCAGTGCAACAAATCAGATTCTTGATGGATTAGCGTATTCCATGCCTATGCCCCAATACTGCACTCTATGGTAATTACTCATCACCACAGAATTAAATAACCCAAATAATTTGATTTCTAAACAGAAAAAAGAAGAAAAACATGATTTCCTTTTTTAGTTAGAAGCACATAAAGAGAAATCTCACACAAATAAGAATTATTAACTTCTTCAGTTTTATTGTATTGTTTATGCCAATCTTCTTTTTCTCCACAATGTGAGGAAAGAGGTTTACTCTACTGTAACCAGATGGAACAAAGGGAAAAAAAAAGAGTCCAAATAGGAAGATTTGTGGGTTTGGTGTCAGAAAGATGAAGAAGTTGAAGTCTATTGTTTCCATCTTCTCAGTGAACAGATTTTCACAATGAAGTATAAAGTAAGTACATCACCTAGAGTGTGGGTATGCAGGAGCAGGTGTGAAAGTTTGCAGAGAGAGGAGGGGATAGAAAATAATCATCCCACCTAAAGGAGAGGGAAAACTGGTCAGTAGGAATCAGTGTGACTGGTAGGAAAAATCGCCATGAATTTAAAGTGAACATATTGACCTGGGTTGCGTGGTCCCCAAATGTCCAACTGCTTAGGTGGCAAAACAAGAGAAGATTCCCTGATTGTACCTCTCCTCAACTCAGATGAATACAAAGGATGTGGAGAGGGGACAGGAAGTAGGACCATGGGAGCCAAATGAGCAAGAAGGGAGATAAGTGAGAGGAACCTAAGATTATGGTATGGTCCAGGGACTGGATGTCTCCATGACTAGAAGGATGGGGGTTACTTGGCCAACTGAGCTAAAAAGAAGGAGGTGGTGATTACAGAAGTGAGTATTTGAGAACAAAATTTCAGAAATGGAGACATTTATTTGAGATTGATATCTTGAGTGTGACCATGGAAAGTGGCATCTGGTATCAAGTAGAGGAAAAAGTATTAGAGATGTCTTGGACCCCTTTTAGCCTTACAGTTTTAATTGTTTATTAATATGTATAGAACATTGATTTTTGTATCTGTTTTTATTTGTGATGACCTTACCAAACAATCTAATTAGTTCTGATTATTTTAAAGTTGCTTCTCTTGGATTGTCTAGGGAAGTAATAATATTCCTGGCAAACGGTGACAAATTTCCAATAATCTTACTTACTTTTTTCTTCCTGTCTTATTGAACTGGCTAGAACATTGAGCAAAATGTTGAATGTGTGCACATACAGTCACTTCAGTCATGTCAGATCTTTGTGACTCTATGGACTGTAGCCTGCCAGGTTCCTCTGTCCATGGGATTCTCTAGACAAGACTACTGTAGTGGGTTGCCATGCCCTCCTCTACTATGTCATCACTAACTGTGGTGCTGGCTATGACTTTCTGATATATACTGTTTATCAAACTGAGAAGCTTCCTTTTATTCCTGGTATATAAAGTTTTTGTTTTAGTTCTTGGTATGAAATTGGGAGTGTGCACTATATTTTATCAAATATATTTTGATCATTTATGAAGTTAAACATGTTTTTCTCCCTTAATTTCTTATTATAATGGACTGTATTACATTAAAATGCAGATGTTATTTGGTTCATTTTAACAATTATTTTTGAGTGCTTGCTATACTCCACATTTACCTATTTAAATCTGTGCTCTCAATGAATGGATAAGGAAGTTGTGGTACATATACACAATGGAATATTACTCAGCTATAGAAAAGAACACATTCAAATCAGTTCTAATGAGGTGGATGAAACTGGAGCCTATTATACAGAGGGAAGTAAGTCAGAAAGAGAAAGAAAAATACTGTATATTGATACATATAAGTGGAATTTAAAAACACAGTAACAACGATTCTACATGGAGGGTAGGAAAGGAAACACAGATGTAAAAAACAGATTTTTGGACTCAATGGGAGAGGGTGAGGGTGGGATGATTTGAGAGAATAGCATTGAAACATATATATTATCATATGTAAAATAGATGACCAGTGCAAGTTCAATGCATGAAGAAGAGCACCCAAACCCAGTACTCTGGGACAACCCAGAGAGATAGGATGGGGAAGGATCTAGGAAGGGAATCAGGATGGGGTCACACATGTACACCCATGCCAATTCATGCTGATGTGTGACAAAAACCATCACAATATTGTAATGTAACTATCCTCCAATTAAAGTAAATTAACTGGGGTGGTCCTAAGATGGCAGAGAAATAGGATGGGGAGACCACTTTCTCCCCCACAAATTCATCAAAAGATCATTTGAATGTTGAGCAAATTCCACAAAACAACTTCTGAACACTGGCAGAGGACACCAGGCACCCAGAAAGGCAGCCCATTCTCTTCAAAAGGAGGTAGGGCAAAATATAAAAGACAAAAAGAGAGACAAAAGAGTTAGGGATGGAGATTCATCCTGCGGAGGGAGTCGTGAAGGAGGAGAAATTTTCAAATAGGAAACCTTCTCGCTGTTGGTGGGTCTGTGGGGAGTTTTGGAGTCTCAGAGGGAAACATAACCAGAAGGGGAAAAAAAAGAAAAACCCACAGATTACCTGCCTAGCTGCAACTCCCAGCGGAGAGGTAGCCCAATGCTCACGTCTGCCAGCAGCGAGTGGGAGCTGAACAGGGAGGTGCGGGCTGCATGCATAGGGTAGGGACTGGGCCTGAATGCCCTGAGGACAATCTAAGGGAGCTAACATGAGATAGCATCCCAAACTTTGGGAATAGCCAGGGAGGAAAAAAAAAGAGAGACAAGACTTACCCGCATAAAGCTCTGAGGCACAGCCTGGCCTGTTCACAGAAATAAGGATTGAGTGAATACCAGAGGAGAGCTAGCCAGCTGCGGACTGGCCCCTCCCCCTGCCAGAGGCAGAGATGCAGGCAGGCGACAGCCAGAGCCGGAAGGTGAGGGGCAATCTCAGACCCAGAAATGGCATGCTCCACCAAACTGTGAGCAGGCTCCCAGTTACCAACGAAGTCTTCCTGGGATCCTGGATGGTTGACATCCACCAGGAGGGTCGAAGTCAGAGATCAGCTCCCCAGAGAAGACACACAGCACACCTGAGACGGCACTCTCTCAGCAAACCCAGGAAACCAAATAAAAAAAGAAATCAAAATATGCATAGAAATGAATGAAATGTAAACACAACAACTCAAAATCTATGGGATTCAGTGAAAGCAGTGCTTAGGGAAAAGTCTGTAGCACTACAAGCTTACCTCAAGAAAACAAGAGAAAAACCAAATAAATAACCTAACTCTACACCTAAAGCAACTAGAAAAAGAAGAAATGAAGAAGGGTTAGTGGATGGGAAAAAATCACAAAAATTAGAGCAGAAATAAATGAAAAAGAAACAAAGGAGACGATAGCAAAAATCAACAAAGCTAAAAGCTGGTTCTTTGAGAAGATAAATAAAATAGGCAAATCATTAGCCAGAGTCATCAAGAAAATAAGGGAGAAGAATCAAATTAACAAAATTAGAAATGAAAATGGAGAAATCACAACAGACAACACAGAAATACAAAAGATCGTAAGAGACTACTATCAGCAACTATATGCCAATAAAATGGACAACTTGGTAGAAATGGACAAATTCTTAGAAAAGTATAACTTTCCAAAACTGAGCTAGGAAGAAATAGAAAATCTTAACAGACCCATCACAAGCACAGAAATCGAAATTGTAATCAGAAATCTTACAACAAACAAAAGCCTAGGACCAGATGGCTTTGCAGCTGATTTCTACCAAAAATTTAGAGAAGAGCTAACACCTATCCTATTCAGACTCTTCCAGAAAATTTCAGAGGAAGCAAACATACAAACTCATTCTATGAGGCCACCATCACCCAAATATCAAAGCCAGACAAAGATGTCACACACACACACACACACACACACACACACACACACACACACACAAACTACAGGCCAATATCAATGATGAACATAGGTGCAAAAATCCTTAACAAAATTCTAGCAAACAGAATCCAACAACATATTAAAAAGATCATACATCATAATCAAGTGGGCTTTATCCCAGGGATGCAAGGATTCTACAACATTTGTAAATCAATCAATGTGATACACCACTTAACAAACTGAAAGATAAAAACCATATGATTTTCTCAATAGATGCAGAGAAAGCCTTTGGCAAAATTCAACATTCATTTATGATAAGAAACCTCCAGAAAGCAGTCATAGAAGGAACATACCTCAACATAATAAAAGCCATATATGATAACACCACAGCAAACATTATCCTCAATGGTGAAAAATTGAAAGCATTTCTCGTAAAGTCAGGAACAAGACAAGGGTGCCCACTATCACCACTACTACTCAACATAGTTCTGAAGTTTTAGCCACAGCAATCAGAGAAGAAAAAGAAATAAAAGGAATCCAGACTGGAAAAGAAGAAGTAAAACTCTCACTGTTCACAGATGACATGATCCTCTACATAGAAAACCCTAAAGACTCCACCAGAAAATTACTAGAGCTAATCAATGAATATAGTCAACTTGCAGGATATCAAATTAACACATAGAAATCCCTTGCATTCCTATACACTAACAATGAGAAAACAGAAAGAGAAATTAAGGAAACAATTCCATTCACCATTGCAACAAAAAGAATACAATACTTAGGAATAAACTTACCTAAAGAAACAAAAGGCCTATATATAGAAAACTATATATGCAGAAAACTATATAGAAAGCTATATAATTTTCTATATACAGTAAACTATAAAGCACTGATGAAAGAAATCAAAGATGACACAAATAGATGGAGAAATATACCATGTTCATGGATCAGAAGAATCAATATAGTGAAAATGAGTATACTACCCAAAGCAATCTATAAATTCAATGCAATCCCTATCAAGCTACCAATGGTATTTTTCAGACAAGTAGAACAAATAATTTCACAATTTGTATGGAAATACAAAAAACCTCGAATAGCCAAAGCAATCTTGAGAAAGAGGAATGGAACTGGAGGAATCAACCTGCCTGACTTCAGACTATACTACAAAACTACAGTCAAGAACAGTATGGTACTGGCACAAAGACAGAAATATAGATCAATGGAACAAAACAGAAAGCCCAGAGATAAGTCCACGGATCTATGGACACCTTATCTTCGACAAAGGAGGGAAGAATATACAATGGAGAAAAGACAATCTCTTTAACAAATGGTGCTGGGAAAACTGTAAAAAATGAAACTGGAACGCTTTCTAACACCATACAAAAAATAATTTTAAAATGGATTAAAGATCCAAATGTAAGACCAGAAACTATAAAACTCCCAGAGGAAAACATAGGAAAAACACTCTCTGACATAAATCACAGCAGGATCCTCTATGACCCACCTCCCAGAGTAATGAAAGTAAAAGCAAAAGTAAACAAATGGGACCTAATTAAACTTAAAAGCTTTTGCACAATGAAGGCAACTATAAGCAAGGTGAAGAGACAGCCTTCAGAATGGGAGAAAATAATAGTAAAAGAAACAACTGACAAAGAATTAATCTCAAAAATATACAAGCAACTTCTGCAGCTCAATTCCAGAAAAATAACTGACCCAATCAAAAAATGTGCTAAAGAACTAAACAGACATTTCTCCAGAAAAGACATATAAATGGCTAACAAACACATGAAAAGATGCTCAGTATCACTCATTATCAGAGAAATGAAAATCAAAGCCAAAATTAGGTAACAATCTCATGCTGGGCAGAATGGCTGCTATAAAAAGGCTACAAACAATAAATGCTGAAGAGGGTGCAGAGCAAAGGGAACCCTCTTCCACTGTTGGGAATGCAAACTAGTACAGCTACTATGGAGAACAGTGTAGAGATTCCTTAAAAACTGGAAATAGAACTGCCGTATGACCCAGCAATCCCACTGCTAGGCATACACACTGAGGAAACCAGAATTGAAAGAGACAAATGTACCCCAATGTTCATTGCAGCACTGTTTACAATAGCCAGGACATGAAAGCAACCTAGATGTCCATCAGCAGACAAATGGATAAGAAAGCTGTGGTACATACACATAGTGGAATATCACTCAGCTATTAAAAAGAATGCATTTGAATCAGTCCTAATGAGGTGGATGAAACTGGAGCCTATTATACAAAGTGAAGTAAGTCAGAAAGAAAAACACCAATACAGTATACTAATGCATATATATGGAATTTAGAAAGATGGTAATGATTACCCTATATATGAGATAGCAAAAGAGACACAAATGTAAAAAACAGACTTTTGGACTCTGTGAGAGAAGGCGAGGGTGGGATGATTTGAGAGAATGGCATTGAAACATGTATATTATCATATGTGAAATAAATCACGAGTCCAGGTTTGACGCATGAGACAGGGTGTTCAGGGCTGGTGCACTGGGATGACCATGAGGGATGGGATGGGGAGGGAGGTGGGAGGGGGGCTCAGGGTAGGGAACACATGTATACCTATGGCTGATTCATGTCGATGTATGGCAAAAAACACTACAATATTGTAAAGTAATTGGCCTCCAATTAAAATAAAAAAATAAATAAAATAAATTAACTAATTGAGATAAAGAAAAATTAATCTCACCTCATCAAGTGTATATTCTAATGGATCCATATAAATAGTACTTCTCCTTCTAGAGATTTATTCTACAGATGTATGCTTAAATGTAGCATAACAGTTCGGTCATCAAATCAGTTGCTCAGTCCTAGCTTGGAGAATTTTGAGCATGGTTTTGCTAGCGTGTGAGATCAGTGCAATTGTGTGGTAGTTTGAGCATTCTTTGGCATTGTCTTTCTTTGGGATTGAAATGAAAACTGACCTTTTCCAGTCCTATGGTCACTGCTGAGTTTTCCAAATTTGCTGGCATATTGAGTGCAGCACTTTAACAGCATCATCTTTAAGATTTGAACTAGTTCAACTGGAATTCCATTACCTCCACTGGTTTTGTTTGTTGTGATGCTTCCTAAGGCCCACTTGACTTCACATTCCAGGATGTCTGACTCTAGGTGAGTGATCACACGATCAAGGTTATCTGGGTCATTAAGATCTCTTTTGTATAGTTCTTCTGTGTATTCTTGCCACCTCTTAATACCTTCTGCTTCTCTTAGGTCCATACCATTTCTGGCCTTTATTGTGCCCATCTTTGCATGAAATGCTCCCTTGGTATCCTTAATTTTCTTGAAGAGATCTCTAGTCTTTCCCATTCTATTGTTTTCTTCTCTTTCTTTGCACTGATCACTTAGGAAGGCTTCCTTACCTCTCCTTTCTATTCTGTGAAACTGCATTCAGATGAGTATATCTTTCCTTTTCTCCTTTGCCATTAGCTTCTCTTCTTTTCTCAGCTATTTGTAAGGCTACCTCAGACAACCATTTTGCCTTTTGCATTTCTTCTTCTTGGGGATGGTTTTTTTCATTGACTCATGTACAATGTCATGAAACTCCATCCATAGTTCTTCAGGCACTCTATTGATCAGATCTAATCCCTTAAATCTATTTGTCACTTCCACTGTATAATCATAAGGGATTTGATTTAGGTCGTACCTGAATGATGTAGTAGTTTTTCCTACTTTCTTCAATTTAAACCTGAATTTGGCAATAAAGAGTTCGTGATCTGAGCCACAATCAGCCCTCAGTCTTGTTTTTGCTAACTGTATATATTTTCTCCATCTTTGGCTAAAATATATAATCAATCTGATATCGGTGTTGACTATTTGGTGATGTCCATTTTTTTCTGGAATGATTTTCTGTTAAAAATATTCAACAATGGTCAAGTGATAATGAAATGATACATTCATGAAGAGAATGCTGTGAAACTATTAACGAATGTATTAAACACCTGTACTGACACCAAAACATTCTTTACAACTGTTAAATTTAAAAAGAATTGCATTATCATAAACCAGCTATAGGTCAGTGGAACAGAACAAAGAGCCCAGAAATAAACCCATGTATTTATGGTCAATTAATCTACAACAAATGAGGCAAGAATATACAATGGAGAAAAGACAATCTCCTCAATAATGATGCTGGAAAAGCTGGATAGCTATATGTAAAACAGTGAATTTAGAACATACTTCCACACCATATTAAAAAATAAATTCAAAATGGATTAAAGACCTACACATAAAACATGACACCATAAAACCCCTAGAAAAAAACACAAGCAGAATGCTCTTTGAAATACAGAAGTATTCTTGGATCTCTCTCCCAAAGCAAAGAAAACAAAAAACCACAGTTAACCTACTGAATGAGAGAAAACATCTGCAAATGATATGACCAATATGGGGTTAGTATCCAACATGCATACTACAAAACATAGAACTCGATTTTTTAAAAAAAGAAGAAACAAAAAATAGGTAGAATACCTGAATAGACATTTTCCCAATGGGCACATGAAAAAATGCTCAACATCATTAATGATCAGAGAAATGTAAATTAAAACCACAATGAGATAGCACCTCACATCTGTCATAATGGCTATCATCAAAAAGTCTACAAAAAACAGATGTTAGTGAGGACATGCAGAAAAGGGGACCCTTCTGCACTGTTGGTGGGAATACAAATTGGTACAACCACTGTGGAAAATACTATGGAAGTCTCTTTAAAAATTGAAAATAGAACTGTCATATCATTCAGCAAATCCAAAACACCAATTTGAAAAGATACATGCACCTCAATGTTCATAGCAACTTTACTTACAACTGCCAAGATATGGAAGCAACCTAAGTGTCCATCAAGAGAAGAACGGATAAAGAAGATGTGATATGGATATGCACTGGAATACTAAGCCATAATAAAGAATGAAATTTTGACATTTGCAGCAACGTGGGTAGACCTGGAGAGATTACGCTAACTGAAATAAGACATAGTGTATGATATTACTTGTATGTGGAATCTAAAAAACAGAACAGACTAGTGAATATAAAGGGCTTCCCAGGTGGTTCTAGTGGTAAAGAACCTGCCTGCTAATAATGCAAGTGATGCTGGAGACAAGGATTTGATCCCTGGGTTGGGAAGATCCCCTGGAGGATGGCATGGCAACCAACTTCAGTATTCTTGTGTGAAGAATCCCACTGACAGAGAAGCTTGGCAGGCTACAGTCCATTGGTTCACAAAGAATCAGACACGAGTGAAGCAACTCAGCACACATGCATATTGAATATAATAAAAAAGGAACAGAGTCACAAATACAGAGAACAAACCGTGGGTTACCAGTGGGAAGAGAGAAGGGAGGAGGGGCAAGTTAGTGGTAGGAGATTAAGAGGTGCAAGTTACTATCTATAAAATAAGTAAACTACAAGGATATACTGCACAATACAGGGAATATAGTCAATATTTTATAATGTTTATAAATGGAATATAACCTTTAGCCTTGTGAATCACTACATTGTATACCTGAAGCTTATATATTATACATTAACTGTATCTCAATTAAAAAACATTAAAATGGACCCATTTCATAAAGATATGTATAACCAGGATATAAATGTACAGAAAAAGAAGTGAAGGAAACTGTGATAGTTAATTTTATGTGTCAACTTGAGTGGGCTAAGGAATGACCAGATACTGGTAAAGCAACTCTCGTGTGTCTGGGAGGGTGTCTTTGGAAGAGATTAGCATTTGAATCAGTAGACAGAGTAAAGAAGAGGCACATGAACATCGTCCAACCCACTGAAGGTCTGAATAGAACAAAAAGGTGGAGGAAGGGTGAATTTGGTACCTCTGTTTCAGGTGAGACACGCATCTTCTCCTGCCTTCAGACATCACGCTCCCTGTTCTTGGGCTTTTGGAGTCGGACTGGGACTCACACCATTCTCAGGCCTTCAGACTTGGACCTAATGACACCACTAGCTTCCCTGGTTCTCCAGCTTTCAGATGGCAGACTGTGGGACATCTTGGCCTCCATAACCATGTGAGTCAATTCCTATGATAAATATCTTCTCTCTGTATCTATAGCCATCTATTTATCTATCTATCTATCTATACGTAATATAGATAGATATAGTTATATGATCTATCTGTATCTATAGCTATAGTTATAGCCATATAGGCTATAATATATGATATAACATAGGATATATGTATATATATACACACACATAACCACAGTTATAGTTATAGCCATATATATATGTATGTGTGTGTATATATATATATATATATCCTATGTTATATCATATATTATATATGTGTGTATATATATTAGTGATTCTGTTTCTCTGGAGATCCCTGAGTAATACAGTTACCCATCAAAATGTAATAGTGGCGATTACCTCTATGAAGGGAATTAGGAATGAGAGATTAGAGTGGGGTGAATAGGGACCCAAAGTATTATTCTATAAACTTCTGTATTGTTTAACCATTTGCAATGAAAATTTATTTGTGTATTATTTGAGCAGATTTAAAAAGAGAGAAAAAAAACAGGCATGCAGCTGCTGTGAAACTAGCAAAATTTTGACAGATGGTCTGTTAGAACTACCAGGGGAAAAAATGCAAGCACTGGGGAAATAATATCAGGGAAATATCCTCAGTTAATTAATTCTAAGGGAATAAAAGGAAGAGAGTTAGAAAAACAATCTAAGTAATTGGAATCTAAAACCAAAGCAGAAGATCTGAGAGATCTAGAAGAACTGTTAACTTGACCACAGCTCACTACATCTGTGAATTATGAAGATCATTTTGTCAAAATGAGAGCATCACAAGTCTTTCTTACAGCTCTATTTCAGAAAGACTGGAAGACATCATTTCATTTTAACACACAAGAGGAAATGATCATGAGCCAAGAAAGATTTAAATGTCCTCAGAAACAAGATTTTTGCTTGCCAACTTTTAAGGAATCAGTATTTACTTGTCATGATGAACCAAAACTTTGAGCAGAAAACAGATTCTCAAGTAAAAGGCAGGGACCAAACAGAGTGACATCTGCAAGTCAGATGTTTTTATTAAAACGTTTGGGTTCTTTAAAATTTTAGCACTTTTAAATTGAAAAATTATTTGACACATGCTTCTCTAGTCAAAATCAGATCACATCAAAGGGGAGATGGCAGCAGCTTCTTGGAAACTTAGCTATTCACATCACTGGGTGCCCTTGTTCTTGCACATTGCTTGGAGGTTTATAAAACACTTTATCATGCATTATCTTAGGGGGTTCTCACAACAAAGTCCTTTTGATCTTATTTTATAAGAGGAAAACTGCTCAAGGGAGCCACTTCATCGAGGTCACGAGTGAATGGCATAGCTGGGAGGCATATCTATGACTACTAACTCCAGAGTTGCCTGCAAAGATCTCTCAGACAGAGATAGTTAATGTAGGTGATCTTCACTTGAACGATATCTGTATATTAATACAAAAGAAGGAAAACGGATAGTTTGGGATGGAGCTGAAGAATTGGGACAAAACGTAATATAAATAAGCTTGAGGGAGCTTGTAAGGAGGAGTGAATTTAGCAGTGCCGGTTTTGTTGGAGGCTTTTTATCTGTTATGATTAAGCATTCCAAATGCCACTGCATAACTTTGAAAAGGGAAACACTGTGATGAAAACTGTGTTTAAGTGAAATTATCTGAAGAATTCAGCTTCAGAGGCAATGGGAGAATGGTGTATTAGATAAGGAAAATACTTCCCTAGTGGTCCAGTGGTTAAGAATTGACCTTCCAATGCAGGGGACACAGCAGGCTTGATTCCTGGTCCAGAAAGATTCAGCGTGCCATGGGACATCTAAACCAGTGCACCATACCACTGAACCTGAACCCTAGAGTTCGTGATCCACAACTACTGAGCTCATGAGCCCAACTACTGAAGCGCTTGTGCTGAGAGCCTGTGCTCTGCAACAAGAGAAGTCACCGCAATGAGAAGACTGTGTACCACAATTAGGGAGTAACCCTCACTTGACTTGAATAAAAATTTTAAAAAAGAAACAAGGAGAGTGGGATGGTAAAAAGTGATAATAGGAAATATCAAGCATAGGAAGGTTCTCAAGATTCTGAAAAGAAGAGCCATTCAGACTATGAATGAAAAGTGAAGAATCAGTCAAAAGATATAGCACAAGATTTGATGCTAAGTATGCCAGACTGGTGCTTCCCTAGTGTCTCAGCACTAAAGAATCCACCTGCCAATGTGGGAGGTGCGGGTTTGATCTCTGGGCTGGAAAGAACCCCGGAAGAAGGAAATGGCAACCTACTCCCATATTCTTGCCTGGGGAACCTCATGGACAGAGGAGCCTGGTAGGCCATATTCCATGGGTCACAAAGAGTCAGACATGACTTAGCAACAAAACACTACAATGCCAGACTGGTTGTATTGCTAGGAACCAGTGGGAATGCTGACAAGTGGGTAAAGATGATCTAGCCAATTACCAGGATGTACAGCTTCAGGTATCAATAATCAACTGAAAGGCTCTTATAAGGACTTGGCATATAAACCTAGAGACAAGTGAGAAATGAATGCTAATTCCTTGTACTTGAAAGTTGTTTATTTATTAATAGTTAGGTGATTTTGACAAATAGGAAAATACAGAATTGCCCAGGCATAAGAAACACTGAAGACATCCACCTAGTAGTAGCTAGAAAGGGAACTTCAGCCAGGCAGAAGAGATGCAGCTGATAGTGAAGGTTTCAGCAAGCAGAGCATTAGCCAAAGTAGAAGGAAGAAAAAAGAATCACTATCTACCCAACAAGATCTGTAAGTCTGTGAATACAGCCTTGTGATACACACAGTTAAATTTTCCTCTAGAAGGTTTGTACCAATTTTCACCCTATCATCAGAACCTGAGAGTGTTTATTTTAACACATTCCTGTCAATAATGAACAATGATCATTTTCTTAAATTCATTTCCAAATTTCACTCCAAACCAATAATTTCTGCTTTATTTTTCATATATTTTATTATTAATGAAGTTGCACACATATAATTTTATTAGTCATTTGTTTTTCATAAAATGCTTTTTAGACCCTCTCTAGGCAAAATGATCATCACAGAAGCCAATTTTCAAGTATTATTACCAGAATCCCAGGAATAATGCTTTCTGCAAAATCTTAAGAGGGCTTTGTTTTGTTTTCTTTCTAGCTATAGCTGGATAACAGAAACATTTGGCTTAAACTCCCAACAGCTCTTCATTATTTAAATGCTGGGATGGAAAACTTGTGGATATCTGAGAGTATGTCAGTAACAGAGTTTTTCTTATCTTCTGAATGCTATTTTTTAAATCAGTCTCATTGGAGTTCACTGAAAGGTTAAGTTGAATAGACGCTATAACTTTCTATTATGTATGATTAAATGCTCCCTCCTTCTTCAAATTGGAAAATAGACATTCGACATTGGAAGTGTTGACTGTAATTTTCAAACAGAGTAGTGAGTATATTGCTTTTTTGTGGCCATGATTTTAGTTTTTGAATGTTGAATTTTATTTTTTTATTTTTTTATTTTTATTTATTTATTTTTTTATTGTTTTTGCCATACATTGTCATGATATCACCATGGGTTTACATATGCTTCCCCTCCGGAACCCCCCTCCCTCTTCCCTCCCGCCCCCCAGGAAATCTCCCTGCACTAGCCCCGAGCATCAATCCTGGGCTGGCGATTGATTAGACATATGAAAATTAACATGCTTCAATGCCCTTCTCCCATATCATCCCACCCTTACCCTCATCCACAAAGTCCACGAGTCTATTCTATACACCTGCGTTCCTTTTGCTGTCTCGTATGTTGGGTTCTCGTTACCGTCTTTCTAAATTCCATATATATGCGTTAATATACTGTATTGTTGTTTTTGCTTCTGGCTTACTTCACTCTG
>ML663008.1:31690535-31953335 GCA_007570785.1 Antilocapra americana | reverse complement strand
TTGGAGAAATGTCTGTTAAGTTCTTTGGCCCACTTTTTAATTGGGTTGTTTATTTTTCTAGAATGGAGCTGCAGGAGTTGTTTGTAAATTTTTGAGATTAATTGTTTGTCTGTTGCTTCATTGGCTATTATTTTCTCCCATTCTGAAGGCTGTCTTTTCACCTTGCTTATAGTTTCCTTTGTTGTGCAAAAGCTTTTAATTTTAATTAGGTCCCATTTGTTTATTCGTGTTTTTATTTCCAGTATTCTGGGAGGTGGGTCATGGAGTATCCCGCTTTGGATTATAGCAGAGAGTGTTTTGCCTATGTTATCCTCTAGGAGTTTTATAGTTTCTGGTCTTATGCTTAGATCTTTGATCCATTTTGAGTTTATCTTTGTGTATGGTGTTAGAAAGTGATCTAGTTTCATTCTTTTACAAGTGGCTGTCCAGTTTTCCCAGCACCACTTGTTAAAGAGGTTGTCTTTTCTCCATTGTAAATTCTTGCCTCCTTTGTCAAAGATAAGGTGTCCATAGATGCGTGGATTTATCTCTGGGCTTTCTATTCTGTTCCATTGATCTATGTTTCTGCATTTAGACATAATTTTTATCTATAGGGCATTTCACCCAAAAACATGGATTTCACCTGTTTCTCAAATGCACACGGAATATTCTCCAGGATAGATCACATCCTGGGCCATAAATCTAGCCTTGGTAAATTTTAAAAAATGAAATCATTTCAAGCATCTTTTCTGATCACAATGTGATAAGATTAGATATCAACTACATGGGGGGGAAGTATAAAAAACTCAGATGTATGGAGACTAAACAACACACTTCAGATCACTGAAGAAATCAAAACAGCAAATAAAAATATGCGTAGAAACAAATGAAAACATGACAACCCAAAACCTATAGGGTTCAGTAAAAGCAGTGCTAAGAAGGAAGTTCACAGCAATACAAGCCTACCTCAAAAAACAAGAGAAACATCAAACAAACAACTCAACTTTATACCTAAAGCAGCTAGGAAAAGAACAGAAAAACCCCAGTTAGTAAAAGGAAAGAAATCATAAAAATAGGAGCAGAAATAATTGAAAAAGAAATGAAGGAGACTATAGCAAAGATCAACAAAAGTAAAAGCTGGTTCTTTGAGAAGATTACTAAAATAGATAAACCATTAGCCAGGCTCATCAAGAAAAAAAGGGAGAATAATCAATAAAATTACAAATGAAAATGGAGAAATCACAAAAGGCAACACAGAAACACAAAAGATCATAAGAGACTACTATGAACAATTATATGTCAATAAAATGGGCAACTTGCAAGAAATGAACAAATTCTTAGAAAAGTATAACCTTCCAAAACAGAACCAGGAAGAAGCGGTTCTGTTCTTCCTGAACTGGTTCTTTTCTTCCTAAAGACTAGCAGATTTAACAGACCCCCAATCACAGCAGAGAAATCGAAACTGTAATTAAAATCTTACAACAAACAAAAGCCCAGGACCAGATGGCTTCACAGCTGAATTCTACCAAAAATTTAGAGAAGAGCTAACATGTATTCTCCTCAAATTCTTCCAGAAAATTGCATAGGAAGGTCAACTCCCAAACTCATTCATGAGGTCACCGTCACCCTAATACCAAAACCAGAAAAAGATGCCATCGAAAAAGGAAAAGTACAGGCCAATATCACTGATGAACATAGATGTAAAAATCCTCAACAAAATTCTAGCAAACAAAACCCAAAAACATAATAAAAAGATAATACAACATAAACAAGTGGGCTTTATTCTAGGGATGGGAGAATTCTTCAATATTCATAAATCAAACAATGTGATTCACCATATTAACAAATTGAAAGATAAAAATTGTACAATTATCTCAATAGATGCAGAGAAGGCCTTTGACAAATTTCAACACCCATTTTTGATAAAATCTATCCAGAAAGCAGGCATACAAGTAATATACCTTAATATAATAAAAGCCATATACAACAAACCAACAGCAAACAGCCACAATGGTGAAAAAATGAGAAAATTTCCTCTAAAATCAGGGATAAGACAAGGGTACCCACTGTCACCACTACTGTTTAACATAGTTTGGAAGTCCTAGCCACAGCAATCAGAGAAGAAAAAGAAATAAAAGGAATCCAGATTGGAAAAGAAGAACTAAAACTCTCATTGTTTGCAGATGACATGACCTTCTACATAGAAAACCCCAGACTCCACCAGGAAAGTACTAGAGCTAATAAATGAATATAGTAAAGTTGCAAGGTATAAAATTAATACACAGAAATCCTTGCATTCCTATACACTAATAATGAACACAGAAAGAGAAATTAAGGAAATGAAAGAAAGGATAAAATACTTGGGTATAAATTTACCTAAAGAAACAAAAGACATATGTATAGAAAACTATAAAACTTTGATGAGAGAAATGAAAGATAACACAAATAGATGGAGAAATATACTATATCTGAGGATTGGAAGAATCAATATAGTGAAAATGAGTACACTATCCAAAGCAATTTATAAATTCAATACAATCCCTATCAAGCTACCATTGGTATTTTTCAAAGAACTAGAAAAAATAACTTCACAGTTTGTGTGGAAACAAACAAACAAACAAAAAACTTGAATAGTCAAAGCAATAGCCAAAGCAATCTTGAGAAGACGAATTGAACTGGAGGAATCAACCTTCCTGACTCCAGACTATACTACAAAACTACATCATCAAGACAGTATGGTACTGGCACAAGGAAAGACATATAGATCAATGGAACAAAATAGAAAGCTCAGAAGTAAATCCATGCACCTATGGATGCCTTATCTTTGACAAAGTAGGCAAGAATGCACAGTGGAGAAAAGACAATCTCTTTAAAAAGTAGTGCTTGGAAAATTGGTCAACCATTTGTGAAACAATGAAACTGGAACACTTTCTAACACCATACACAAAAATAAACTCAAAATGGATTCAAGATCTAAATGTGAGACAGAAAGTATAAAACTCTTGGAGGAAAACATAGGCAGAACACTCTCTGACATAAATCATAGCAAGATTCTCTGTGACCCACCACCCAGAGTAATGGAAATAAAAACAAAAGTAAACAAATTGGACCTAATTAAGCTTAAAAGCTTTTGCACATCCAATGAAACTATAAGCAAGGTAAAAAGGCAGCCTTCAGAATAGGAGAAAATAAGAGCAAATGAAGCAGCTGAAAAAGAATTAATCTCCAAAATATACAAGCACCTCATGCAGCTCAATACAGAAAAATGAACAACCCAATCAAAAAGTGGGACAAAGAACTAAACAGACATTTTTTCAAAGAAGACATATAGATAGCTAATAAACACATGAAAAGGCGCTCAATATCACTCATTATTAGAGAAATGAAAACCGAAACCACAATGAGGTATCATCTCATGCTAGTCAGAATGGATGCCATCAAAAAGCCTACAAACAATAAATGCTGGAGAGGGTGTGGAGAAAAGGGAACCCTCTTCCACTGTTGGTGGGAATGCAAATTGGTACAGCCACTATGGAGAACAGTGTGGAGATTCCTTAAGAAACTGGAAATAGAACTACCATATGACCCAGCAATCCCACTGCTGGGCATACACATCAAGGAAATCAGAATTGAAAGAGACACATGTACCCCAATGTTCATCGCAGCACTGTTTACAATAGCCAGGACCTGGAAGCAACCTAGATGTCCATCAGCAGACGAATGGATAAGGAAGCAGGAAGCTTTGGTACTACATGTGCACAGTGGAATGTTACTCAGCTGTAAAAATGAACACATTTGAATCAGCTTTAATGAAGTGGATGAAACTGGAGCCTATTGTGCAGAGTGAAAAGTCAGAAAGAGAAACACCAATACAGTGTATTAATGCATATATATGGAATTTAGAAAGACTGTAATGACAATCTTATATGCAAGGAAGCGAAAGAGACACAGATGTAAAGAACAGACTTTCAGATTATTTGGGAGAAGGTGAGGGTGGAATGATACAAGAGAATAGCATTGAAACATGTATATTACCATATGTAACATAGATGACCAGTGTAAGCTCAATGCAGGGCACTCAAAGCTGCTGCTCTGGAACAACCCAGAGAGATGGGGTGGGGAGAGAGGTGGAAGAGGGGTCCAGTATCGGGGGGTACACGTGCACCCGTGGTGATTCATGTTGATGTATAGTAAAAACCACCACAATACTGTAAAGTAATTATCCTACAATTAAAATAGACTAATTTAAAAAATAACAACAGAAGGCAATTAAACACATGAACGGACTGAGTAAAACTGTAGTGTGTTAACTCTGAAAGAGAATACACCTAAATGCCATTCTCACAATTGTACTATCCCATAACAGGTCTGTTCTCAAAAGGCATTGCAAATGTATGTCTTGCAGAAAAAGTAGTTTAACTGCATAAACATATGTAAACTATGTATGCATGTATAAATTTCAAGAATACAGTTATGAAACTGAGGTAATTTATCATCCTTCTTCTAAAGAGGGCATTTTTATTTTTTGTATTATTTTTGTTTGATGTTTACTGAGTAAACTCAAGAACACCTACTAGAACTAACACCAAAAAAATATATCCTTTTCATCATAGGGGACTGAAATGCAAAAGTAAGAAGTCAAGAGATACCTGGGGTAACAGACAAGTTTGGCCTTGGAGTTTAAAATGAAGCAGGGCAAAGGCTAATAGAGTTTTTGCAAGGGACCGAACTGCTCACAACAAGCACCCTCTTCCAACAACACAAGAGACAACTCTGCACACAGACATCACCAGATGGTCAATACCAAAATCAGATTGATTATATTCTTTGCAGCCAAAGATGGAGAAAGTGCATACAGTCAGCAAAAACAAGACCAGGAGCTGACTGTGGCTCAGATCATGAACTCCTTATTGCCAAATTCAAACTTAAATTGAAGAAAGTAGGGGAAACCACTAGACCATTCAGGTACAACCTAAATCAAATCCCATATGATTATACAGTGGAAGTGACAAATAGATTCATGGGATAGACTGGGTACTTAAAGGACTATGGACACATGTTCATGACACTGTATAGGAGTTGGTGATCAAGACCATCCCCAAGGAAAAGAAATGCAAAAAGGCAAAATGGTTGTCTGAGGTGGCCTTACAAATAGCTGAGATAAGAAGAGAAGCTAAAGCCAAAGGAGAAAAGGAAAGATATACCCACCTGAATGCAGAGTTCCAAAGAATATAAGCAGAGGAGGAAAAAAGGCTTTGCCCTTGATCAGTGCAAAGAGAGGAAAACAATAGAATGGGAAAGTCTAGAGATCTCTTCAAGAAACTTAGAGATATCAAGGGAACATTTCAAGAAAGATGGGCACAATAAAGGACAGAAACAGTACGAACCTAAGAGAAGCAGAAGATATTAAGAAGAGGTGGCAAGAATACACGGAAGAACTATCCAAAAAAGATCTTTATGACCCAGATAACCATGACGGTGTGATCACTCACCTGGAACCAGACATCCTGGAATGCGAAGTCAAGTGGGGATTAGGAAGCATCACTATGAACAAAGCTAGTGGAAGTGATGAAACTCCAGCTGAGCTATTTCAAATCCTAAAAGATGATGCTGTTAGTGCTATACTCAATATGCCAGCAAATTTGGAAAATTAAGCAGTGACCACAGGGCTGGTAAAGGTCAGTTTTCATTCCAATCCCAAAGAAAGGCAATGCTAAAGAATGTTCAAACTTGCACACAATTGCACTCACCTCACACACTAGCAAAGTTATGCTCAAAATTCTCCAAGCCAGGGTTCAACAGTATGTGAAGCAAGTACTTTCAGATGTACAAAACGAGTTTAGAAAAGGCAAAAGAATCAGAGATCAAATTGCTTACTATTGCTTACTCTCAAAAAAGCGAGAGAGTTCCAGAAAAATATCTACTGCTTTATTGACTATGCAAAAGTCTTTGACTGTGTGGATCACAATAAACTGTAGAAAATTTTTCAAGAGACACAAATACCAGACCACTTTATCAGTCTCCTGAAAAATCCATATGCAGGTCAAGAAGCAATAGTTATAACTGGACATGGAATAATGGAGGGATTCCACAGTGGGAAAGGAGTATGTCAATGCTGTATATTATCACCTTGCTTATTTAGTTTATATGCAGAGTACATCATGCCAAATACTGGCTGGATGAAGCACAAGTTGGAATCAAGATTGTGGGAGGAAATATCAAAAACCTCAGGTATGCAGATGACACCACTCATGGCAGAAAGCAAAGAGGAACTCAAGAGCCTCTTGTAAGTGAAAGAGGAAAGTGAAAAGGCTGGCTTAAAACTCAGCTTTTGAAACACTAAGATCATGGTGTCCGGTCGCAACCCTTCATGGCAAATAGATGGGAAACAATGGAAACAGTGAGAGACTTTACTTTCTTGGGCTCCAAAATCACTGCACATGGTGACTGCAGCCATGAAATTAAATGACACTTGCTCCTTTGAAGAAAAGCTATGATCAACCTAGACAGCATATTAAAAAACAGAGACATTACTTTGCTGACAGGTCCATCTAGTCAAAGCTATGGTTTTCAGTAGTCATGTATGGATGTGAGAGTTGAATCATAAAGAAAGCTGAGTGCCAAAGAATTGATGTTTTTGAACTGTGATGTTGGAGAAGACTCTTGAGAGTTCCTTGGACTGCAGGGAGATCAAACCTGTCAATACTAAAGGAAATCGGTCCTGAATATTCATTGGAAGGACTGATGCTGAAGCTGCAGCTCTAATTTTTGGCCACCTAAAGTGAAGAGCCAACTCACTGGAAAAGACCATGATGCTGGGAAAGAGTGAAGGCAGGAGGAGAAGGGGATGACAGAGGATCAGGTTGGATGGCATCGATAACAACAATGAACATAAGTTTGAGCATGCTCCAGGAGTTGGTGATGAACAGGGAAGCCTGGCGTGCTGCATTCCATGGGGACACAAAGAGTCAGACATGACTGAACATCAGCAACAATACACTTCAATTTTAAATTTTGAAAATAGGAAAATCTATAAATTTAGTTGATCTTGTTTTTGCTTATCCAATCTAGATTTTAGTTTTTTAAAGTAAACCAATATATCCTTACCTCTTCCCTTTACTGGTCAACTTCATATATGTTTCCTGTTATACTTTTTTTAATATTGAATTTTTGCCAATACATCAGCAAAGGTCTTGAAGCATATACTTTACCTGAATCCTTTGGAGAGTAACCATGTACTTTAAAGTGATTGTCAAGACTGGAATAAATCTAGCCATAGAAAAAATAGTAGATTCTTTGTATGTTTATGATATATTCTATTTGGGGGAAATAATGTTGCCTGGAGACAATATATGGGGAAATTAAGAGGTAAGATAGTAAGCAGATAATGATGTATGGTATTCTATATTTGGAAAAATGACTTTTCTTAAGATAAAGTTTTGAAGGAGTGTGTTGTTTCAGAGAAGAACTAAAATCACCTGGAATCTGTGATGAGTTGCTATGAATAGATTATCCAAACTATTTTACTTGCCAAGCTGATGTGATTTCTCTTTTCCCCAGGCTAATTTCATCCCAATTCTTTACTTTTTCTTTTTATTTTTGGTAAAAGTAGATTTTCTTCTTCAGGCATAAAACAGTTTGTTTTTCTGCAAACTACCAAATATTTGGCTTATAGGGATAATAGTTCAAAATTTTCATGAAGACTTTTTGATGGGGGAGTGGGAAATATTGCCCAAATATATGACAAAGACAAATATTCTTGGTGAGCAAATTATACATTTTTTATGATGTCAACGTTTGACTTGACTTTTCTACTCCCCTGATTCTGAGCAAGTAAAAGCATATTTTTTAAGCATTCATAATTAGTAATAATTAACATATTTACAGTAACTGTCACTCTACTTACAAAGATCTAGGTTTTATCAACCATTGGCATCACTATGCACACCCATCAGCTCTAGTCCTCCTATCTAAGGCAGACCAAGAACCAATGGAAAATCAAATTTGACCATTCTAAGATTCTTAAAATATAGTGGATTCTGTACATCTAAAAAAACCTAAAGTATCTGTTTTGATTTTCTTAATGACCTTATGATCACTAAATTCACATTTTTTAACTGCAATACAATTAAAACTGTTTACTAGAAGTGGTATAGTTTCTCTATGGCTTTAAAATGAGACTAAACACCTCTGACTCCATTTAACTCTGCTATTTTTACCTTTTTCTTCCCCAAATCATCACCACTCCCCCTTTCATACTTGCTTAACATTTATGATATGCCAAAGCTATGCAAAAGACAAATATTCTTATCTTGGAAGAGCAACTTAAAAAATTACATTACTTTTATCTTATTGTGGGTGCTTGGGGAGCATTTTTCTCTAACAAGTATTTGTGTATTAATATTAGCAAAAATACAGGAGCTAGTATCCATCTGAACATGGACAAGCTAATTGTGAAAGGGGTGAAGAGCAAGGGCTGTTCCTACCAATGTCTGCAGTGCCAGGCCTGAATCTGTTAAGACAGTGGCAGAAACAAGACCTAGAGAGGTGAAAAGGCCATGGAAGGAGGGGATAGGGCAGAAAAATTGAGATGCATGTGTGAGAATGGAAAAAGCAACCCTTCACAGCTGGAAGCCAACCTGATCCTACCAGTTGGCCTTTGGGTTGCCTCGCTCACTGCTGGCCCTGCTGTTCTGTTGTGCCCATGAAGGCTCCTGGAACACCCACCCTGGGTGAGGCTGCTCTGGATCTGTGATTGAGGAAAACAGATGCAAGACCACTCTGTAATTATTTCTGAGCTCGACAACAAACAAGATCACTGTGAAGTCATAAACATTGTCAAATGCGGTCTCTCTCAGGAGAGTAATTACTGATTATTTACCAACTGCAGTTTTAGTCCTGCCTCCTTTATCCTGCCTCCTAGAGAAAAGTGATTATGATACCCAATCAGAGTGTTGCTCTGACCCAGTTCATGGCAATTGATTGCTTTCCTTGGCTCTTCCCCAAGACGAGTCACACAAATTAAATTACCATTGCCTTCTAACTCTTTCTTGATAAGAGACCCCTTAGTTCCCCCAGGTGTGTGGTCTCTATGCTTGTAATGAGTGCAGTCAATGAACCCAACTTTGTTTGACTGCAGTTGTATTACTGTTGGTTTCTGGCAACAATGTATCAACAAGAGGCAAGTTCAGATTTAAAATTTCTAAATATTTTCTTTTCAAAATGTGTCAGGATCACTTGAACCTGTTTCTAGAAAATGAAGTGTCCTGGGTTCAGTTCTAGATCCCCCAAGCCTCAGCTGAAGCCTAGGACCTGTATTTCACAAGTTCCCCAGGTGATTCTCATGTGTAAAAAAGAATGTAAATATCTCCCTGTTTCCACAAGTGCTAAAGAAGCATCCATCCAAGGAAAGCCAGCAGAGGACTGTGCACCTCACCCACACTGATACCTGTCCGTGAGAGGTCACTTCCAGAGCCTCACAAACTTAAAATACAGTTTTGTATATACAGTCAAGCTCATTATTTGCAGATTCCACATCTGCGACTCCTTCTGCTTGCTGAAATTAGCTTGTAACCCCCAAATCCATACTTGTGGCCCTTTGAGTTCATTTGCAGATGTGTGCACAACCTCAGAAAATCTGAATGGCCAGATGCACACATTGTTCCAGTTCTTATGGTGTAAGGACCAGAGGATGGAGGTAGCGGGCAGGGCTGCACACAAGGCTCAGCTCTGAGGCCAGCTGGAGGGGCTTGAGTCTCAGCTCTGGCCTCTGTGTTAGTGAGGCGAACCTCGGCCAAGTCACCAAGGCTTCTGAACCTCTGGTTCTCGTGTCTGTCTCACGTCTCTCCGTGTTTGTGTGCCTCTCTCTTGATTTTTTTTAATTGCAGTAAAGCAGATAAAACACAAAATTTACCATTTTAACCATTTTTAAGTATATGATTCTGTGGTATTAAGTACATTCACAATGTTCTGCAATAATTTTTGCCATCTAATTCCAGACTTCTTTCATCACCTAAACAGAAGTTCTGCATCCACTAAACAATAACGTCCCATCTTCTTCTGCCCCTAGCCCATGGTAACTTCTATTTTACTTTCTGTCTCTATGAATTTGCCTGTTCCAGCAAACTTATATAAGTAAAATTATAAAAACAGTTGTTCTTTTGTGTCTGCTATATTTCATTTAGCATAATATTATCAAATTTCATCCATGTTGCAAGTATGAGAGCATATGTATGTATGTATCAGTATTTCATTCCTCATTACAGATGGACAATGTTCCATTGTTCATATGTACCACATTTTGTCTATTCATTCACACAGATATTTGAGTTCTTCTCACCTCTTGCCTATTCTGAATAACTCTTATGTGAACATTCACATACAAGTATACATTTGAGTTTCTGTTTTCCTACATATCTAGGATAGGAATTACTGGATGATATCATATTTCTACATTTAACTTTTTTGAGGAACTGCCAAACTGTTCACCACAGCAGCTACAACATTTTACATTTCCACAAGCAGTGCTAGTGGGAGAGTGAAAAAGCTGGCTTAAAACTCAACATTCGGAAAACTAGGATCATGGCATCCGGTCGGATCACTTCATGGCAAGTAGATGGGGAAACAATGGAAACAGTGAGAGACTTTATTTTCTTGGGCTCCAAAATCACTACAGATGGTGACTGCAGCCATGAAATTAAAAGATGCTTGCTCCTTGGAAGAAAAGCTGTGACAAACCTAGAGAGCATATTAAAAAGCAGAGACATTACCTTACCAACAAATGTCCATCTAGTCAAAGCTGTGGTTTTTCCAGTAGTCATGTATGGATGTGAGAGTTGTACCATAAAGAAGGTTGAACACCAAAGAATTGATGCTTTTGAAGACTCTTGAGAGTCCCTTGGATTCCAAGGAGGTCAAACCAGTCAATCCTAAAGGAAATCAATCCTCAAAATTCATTGCAAGGACTGACACTGAAGCTGAAGCTCCAGTACTTTGGCCACCTCATGGGAAGAGCTGACTCTTTAGAAACGACTCTGAAGCTGGGAAAGATTGAAGGCAGGAGGAGAAGGGGACGACAGAGGATGAGATGGTTGGATGGCATCAACAACTCAATGGACATGAGTTTGAGCAACCTCTGGGAGATGGCAAAGGACAGGGAAGCCTGGCATGCTGCAGCCCATAGGATTGCAAAGAGTCAGACCCAACTGAGCGACTGAACAACAACAACTAGCAGAGCACAAGGTTTCCATTTTCTCCACATCCTCACCGGCACTTATTTACCACTTCTCTTTTTGAAAACTAATTGCCATCCTAACGAGTGCAATGGAGAGGAAATGGCAACCCACCCCAGTATTCTTGCCTGAGAAATCCCATGGACAGAGGAGCCTGCCAGGCTACAGTCTACGGGGTTGCAAAAGGGTCGGATAGGACTTAGCTACTAAACAACAACAGGTGCAAATTGGTTTTCTTTTTTGTAAAATTAAATAGGGTCTACCAGGGTGAGTTGTTTTTGAAACCAAGTACATGCCTCTCTGTCCTTGTCTTTGAAGTAAAAATGCTGATTGGAAAATGTGAAGATATAGAAACAAAGAATAGCTGTTGGGCTGAGGAACTGGTAACAATTTATAATTCTGCCACATAATGGAATGGCCAAACTCTCAGTTTCCTGAAAGGTATAAAGGTCTGACACACATTCCTAAGTTGTTTTTAAGGGAAGGAAACCCACTTCTAGATGAAAACTGCTGACCGCAAGAACATAGACACTAAACTGGTTGAAACCAGAAGGTTGATGATACTTGAAACTTCACTTTGCTGCCAACCAATCCAAGAACTGTTTACGAGCTGATTACGACCTGCTCTTTGAACACTATAGAACTCCTCACTACCTCCTCTAGGGTGTGTCACTCAGTCTTCAGGGAATTAACCCACTGTGGTCCCCTTTGCCTGGCAAAGCAATAAAAGCTACTCTTTTCTGCTTCACCCAAAACTCTGTGTTTCTATTTGGCACTGGGGGAACAGAGGCCATGATTATGGCAACATTTTCAGATTTGAACTTTGTAACTGGTGTGATATATATAAAATAACAGGCTCCCCAGTGGCTCAGTAGTAAAGAATTCACTTGCCATGCAGGAGCTACAAGAGATGCTGGTTAGATCCCTGAGTTGGGAAGATCCCTTGGAGGAGGGCAGGGCAACCCACTCCAGTATACTTGCCTGGACAATCCCATGGACTAAGGAGCCTGGCGGACACAGGTTATAGGATCGCAAAGAGTCAGACATGACTGAAGCGACTGAGCACACATTCACACTTATGTAAAATAATAAATTTATATATGTGTGTATACATACATATATATATATATATATGTATATATATGTATAATTTGCTTCCATGCCTCTGTGTTAGTGTGTTTCTCAAGGCATATTACGCTCTTAGCACTGCAATATATGCACCAACCCAGAAGCTTTCCAATCTTCTTGTTCAAGAATTTTTATAGAGTTCAGTCTATAATGCCTCCTCTCTCTCTCTCCCCTAGGTCTGTGGGTGGGTCTCCCCATCCTCAGTCACTTCATTAGCATGAACTCAAGAATGCTGTAAAAGGACTCCTAGTGAGTGCCAAAATACAGTCCCATCTTTCAGGAAATCCCAAGGGTTTTAGGAGCTCTGTAACAGGAACCAGGGACAAAAGAGCTAATGTTTCTTATCCACACCTTCAAAACTGATCCACTGACATGGTGGTGAACATTTGGCAGGTTTCCAGTTTTTCATCATCACAAGGGATATTATAATAAATATCCTTGAACACATCTTCAGATGCACATATGTAAGAATTTCTCCAGGATAGTCTAGAGATGAAACTGAAGGGCCATCCACATTATGCACATTTTCAGCTTTACTAAAAATTTGGCAAATTATTTTCTAATATGCTTATTCTATTTATTTGCACCCCTACCAAATGTTTGGGATTTTCAATTTTCTCCTATCCCCAATTCCTTCTTTTGTGCCTCAATGTGTACAAAAGAATGTAGGAAAGAAGTGAAACTTACATTTATTGAATTTTGTGCTAAGTAATTATTGGGATTCAGGATATACTGCTCCCAAACATGGCACTTTGATATATTAAATATCTTAGGCTCAAGGAGCTCAAGAAAATGGTAGAAGCAGAAAGGTAATTCTGAACCACCCCTCATGTTCTGTTCTAAAAGCAAAAGATAAATCCTCCTTGTGAAACATACCCTCCATGTACCAGGAGAGTGGAAGGATCCTTATCACCAGACGGAATTTAAGGCTGAGCCCATGTAAACAAAGCTCTTACTTTTTCACCATTATGCTACTCCTAGGCCAAACCTCCTTTTCTTGTTGATTCTTCACAAATTGTTTCTTTTGTCTAAAAGGTATAAAAGCTTCCTGCTTTGGTCACTTCTTTAAGTCTAGTATCTTTGTGGGGCCCCTGTATGTACACATGTAACTAAATTTGCTTTTTTTTCCCTATTAATCTGTAAGGTTTTTTTTTTTTTTTTTTTTTTTAACTGCAAAGGAGTCTCAGCCAAGAATCTAGAAAGGTAGAGGGAAAATTATTTTTCCTCCCCTACAGTATTCACTGTTTTCATATGTGCTATTTGATTTCATTCGACCCTTCCTGTTTAGTTTATTCCCTTGTATCCTCATTTTCTACACCTATTCGCTACCCTCCTCCCACATCCCTACCACATTTCTAGTGTGGTTAAGGTAACTTTTTCTGTTTGTATGAGATTATGTGTTTTGTATGTATGTATTTTTTATTTACATAATAGTAAGTGTGATCCATCTCATTCTGTATTCTGCTCTCTGTAGCCACCACAGGTTGTTGGGATTATTCCTGCTGCTTCTTTTTCTCTGGTCCTTTACTTCTAACTGCCACACTTCAAGCCATGTATCCACTTTAGTTTGCTGATCTCTTCCTCCAGTGACATACTTAGATGGCTTCCAATCATCTCCAACACCACCAGTACTGCAAAGAGAGCAGCTACTAATATATACATCCTTTCGGAGACCTGTGTGAGAATGTCTTTGGGGTATATGCCTGGGGGGACTGCTAAGTCACTGATTATATGTGTACTTAACTAAGTACTCCAAGTATGATTCTTAAGATTGATCTTCAAATTGTGTGCAAATTTACCTTCCATTCCCAAATCACTAATAAGAAAGGAAATTCAGAATTTTTCTGTCTTGCTTTTTTATTTTCTTAACCATCTTTCTCAATGATCAAAAGTTTTAAATTATGATGAAGTCCATTTATCAAATTTTTTATGGTTTGTACTTTGACTTTGCCTACTTCAGGATTTTCTCCTGCTTTCTTCTGGCAGTTTTAGCTTTTACATTAATTCAAGTTAGTATTTGTTTATGTGTACATGACTAATTTTTTCCCCATACCAAAATCCCATTGTGACACTAATGTTTGTTGAAAAGACAATTATTTTTCAGTCAACTGGCTTCACCTCTTTGCTGGCAGTCACTTGGTCATATTTTGCATGGGTCTATTTCTAGACATTCTATTCTATTTCACTAATCTACATCTCACCTTATTTCAATATCATTCTCTCTTGATTACTGTAGCATTATAATGTCTTGAAATTACATAGTGTAAATCTTTAACTTTGTTCTCAAACCACTAAGCTTTTATAAGTAAAAACTGATTTTCAGGTAATTTGTGAAGCAGATATTCTTTCCTTTCTATGAGCCTCCAAATAGCTCTGTGCTTCTCCCCCATCACTAAACTTCACTGAGTTCAGTGGGGTTAGGAAGGAGTGAGGGGAAGGATGATGGAGGCCAACCCAACCTGAACCCCAGCCTTGACCTTCCCAGCCAGCCTCCTCCATATAGGGTGTCCAAGGGACCCACTTCAGACTAATAAGAAATAATATTTCAGCTGTCACATCTGTCAAGTATTGCTCCTATGAGAAAATCTTAATAAGATAGTAAGTCTTAGTAATGGGTCATCCTTAAAGACATACTTTCTAGTATTTTCCCCTCTGGGACACTTATTATCATCATAAATGCTCTAGCTACTCCTTAGTGACTTCTCTGGAGGCTTAGCTGTAAAAAATCCATATGAAATGTAGGAGACATGAGTTTGAATCCCTGGATCAGGAAGATTCCATGGAGAGGGAAATGGCAACCCATTCCAGTATTCTTGCCTGGGAAATCACATGGATGGAGGAGACTGATGGGCTATGGTTCATGGAGTTGCAAAAGAGTTGGACATGACAGAGGGCTAAACAACAGCAACTCCTTATTAGATTGATTACCAGGAATTCTCTCTTTTTGTTTAAATGATAGAGTCCAGGTATATTGGACTAGGACATGAAGAGCCCTACACAATTATTATTAACTACTACTAGTAGTGGTGGAAGTATTAGTAGTATAGCACTTACTATTTATAAAAAAACAAGTACTTTCCATATGTTTTTATTTCTTGAAGCAGATCTTTTTATTTATTTATTTATTTATTTTTATTATTGTTTTTGCCATACATTGTCATGATATCACCATGGGTTTACATATGCTTCCCCTCCGGGTCCCCCCTCCCTCCTCTCTCCCCCCAGGGAAATCTCGCTGCACCAGCCCCGAGCATCAATCCTGGACTGGCGATTGATTAGACACATAACAATTAATATGTTGAAGCAGATCTTTAAGTCAGGTACCCTTCCCTAACAACTATTGGGTAATATAACCCTTTAAAATGATATTTCAAAAGCTAAATCCAAGTTTTTCAAAGACATACTGCTGAATCTACATTGATTGCAGGTGTGGGCAAACAAAGAGGTAGAATTTTTCCTTTGTGAGAGTTAAAATCAGTGTAACTGTTCCCTATAGTACTATAATTTCCAAATTAGTCAGTGTTCATTATACCCTCCTAAATGCAGAATTCAGTATTAAACACAAACTTGATTACAGTTTCCTAAAAGTTCCCTAGACCAGACTGTGACTATGTAAAACAGCAAGACCTTTTAGACAACAACAGAAGAGTGACTTGGGTCTTCATTGATGAGTGATGCTCATGAGTTGACATGCCCTTCCAGGGATGGTGGGGAGGACCTGATGCCTCAGGACCCTTCTGAGGTCTGGCAACAGGGACAGTAGCCTTCCCAAGAAGGGACAGAGCCTGGAGGAAATGTTCATGAATTAGAGCACCATTCTCTGACAAATGCATCTGACTCTCTCACTTCTCCCCTTCTTTTTAACCTCTGCAGATCCCTGCCAACCCACTCCCAGATTTGTCCTTTCCTTTGTTGTAATAGCAGTAAGACACAAAAATCAGCTGGATTTGTGCAAATGTGCTTTCAGCTTTTATCTTCTAAAATATAAATCCTTTGTTATCAAAATTTTAAAGATCAGGAAAATTAAACTATGGTGCAGGTCTGTGGTTGGGAATTGGAAACCTCATACAAGTTTCAATGTGCATTAGTCAAGACATTTAGAGGGTTCTTTGCACCTCTTGCTCCAAAGCTTCAGTTTTGAACAGGGGCCTTCAAAATTCCTAGGCTAGCTTTTGGAAAAGAGGGTAAACGGAGTAAATTGCTTCCTATTTGCAGTTTCACTTCAATATCTTTCCCTCATACAGTTCTTTTTTTTTAAACTAGCAACTTTATTGAGATATATTCTTCCCTGGTTGCTCAGTTGGTAAAGAATCCACCTACAATGCAGGAAACTGCAGTTCAATTCCTGGGTTGGGAAGATTCACTGGCGAAGGGATAGGCTACCCACTCCAGTATTTTTGGGGTTCCCTTGTGGCTCAGCTGGTAAAGAACCTGCCTGCAATGCAGGAGCCCTGGGTTCAATCCCCAGCTTGGGAAAGGAAAGGAGAAGGGAAAGGCTATCCACTCTAGTATTCTGGCCTGGAGAATTCCATGAACTGTACAGAGTGACTGAACAACAACATTGTTTTAAACAAATTGTCTTTGAATGTAGTATATGATTGTTGTTCAGTTGGTCAGTCATGTCTGACTCTTTGTGACCCCCATGGACTGCAGCATGCCAGATTTCCTTGTCCTTCACAATCTCCCCAAGTTTGCTCAAACTCATACCCATTGAGTCAGTGATTCTATCCAACCATCCCATCCTTTATAACCCACTTCTCAATCCTTCCCAGCAACAGGATCTTTTCCAATGAGTCAGCACTTCACCTGAGGTAGTCAAAGTATTGGAACTTTAGCATCAGTCCTTCCAATGAATATTCAGGGTTTATTTTATTTAGGATTAGCTGGTTTGATCTCCTTGCTATCCAAGAAACTCTTGGAAGTCTCCTACAGCACCACAATTAGAAAGCATCAATTCTAAGTCACTCAGCCTTCTTTATGGTCCAACTTTCACATCCATACATGACTACTGGAAAAAACATAGCTTTGACTAAACAGACCTTTGTTGGCAAAGTGATGTCTCTGCTTTTTAATATGCTGTCTAGGTTTGTCATAGCTTTCCTTCCAAGGAACAAGTGTCTTTTAACTTCATGACTGCAGCCACTGTCCACAGTAATTTTGGAGCCCAAGAAAATAAAATCTGCCACTGTTTCCACTTTTTCCCCATCTATTTGCTGTGAAGTGATGGGACTGGATACCATGATCTTAGTTTTTTAAATGCTGAGTTTTACACCAGCTTTTTCACTCTCCTCTTTCACCTTCATCAGAAAGCTCTTTAATTCCTCTTTGCTTTATCCCATTAAAGTGATATCATCTGCATATTTGAGGTTGTTGATATTTCTCCCGGCAATCTTGATTCCAGTCCAGGCTGGCATTTCACATGATGTACTCTGCATGTAAATTGCGTGGGCTTCCCTGATAGCTCAGTTGGTAAAGAATCCACCTGCAATTCAGATGACCTAGATTTGACCCCTGGGTTGGGAAGATCCCCTGGAGAAGGGTAAGGCTACCCTCACCAGTATTTTGGCCTGGAGTGTTCCATGGACGAAAGTCAGACACAACTGAGCAACATTCACTTTTCACTCGACATATAAGTTAAATAAGCAGGGTGACAATAAACAGCCTTGATGTACCCCTTTCCCAGTTTGAAACCATGTTGTTCCATGTCCAATTCCAACTGTTGCTTCTTAACCTGCATACAGGTTTCTCAGGAGACAAGCAAAGTGGTCTAGTAGTTCAATCTCTTTAAGAATTTTCCAGTTTGTTGTGATCAACACAGTCAAAGGCTTTAGCATAGTCAATGAAGCAGAAGTAGATGTTTTTCTGGAATTCTCTTGTTTTTCCTATGATCCAGCAGATGTTGGCAATTTGATCTCAGGTTACTCTGCCTTTTCTAAATCCAGCTTGAAAGAAGTAGAAGTGTTAGTCACTCAGTCGTCCCTGATTCTTGTGACCCCATGGACTGTAGCTTGCCAGGCTCCTCTGTCCATGAGATTCTCTAGGCAAGAATAATGGAGTGGGTTGACATTTCCTTCTCTGGGGGTTCTTCCCAAACCAGAAATGGAACCCAGATCTCCTGCATTGCAGGCAGTTTATTTACCTACTGAACTCTGAGGGAAGTCCATCTGGAAGTTCTCAGTTCACATACTGTTGAAGCCTAGCTTGGAGAATTTTGAGCATGGTTTTGCTAGCGTGTGAGATCAGTGCAATTATGTGGTAGTTTGAGCATTTTTTGGCATTGTCTTTCTTTGGGATTGAAATGAAAACTGACCTTTTCCAGTCCTATGGTCACTGCTGAGTTTTCCAAATTTGCTGGCATATTGAGTGTAGCACTTTAAGAGCATCATCTTTTAAGATTTGAACTAGTTCAACTGGAATTCCATCACCTCCACTGGTTTTGTTTGTTGTGATGCTTCCTAAGGCCCACTTGACTTCACATTCCAGGATGTCTGGCTCTAGGTGAGTGATCACACGATCATGGTTATCTGGGTCATTAAGATCTCTTTTGTATAGTTCTTCTGTGTATTCTTGCCACCTCTTCTTAGTACCTTCTGCTTCTCTTAGGTCCATACCATTTCTGTCCTTTATTGTGCCCATCTTTGCATGAAATGCTCCCTTAGTATCCCTTATTTTCTTGAAGAGGTCTCTAGTCTTTCCCATTCTATTGTTTTCTTCTCTTTCTTTGCACTGATCACTTAGGAAGGCTTCCTTACCCCTCCTTGCTATTCTCTGAAACTCTGCATTCAGATGGGTTATATCCTTCCTTTTCTCCTTTGTCATTAGCTTCTCTTCTTTTTTCAGCTATTTGTAAGGCCAACTCAGACAACCATTTTGCTATTTGCATTTCTTCTTCTTGGAGATTATTTGCTTAGTCACTTCAGTTCAGTTCAGTAACTCAGTTGTGTCTGACTCTTTGCGACTCCATGAACTGCAGCACACTAGGCTTCCCTGTCCATCACCACTCCCTGAGTTTGCTCAAACTCATGTCTATCAAGTCGGTGATGCCATCCAACCATCTCACCCTCTGTTGCCCCCTTCTCCTTCTGCCTTCAGTCTTTCCCAACATCAGGGTCTTTTTCAATGTCAGTTTTTTGCATCAGGTGGCCAAAGCATTGGAGCTTCAGCTTCAGCATCAGTTCTTCCAATGAATATTCAGGACTGATTTCCTTTAGAATGGACTGATTTGATCTCCTTGCAGTCCAAGGAACTCTCAAGAGTCTTCTCCAACACCACAGTTCAAAAGCATCATTTCTTTAGCACTTAGCTTTCTTAATGGTCCAATTTTCACATCCATATATGACTACTGGAAAAACCATAGATTTGACTACACAGACCTTTGTCAGCAAAGTAATGTCTACTTTTTAATATGCTGTCTATGTTTGTCATAGACAAACTGCAGTCCATGGGGTTGCAAAGAGTCGGACACCATTGAGTGACTGAACTGAACTGAGGTTTGTCATAGCTTTGCTTCCAAGGAGCAAGTGTCTTTTAATTTCATGGCTGAAATCACCATCTGCAGTGATTTGGGAGCCCAGGAAAATTAAATTTGTCACTGTTTTCATTGTTTCCCCATCTATTTGCCATAAAGTGATGGGGCTAGATGCCATGATCTTAGTTTTTTGAATGTTGAATTTTAAGCCAGGTTTTTCGCTCTTCTCTTTCACTGTCATCAAGAGTCTCTTTAGATTACTTAGGAAGGTTTTCTTATCTCTCCTTGCTATTCTTTGTAACTCTGCATTCAGATGGATATATCTTTCCTTTTCTCCTTTGCCTTTTACTTCTCTTCTTTTCTCAGTTTTTTGTGAGGCCTCCTCAGAAAAGCACATTGCCTTTTTGCATTTCTTTTTCTTGGGGATGGTTTTGATCACCACCTCCTGTACAGTGTTACAAACCTCCATCCATAGTTATTCAGTCACTCTTTCTATCAGATATAAACCTTTGAAAGTCTTTTGATGTCACATGCTTTCTCTGGGAATTTCTATATATTTTAATTTTTTCTGTATTTTTTGTTTCTTTGTACATCTCTATCATGTTTGAATTTTGTTCATAATGAGCATGTATCATATTTTAAAAACTGTAAGCTAATGTTTCATATATTGACCATAAGTGCAACTCCTTTCAGCATGGTGTGCATGTTAGCAGTCTACACAGGTATGGAAGCATTGATCATATCCAAGACATTTCTCCCTTAAAACATCCTTAGTCTAATATACACACTACCATGTGTAAAATATATAGCTGCTGAGCAGTTGCTGTATAACACAAGGAACCCAGCCTGGTGCTCTGTGATGACCTAGAGGGGTGAGGGAGTAGGGGTGGGAGTCTTGGGAAGGGCGTGATATAGGTACAATTATGGCTGAATTGCATGGTTGTATAGCAGAAATCAGCCCAACATTGTAAAGCAATTTTCTCCCAATTAAAGAACAAATTTTTAAAAACACCCTTAGTCAAAAGGAAAGTATTAAAAAGCTTACAGGGTGGAAGAGATATTGGGAGGGATTCAGTACAGAGTGGTTTGTACGAAGTCAAACTCTGTATTCAACAGCATGGCTTTTGAGAGTTCACCTAGCATCTGCGTATCCCTTTAAAACAGTCAATCCCAAAATATCACATTTATTCTCAAAAGTGGCATTCACTGTTCAAATTAAATCCTTGAATTGGTGCATATTTCTGTGGTGAAATATCTAAAAACAAGGTCAGGAAAAGCATCACTGCTTCTCATAAAGGAAACTTACATTTGCAGTCAGAGGACAAATGTATCAGAGAACAAGAAAACAGTATCAGGCAATAGTATTGG
This sequence comes from Antilocapra americana, assembly GCA_007570785.1. Lineage (NCBI taxonomy): Eukaryota > Metazoa > Chordata > Mammalia > Artiodactyla > Antilocapridae > Antilocapra > Antilocapra americana. Next base: position 31,932,161 of record ML663008.1, on the reverse strand, counting down.
GGAAGCCAAATACATAGCACAACATTGCCAGAAACAAGGTTTGGTAATGGAAGTATCAAATATATTTCAAGAGGGTATTATGTTCCAGAGGAAATAGAATAGATTTAGAAGTAGATTTGGTTTTCCCTTCCCTGACCTGAAGCATTTCTGAACAGTAACAACTATTAGGTAAGATCTCCATACTATTGGAGGAGAAGGCAATGGCACCCCACTCCAGTCCTCTTGCCTGGAGAATCCCATGGATGGAGGAGCCTGGTGGGTTACAGTCCATGGGGTCATGAAGAGTCGAACACAACTGAGCGACTTCACTTTCACTTTTCCCTTTCATGCACTGGAGAAGGAAATGGCAACCCACTCCAGGGTTCATGCGTGGAGAGTCCCAGGGACGGGGGAGCCTGGTGGGCTGCTGTCTATGGGGTCGCACAGAGTCGGACGCGACTGAAGCGACTTAGCAGCAGCAGCAGCCATACTATTGGAAACAATAAATGTATGCTTTATGGGTCACACATACTTATTTACAAATTTTTTTTTTTCATGTAATGATGCCAACAGGCATCCTCTAAGAAAATGTTGTGTTAAGCCTCCTTGGCACTATATAGATTGAGTCAAATTTTACATTCTGTTACAACCTTGAGAAGTTGTAGGTTCCTGCTGTCTTGATTTCTACTTCTAGTTGCAGCACTATTTCACTGATTAGTTTGGACATACTCTTATTTCTAGAATTTGGTCAGTCCAGTTAAAAAATAAAAGAACAAGAGCATTGCCTTACTCCACAGGAGGTCAGTAAGGGTTAATGAGATAACTGATAATCATTAGGAGAAAGGAGGAAAATGCTATGTATATGCTTATTGCATATCGATAATTAAAAGGAAAAATATAGCCCCACAAACAAAAAGCATGTTTAAATTTTAGTACTTTAAATGCTTTAAATTCATAGATAAATTCAATTTATGTGCTTTACCAAGGAAGGTGGGTAAAGAATAAAAAAAAAATCAGCTTTAGAAACACCAATGTTCCCAAGGTCATATGAATGCTGGGAAGGCACCTTACCATTTTGTTTCAATATTGCTTAGCCTTGTCCATTAGTCACTAACTTCTGGGTCTCACTTTTTCAGAAATATGTATAAGTCAGTTTACTATAAAAACTGAAATGCAGAACCACATATTTTGGAAAAGGGATTGAAAATAGAAAACTATTTAGACTAACCAAAGAGCTCTCTAAATTTCATTTTGCTTGACTGGAAACACAAGGATTATTGTGGGTTGTTACTTTTTATTAGTTACAAAATCGAAAGTCATTACTGCAGGGTTCTAGTACCAACTGAAGAACATCTAAGAAATCTGAACATTTTCCCCAGGCACCAACTAAATTCCTATTTTATAGCCCCGGATCTTGGTTCAGTGCGGTTTGAGGTATCTACAACAATTTACTCCTTTGAATTTCTTTTCAGTTTTGGCAGATTACTAATCAAGCTCCAAGGAGCAGCAGAGCGGCAACGAGTGACTCTCAAAGAGGGACACGTGGGAGAGTAGACAGTCAACCCCCACATTCTGCACTCAGAGCTGGCTGAGAAGCTTTAGGTATATCTAAGTGGGGGGAAATTCAATTATAATTTTGTATTTGGGGGAAATACTCCTACTTTTTAAATAAGACTGGAAAAGGTAAGACTCTGGAAAAAATAAATGTATAGATTTTAGAAGTTTGAGAAGCATTAACAAATACTGAACGTTACTTATTTATTTATATTTTTGGCTGTGTAGGGTCTTCGTTGTTGCACGTGGGCTTTCTCTAGCTGTGGTGAGCAGATGCTATTCTCCAGCTGTGGTTTGAGGGCTCATTGTGGTGGCTTCTCTTGTTACAGAGCCTGAGCTCTGGGGTGTGTGAGCTTCAGGAGTTGCAGCATATGGGTTGAGTAGTTGCGGCACAGGAGCCTAGTTGCCCTACAGCATGTGGGATCTTCCCAGAGCTGGGATCAAACCAGTGTGCTCATTTGTAGGCAGTTTCATTGAACCATACAGAAGTCCCAATGGTGAACATTATTGTCAAAGAAGGAAGGTTTAAAAGAACTGGTCATTTAGCTAGAATCTTCAGAAAATTCTCTTGTTAGAAGAGGTGAAAGAGCAATGGGGAAATCTCCAGTACCCAGCGTTCCAGTTTCCTCCCCTCCCACGCCTGTCTGCTCACAGCAAGCTGTGAATTTGGAAGGGAGAACTGCAACTTGATTAGCTTTAATCAAGGCCAAGTTCAGTTGAAATCGTGGCACTGCTTCAGAACCGAAACACAGAAACATAACCCTTGCCAAGTGGCAATTCCAAAAGGTTGAGGGTTTTAAATGTGCCTAAAGGTGACTGGGAAAGTAAAGATGACAAAATGAGGACAGAGGGAAGGAGAGACAGAGAAAAAGAAACAAAGAGAGGCAGAGAGAGAAGAGGTGGGAGTGGGAGAGCTGTGTGCAAGAGAGAACAATCAAGCTCTAGAAGAAAGGGAGAGAAAATGAAAAATTTGTATTGAATTTTACAGTTATGAAGAAACACAGAATCTCTAACAATAGATCATCATACAATTAAGTGTATAGTAATCAATTAAAAACACTGTTCACTATAATGCACAGAACTTCAGCATTTTAAGGTAACAAGTCTATAGCTGCCAGAAACAAGAATTACAAATAGGTTTAAAAGCATGTATTATTTGGAGGCAAGCAGCAGAGCAGGCACACACACATTTTCATGCTCTAACCACAGCAATTTCTCTGAACTACTAGAGAAATACAGTCCTTGGAGAACAAACAGGGACTCTGTGCCCATACCCCATGGAGGAACACACTTTAAAAGTCACTTCTGAAAGGATGACCCTCATATCTTTTGGGTGTCTCATGACCTTTCTTTGCATGCTATGTGGTACAGCTGGGTCACTATATAGTGATGCCTGTCATGGTTGACTTACTCAGGTTAAAATATGTTCCATTAAAAATCACCCATAGGTGGGTAAAGTTACTACTGTAGTCACTCAGAAATGTCCTCTGGAAGACTCAAGTGAATCAGTCTGATTTACAAAGTTACTTTTGAGATCTACAAGTTTGCACTTTAAAGGTCCCCTGGAACATGGGCTAATTTCCACAAAGCTTCCAAGGAAGGTGTTCTTGGGAATTTTCAAACACATAGATAAAAGTCATTTTTAATTTGCTATCATTTACATGCAAATAAGTGCTGCCACACAATATCAAGGGTGCTACATCTTCCAAAGGAAGGCTAATAGTGCCCTCTGGAATTTTTTTTCATTAAAAATTTACTTAGCAAGCACTTTCTTCAGAAAAAGTATAAAGGTTGTGACCTTGCCGTTGTAGAATTATTTCATCTTCTTAAACACTAGATTTCTTAACGTGATATTACTGATCCTCTGTATTACCTTCATCACACAAAAATGGTAGTTGTGTCATGTATGGAAAACAGCCCAAATGGCAGTTCCTTATGATTTGATTAGCTATTTCTAGAATATTCGTTGAAACATTAAACAAGATTTGGGGAAACTTTGTGGGTTTATTGAGCTAATGAATATTTGCCCTTCTTCATGGGATCTTCCCAACCAAGGGATCGAACCCAGGTCTCCCGCATCACGAGTGGATTCTTTATCAGCTGAGCCACAAGGGAAGTCCTAATGAATATTTATCTGACTCTTTCTCCACATAAGCACTGTATTGGGAGACTGAGTAAATAAAGGTAAGAATCCAAAACATTCTTTGGAAGTGATGAGAACAAAGTAGAGCTCAGTAAGGCTGGAGGGGGAGCCAGAACCACCCAGCAAAGCACAGGCTTGAGCAACTCCCCCAAATATATTTACATAAGCTGTAATCGGTTCATTATTAACTTAAAGAGGATAAATGGGAGCGAACGGAAGAAGACAAAATGTGGCATAAAATGGAAGGCAGGTGGGAAAAAGCTTGGTTAGCTGTAATCTGAATGGCGCACTGTAACAAGAGCTGAGCTGAGGGAAACCTTCCACGTCCTCCACTCCTCATTTTTATTTTATTTACTTATTTATCATTATTTTTTTATTTTTAATTTAAATGTATTTATTTGTAATTGGAGGAAAATTGCTTTAACATACTATGTTCGTTTCTGCCATACATCAACACGAATCAGTCATAGGTACACATATGCCCCAATATTTTTAAAGGGAAGAGGATTTATAGAATATACCACAATATTTAATATCAAGCCCTTTAAAAATCTACAACAGGTTAACAGCTATCATGAAATCTGCATATTTTAAGAAACATTTGTCTCCACCCCGCCTTCTCCATGCAGAATATGCCCAGCTGCCTCCACAATTACTTTATGATGTGTTTTCTAGAACAATCGATACTGAAAGGGTGAGTGATATTGTATTCTCATAATTTCTGGGAGACTACCCCTAGCTCTGGATTTTGTAATTTTTAACGCACATACCTAAGTTGGAGTTTATCAAGTGAAGGACATCTATGATGGTGATTGTTCTAGAAAACTTATTTATCATTATTTTTAAACGTTTATTTATTTATTTGACTATTGTGGGGCCTTAGTTGCCATGTGCAGGCTCTCTAGTTGTGTCCTGCTGGCTACAGAGCGCTGAGTTCGATCGTTGTGTTCCACAGGGCTTAGTCACCTCCGTGGCTTGTGGGATATTAGTTCCCTAACCAGGGGTAGAATCATGTCCCTGCACTGGAAGCTGGATTCCTTTTTTTTTTTTTTTTTTTAAGAGGTTTTTATTGAATGTGTTACTGAAGAGGTTTAGTCAAAAAGACCAAAGCCCATGTCATCATCAGACTCTTCAGATTCTTCCTTTGCTTCTACTTTTTTCTCCTTCGCTGGGGCAGCAGTGGTGGATGGGATAGGTCCACCAGCCCGGACAATGCAGATGAGGCTCCCGATGTTGACTTGGCCAAAGCTCTTGCAAACAAGCCTGGCAGAAAACCTCAACATTTACACCAGCTGCTTTAATGAGGGCATTGATCTTATCCTCCGTAACCACCACCTCATCGTTGTGCAGAATGAGGGCTGAGAAGATGCAGGTGAGCTCCAAGACCGAGACCGTGGTGCAGGTGAGTGCTAGGCGGGGCTGCCAGTTGCAGTGCTAGTCGCCAGTTGATGTGAGCACCTCACCCCAAAATGGCCTTAGCTTCCTTGGAAGGACTGAACTCCTTAGCGGCAGCGAAGGAAAGCGGGAAAGTGGATTTTTGTTACCAGTGGGCCACCAGGGAAGTCCCAGTCCTCATTAAGAGTGGATGATACTGGATCTTGGGGAGACAAGAGTCACAAGCTCACACCACAGCAAAAGCAGATCTTTACCTCTCACCATTCATCATGGCTGAGTGGAAACCCCATCCATCTTTTAAGGCTCAATTCAAAAATCATCCCTTCCTCCTTTCTCTTTCACCTCCGAATCGCCACAGATCACTGAACTCTGAATTTAGAAGAGCAACAGTTTTGTGTTGCTTGTCCTGGCGTCCTGTCCTTTTTGCCCTTGTCCTGGGCTGCTTCTCCACTGAGGGCTACTGGTGCTGGAGGAGAGAACCTTAACATCTCCTTCAGGACACTACTGATGTTTATGCAGACAGGAAATAAAGGGCTGTCTCGCTCCAGAAAAATAATGAAATGTGTCTTGGCCCTGTTAGGGGAAGCACACTGATTGAAACTGCCCACCCTGGCCAGGCACCATGGTAACCATTTGCATGAGTTGTTTTATGACAGGAGATCCTGATAAGGAATACGGAACTAATAAGCCACCAACAACCAGACAAGTTTGGGAAAGGTCTACAGGAGACAGGAAGTGTGTCCGTCCACTTTCCAGAATTCCTCTCGCTAGCATCCATCTTGGCTGAACTATGCAAGCGCCACCGGGAAAGACTCTGAATTAGAATGATTGGCCAAAGACCACCCAGAAACTAATCCCATCACCATAAAACCCAAGACTGTGAGCCACACGGCAGAGCAGTTCTCCTGGGTTCCCTTACCCTACTGCTCTCCACCCAGGTGCCCTTCCCAATAAAATCTCTTGCTTTGTCAGCACATGTGTCTCCTTGGACAATTCATTTCCGAGTGTTAGACAAGAGCCCACCTTCGGGCCCTGGAAGGGGTCCCCCTTCCTGCAACAGCCCCATTCCTTTTCCATTCTTTTCAGTAAATGACATTCATAAATGTCTCCCTATTCCTATGAACCTGGCCAGCAGCTTAAGGTTTTCCCTCAGAGCATCAAAAAATGGGGGGAAAAAATGAAATCCCAGAATGTATGGGAGACCAGGAGCCAGATGCATTCAGCTCTTCTCTGGTTTCTGCTCTGAGTGACAGGTGGTCACAGACATGGGACCACGGCTCGTGTCATAAGGCCGCAGCAGTCATGTGTAATGGCTGACAGGGAATTTGAAGGTAATAAAGAAGCATCTATAATTTTTTCCTATTATTGTTATGCTAAAAAAGAACTCATTATGAAATCATGTTTAAATAGAAGATGGTTTATACCTAAAGGAGGAATTAACAGCTCAAAAAAAGAGATGTCTTCTCTTGTCAGTGAGCCTTTGTGAATTTAGAAACCCTGACAGGTGAGTCACTGAAAAGTCCTAAGAGGTAACGTTGTTAAACTGTCTCTTCTCCTGAGAAATTAGACATGAGAGGACTAGAAATAAAAACTTAAGTCCACCACCTGTCAAATTTCTGAAGAAACTAGTGGCAGAAGTGTAGGGTAAGGAAATTAGAGAAAGCGAGGTTCGGAGAAAGAAGGAGACCAGCACTTTACAGGAACAGATCACCTTTAATGAGGCGAGAAGGGCAGCCGTCAGATTAGTGGGCTGCTGCCCTAATCCAAGAAAAGAGGAAGTATATATGTGGAAATCTACTGTCTTAAGGGAGTTTGTTCTTCTTCAAGGTTGTTCTGATTAGTTATCTCTTAAACGGCTGGGGCAAGGAATTCGAATTCTGGAGATCGGCCAGAGGCTGGGACTGGCTGGGAACTGGGCGTAATCAACCTTGGTGTCCATTTCTTTCTTCAGGTGAGAGAGTTCTTTGTTTTCATTGAAAGGTGGGGAGGACCCCAAGGGGAGTTTTAACTCCAGGCTATTTTGAGCTGTGTAACTTTCCTTTAAGAAAAGTGACAGACAAAAATGAGAATAAAACAAATGAGCAGATCTGATTCCAAGAAATTGTGCTTTAGTTGCTGCAAAGTCCTGGAAAGCAAAGTTGGAATATCACTTCCTTGAGGAAGAAGCTGTGTTTTGTTCACCGGTGAATGCCTTGTTTGCTAGGCAGCAGAGAGATGCCGGGTGCGTCAAAATCTTTGAGGCACACTTGGTCTAGGAAAGGCCAGGACATGCCTGTGTTCTCTCCCAGAGCAAGCATTTCTGAGTCTCTGCCAATCTTTTCTGTTCTGGGCACTTCACAGAAAAGCAGATGCCCTCAGTCTTTTGTACTATCTATTTTAAGCCAGGGTCTCACAGTAATTTATTTCACTTCTTTCTCTGCGGTGAAAAAGTGACAACTTCTGTGGCAAACAATGTCTTCATTGCCATTAATGATGACAAATCAAAAGGCCAGCAGGGCCCCTATTTTTCATGCCTAGAGACTACTATTGGTTAGAAGTGGTTCTCAAGTTAAAGGCTTTTATTCTCAAACCTTGGAGCACTGGAAGTCAGGAAGCACTCTCTGATCTGAATGCTCATTCTCCCTTTCCTGTTCTGGACCTCTCTACCTTTCACATCAGCAGAGCCAGGCAGCTCTGTCTAGAGAGTCTATTACTTCAAAAAAAAAAAAATAGAGTATCCACGATCAGAAAATCAACATATTTTATTGTTAATAGTGATGGTAGAGAATTTGGCCATCCTGTTATCTATCCATTCACCTGAGGTCACAAAGAACATGTCTTGAGATATTCAGCAGATTATGATAGGGCCTGTGTTTGAAGGAATAAAAACCTTGCATTCAAAATAATTTTGTTTTCAAGTCTTCCAATCATTCATCTTACAGCTTTGCTAAACCCTGACTGGTACTCTAGAGGATCTTTAAGTGATGATGCCCTGCACAGCCGTGTGGGGCACAGCCCGCCCATGTACACTTGAGATTAATCTTCCCACCTTCTGGATCCCTGGAAGCGGGTGTGTGGTGTGGGCATGTTTCGTGTGTTTGACATCTATAAATACACTCAGAGTTGCTTGGAGCTGCTCACTGGTATTTCAGCACATTCACTATTCCCAGTTTTTACATATACCCACACCCTCATAGAAAGGAGTAAAGCAGAATTTTATTTCTACTGTGATGACCATGATTCCAGATAAATTGCTACAAAACCAGACATCACTTTTATTTTTTTTATTTGTTTATTTATTTTAATTGGAGGCTAATCACTTTACAATATTGTAGTGGTTTTTGCCATACACTGACATGAATCAGCCATGGGTGTACATGTGTTCCCCATCCTGAACCCCCCTCCCACCTCCCTCCCCAAAGTTGCAGGATATAAAATTAACACACAGACATCACTTTTAAGTGTACCTCATTTGTCTGTAGAACAATGAGACACATAAAGAACATTCTGCTCTCACTCTATTCCCTTCACCTTCCTTGGTATTGGCTTCCATTTATGCCTCCACCTGCCTCTACAGTTTGGTTTGAGGTTTGTTCTTCTCCCAGTCTGTAACCCTGACTCCATTTCTTGACTAAAGCATTATTCTTTCCTTTTTCTCAGGAATCCCACCTGCAAGTCCTCTGGTCACTGCAGCCCAGACCGCCATCACAGTCACACTAACCTGGATCGTGTTCCAGGCCCATCACCCTCTGGCTCCACTGCCTGGCTTCTCTCCAATCTCTGGAGCTGGACTGGGTCCAGACTTTGGCCTTGCTTCCTGCTGGGTATGGGGTATACAACACATGTTGGCTTCAGTTTCCTCACTTGAAAAATGGAGATATTAACAAGACATACCTCTTGGGGGTTTTAATGAAGACTGGTGGATTGCTGAAGTACTGTCAAACCCAGTGAGTCATGCCTCCCTGAACCCATGCCCTTGGAAGATCCCCTGTGATACTGATTTGGTTTCACCACATGGCCTCTTTGGCCAATGACAGAAGCAGAGGCTTGATCAGTGTGTGTACATTGTGTTTTTACACTCTCTCGTTTGCTGCTTTTTTGAACGCAGCCACCACCTGGAGAAGCCTGAGTAGACTTGCTGGATGATGAGAGACAACAGTTCAGCTAACCCACCCCATCCCACCTTCCCTTGGTCAACTACTAGACATGTGAATGAGGCCATTTGGAACTAGTCAGTCTGGCTAACTTGCCAACTGATTGCAAACACATGAATGCTTCCAGGTGACACTATATGGAGCAGAGATTAATTTTGCCAACTAAATCCAAATTGCCAACCCACAGAGTCTTTAGCAATTAAGTGATGATTGAGTTATACAGTTTTGGAACAATTTGTTATATAGTGATAGTTAGCTGATACAAAGATAAATGAGTTTTTCTATGGTACATAAAGGTATTTAGAGAAGTGTGTGGGACAAGGTTTGTGCTCATGTCAGTAGTTATTTATTATTCTTTATCAGTGGTTCCAGCCATAATGGTGATCTTGGAGGTTTGTGAATGCGCTTAGCCTTCTTATATTCCTGTGCCTTTGCAAATGACTAAAACTTTCATGTCTGCATTCACTGACTGCCTGCTTCCTCCTTGTCCCTTGAGCAGGGGGATATTAAAAATGTTTAAGAACTGGTATGGCATGGGGAGCAAGCAATCAAATGTGAACCACTTGAATGTCAAGACTGTCTTTGAATCTCAGTTCAAGCATCCTGCTGCCTGAGTTACTAGAGCACTTCATCAGATTCCCCTGTTTCTGCTCTCATGTTCCCCATCCAGTAGTTTGTTCTCAACAGAGTCATCTTTATGAACCTTTAAAAACGTAAGTCAGATTATGCACCCCTCTCTCAAAACTTGGCAATGGTTCTTGGGTCTCTCCCAGTAAAATGTAAGGTCATTAAAATGTCTAAGCTCTCTGCTCTTGACCCTTACCTCTCTGACATCCTCTCATCTGACTGCTATGCTTACACTCTGCAACAGCTACACTGGATGCCTTCTTCAAAGCTGCCTACATTAGGGACTTTGTTCTAGCAGTCCCTTCTTCTTGGAACCATTGTCCCAAAGTAACGATGCTTGCCTCTGCCAAGTCTGCTCAAATCTCACTTTCTCAATGTAACCCAAGCTGAATCTCTTAATACTGCAACTTGCTCCTACCTATCAGGTTACACTCCCACTCACCCTGTACCCTACCACCTTTTGTATCAGTCAGTGATCCACTAGAGGAGCAGAATCAGAAGGAGATATATATCTAAGGAGCTGGCTTCTGCAACTGTGGGGGTTGGCTAGGCAAGTCTGAAATCCACAGGGCAGGCTGTCAGGAAAGGCAGGCTAAAACTTGTCCACATGAGCCCAAACTGCAATCCATCAGGAGAATTTCATGTTCTTAGGAAAGCCTCCATTCTGCTCTCATGGTCTTTCAACTAACTGAATCAGTCCTACCCAGATTATCTAGGAAACCATGTAACTAGGGACTATACCCCAGCCAACTGTCACATAATATTGACCAGCACACCTTCTAACACCCTATATAATTTTCTAATTTTTATGTCAATTGTCTGTCTTCTCTACTAAAAATAAATTCTATGAAGGTGAGAGGTCTTTGTTTTGCTTGCTGATGTATTCCACAGTAAATATTCAATAGGTATTCATCCAATGAAATAACATCACACCCGCAGGAAGTCTTCTCTGACTACCTGCTGTCCACCCCCGCCAGAGACAGCCACATCTCCTAAATAAGGTGCTGCTTTTCTTCTCATTTATCTAAAGTTAGATAAATCCATTCACTTCAATCAGACCAGTCTAACTTCCTTATAGGACAGAGCACCAGAAATAACTAAATATCTTATGGTTTTATTTATTTAACTTATCTCTGCTCACACTGGTCTCTTATTTTCTATCTATTCCTTGAGCTTTCTTCAACTCCCTTTCCCTACTCTACTTTGACAAATTGGGGAAAAATGAAAACAAGGATTATTACAGTTAAATGTACATACATAAAGAACCCCTTGGACCTCCCTGGTGGTACAGTGGTTAAGAATTCACCTGCTAACGCACACTGATCCTGGCCAGGGAAGATTCCACATGCTGTGGAGCAAGTAAGCCCGTGCACCATAACTAATGAGCCTGTGTGCTGTAACTACTGAAGCCCATGTTCCTAGAGCCTGTGCTCTGCAATAAGAGAAACCACTGCAATGAGAAGCCCAGGCGTTGCAACTGGAGAAAGTCCACGTGCAGCAATGACGACCCAGGGCAACCCAAAATAAATAAACAGATAATTTAGGAAAAACTAAAGAACCCTATGCACAAGGCCAAAGGCAGTGTTGAGTTGTTAGACACCTTCACCTGCAGAAATAGTTAGCAGCATGCATCCAGAGTTTTACCAGCATTTATTAAGCACCAAATATATCAGACATTGTATAAAATATTGAGACCACCGAGAGAAAAGTCAAGGTATCTGCCTTCAAGTTGTTTATAGACTTGTTCAGAATGATGAAACAATATCCTAGGGACTGAATCTAGACCTTATTCATCATTAGTTCAACTTACACGTTGTTGGTCTATATGGTATTTGATATTTAAATTAGTTATTAACATTGGAAAATGAGACAATCTCACAAAAAAATCAGAATTTGGGGCTTCCCTTGAAATATGAGAGGATCTAGAAACATTGGCGATAGCTGCTCAGATCCAAGGAGGAACTTCTTGAGTGCTCCATCTTGAGTGCTCCGTCTCTAGTTCTCCATCTTTCCTACCATTGTTATTCTACATCAAGGGCAGATGCCAGGTGCTATTATCTTACCCTTAGCCTGATCTGGTCATTTAAGTTAACTTCCTGGCTGCCTGTGGGCATTTGCGTTTTAGATTGCTAGACTAGTGGGTTGCATTTGATTCAGTTCAGTTCAGGTCAGTCACTCAGGCATGTCTGACTCTTTGCGATCCCATAGACTGCAGCATGCCAGGCCTCCTTGTCCATCACCAACTCCCAGAGTTTGCTCAAACTCATGGCCATTGAGTCAGTGATGCCATCCAACCACCTCATCCTCTGTCATCCCCTTCTCCTCCTACCTTCAATCTTTCCCAGCATCAGCGTCTTTTCCAATAAGTCAGTTCTTCACATCAGGTGGCCAAAGTATTGGAGTTTCAACCTCAACATCAGTCCTTCCAATGAATATTCAGGACTGATTTCCTTTAGGATGGACTGGTTGGATCTCCTTGTTGTCCAACAGACTCTCAGGAGTCTTCTCCAACACCACAGTTTAAAAGCATCGATTCCCTGGTGCTCAGCTTTCTTTATAGTCCAACTGTCCTATACATACATGACTACTGGAAAAGCCATAGCTTTGACTAGACAGACTTTTGTTGGCAAAGTAACATCTCTGCTTTTTAATGTGCTGTCTAGGTTGGTCATAACTTTTCTTCCAAGGAGGAATCATCTTTTAATTTTATGGCTGAAGTCACTATCTTCAGTGATTTTGGAGCTCCAAAAATAAAGTCTGTCACTGTTTCCATCTATTTGCCATGAAGTGATGGAACCAGATGTCATGATCTTAGTTTTCTGAATGCTGAGTTTTAAGTCAACTTTTTCACTTTCCTTTTTCACGTTCACCAAGAGCCTCTTTAGTTCTTCTTTGTTTTCTGCCATAAGGGTAGTGTCATCTGCATATTTGAGGTTATTGATACTTCTCCCAGCAATCTTGATCCCAGCCTGTGCTTCATCCAGCCCAGTGCTTCTCATGATGTACTCTGCATATAAGTTAAATAAGCAGGGTGATAGTATACAGCCTTGACACACTTCTTTCCCTATTTGGAACCAGTCTGTTGTTCCATGTCCAGTTCTAACTGTTGCTTCTTGACCTGCATACAGATTTCTCAGGAGGCAGGTCAGGTGGTCTGCCACTCCCATCTCTTTGAAAGGTTGTTGCTGAACCATGAAAAGACACGGGATTCTTGGCCTTCGGAGGAGAAGAATTCAATCTAGGGCCAGAGACGAGGCTTGATCACTCAGAGCTTTCGTGTAATAAAGTTTTATTAATGTATAAAGGAGATAGAGAAAGCTTCTGACATAGGCATCAGAAGGGGCAGAAAGTGTACCCGCTTGCTAATGTTAGCAGTGGAGTTATATACTCTCCAATTAGTTATTACAGTGAATCAATAGAATGTCTGGAGGTTGTAAAGACCTCACTAGACCTACTCCCATCATTTACATTTTAAGATAACAGGGTTAGCCAGAAGGGTTTTTCCAGAGACTGTCCTGGAGCAGAATACATTATTGTTATATAATCCTAAGGAATGTAGAGAGGGAAAAAAATTTTGTCCTTTTTTCCTCCTTGAGAATTCCAGACCCCTCTCTCTATGGGGACCCCTAGACTTCTTATCAACCTGCCTAGGAAATGACTCTCTCATCTTGAAGAATTTTCCACAGTTTGTTGTGATCCATACAATCAAAGGCTTTGGCCTAGTCAATTAAGCAGAAGTAGAGGTTTTTCTGGAAGTCTTTTGCTTTTTTGATAATGCATCGGATGTTGGCAATTTGATCTCTGATATCTCTGCCTTTTCTAAATCAAGCTTGAATATCTGGAAGTTCATGGTTCACGTACTGTTGAAGCCTCGCTTGGAGAATTTTGAGCATGACTTTACTAGTGTGTGAGATGAATGCAATCATGTGGTAGTTTGAGCATTCTTTGGCATTGCCTTTCTTTGGGATTGGAATGAAAAATGACCTTTTCCAGTCCTGTGGCCACTGCTGAGTTTTCCAAATTTGCTGGCATATTGAGTGCAGCACTTTCACAGCTTCATCTTTGAAGATTTGAAATAGCTCAACTGGAGTTCCATCACATCCACTAGCTTTGTTCATAGTGATGCTTCCTAAGGCCCACTTGACTTTGCATTCTAGGATGTCTGGCTCTAGGTTGGTGATCATACCATTATGATTATCTGGATCATGAAGTTTTTTTTGTGTAGTACTTCTCTGTATTCTTGCCACCTCTTCTTAATATCTTCTACTTCTATTAGGTCCATACTATTTCTGTCCTTTATTGTGCCCATTTTTGCATGAAATATTCCCTTGGTAATTCTAATTTTCTTGAAGAGATCTCTAGTCTTTCCCATTCTATTGTTTTCCTCTATTTCTTTGCATTGATCACTGAGGAAGGCTTTCTTATCTCTCCTTGCTATTCTTTGGAACTCTGCATTCAAATGGCTATATCTTTCCTTTTCTCCTTTGCCTTTAGCATCTCTTCTTTCCACGGCTATTTGTAAGGCCTCCTCAGACAACCATTTTGCCTTCTTGCACTTCTTGTTCTTGGAGATGGTCTTGATCCCTGCCTCCTGTACAATATCATGAACCTCTCTCCATAGTTCTTCAGGCACTCTGTCTATCTGATATAATCCCTTGAATCTATTTCTCACTTCCACTGTATAATTGTAAGGGATTTGATTTGGGTCATACCTGAATGGTCTAGTGGTTTTCCTGTCTTTCTTCAATTTAAGTCTGAATTTGGCATTTGATTATACACTATTAAAACACTCTTTAGCTCTGCAAAATAATTCTGCTTCTATGATATAATTCGATATTCATAATAAATCTCAGATATAGGTAGGCCAAGTATTATTAGTTCCATTTTTCACAAGATGTAATGAAACATTGGAGAGGTTGATTTACTAGTCTGGGCTGTAAGGATGGCTCTAGAATTCAAATTTTCTAGTAGGTCATCTGAGGCATTTTCAAAGGTATCTCACCCCTTCCTCAACTTTCCTCCCTATAACACTTCAGACTGGAGTCGTTGAAGGTTGAGGAAGGAAGAAGAATTAACACAAAGTTAAATTTTGAATTTTGAGTATTATTTAAGACTGAGTTGTGGCTTGCTAGGACTATGATTGACTGAAGGATTTTTTTATTTTCTAAGAGTGATGAGCCTGTTTAATGCTTCATGTTCTGGCAAGAAAAAATAATATCAATGAAAACATTGAAAAGGACAAAAATTGTATTTTCCATACAATTAAAATATGTCATATTTGTTCAAGTTACTCTTAATACACAGAAGTACATGCACAACACAACACACCCATTTTTCTCCTTGTCATCTTTCTACAACATTAGTCTTATCCTGTAACAATTTTAATAGTCCTATATAATGTGGTGATACTATAATATCTGGCCAGTCACCTTTTGGTCAGTTTTAATTTCTAATTTATTATTGTATGAAATACTGATTTAATATTCTGATAAATGACTTATTATGTGCATCTGTGATAACTTCTTTAGGATAAATTCCTAGGAGTAGAATTGCCATCACAGGACACATCTATTTTTTAAATATTTTTGATGCACGTGTAATATATCTTTGACAATGCCCTTCCTTCTAAAATCTCCCAACAAATCTTTCCACTTCAGCTGAAAACATCTCACTTGCATATTTTACCCCCTTGTTAAAGAGCCTCAGTGTCTTCTAGCTTATTAGATCAATTTCAAAACCGCCCCAACTCAGGCTTTGGGAAAACACCTTGCCGTACCTGTCCAACCTCATCTACTACTTTTCAATCCCAGTTAGGGCAGATCCATTATTTCTGCCAGATCCAGCAATTGATTTTTCCTCCCTTGTATGAGGACACTAGGCTTCCCAGGTGTGACAGTGCTGAAGGACCCACCTGCCAATGCAGGAGATGAAAGGGAGATGGGTTTTACCCCCAGGTTGAAAAGATCCCCTGAAGCAGGAAACGGCAACCCACTCCAGTGTTCCTGCCTAGGCAATCCCATGGACAGAGGACCCTGGCAGGCTACAGTCTACAGAGTCAGACACGACTGAAGTGATAAAGTGCATGAGGAACTGCTTCCTTTCTTCACTAATACAAATCCTATATGTCTCCCCAAACCTAGATCAAGTTATGCCTCTTCCAGAAGGTGCTTCTGGGATAATTTCACCCCCAGATTATCTTTTCACTCATGAATCATATTCCCCTGTAATTTTAGGTGTGTATATCTCATTTCCTTGGGGTGGGCAAGCTATTCCCAGACAGGTTATTTTTTGAATATTCCCCAAAGCAAACAGAGCTAGATGCTGAATATTAAAAAGGGCTATAAAAGTATAGAATGATTTACTGGAGAAAATTCTGAAATATTCCCTGAATGCCTTTCAATTTGGTCATACTCCCATATGAAATTGGATGAGTAGGTATGGTGAGTTTTCAAAATGGCTTCGGCCATCCTTTCCTAATAACATGACTATAAGCTTTTGATGAAATATAAATAATTTTTAGATAGTCATTTGAAGGACACTTTCACTTACTTGCAAAAATTAACTGGCATGAAATTCAGTATAAGAGAAAAAAAAGTCTCTCAATGATGATTCAATCACCACAATTACAAGGTAGTTAGTGGTGGCCATATGACATGGATTTTGAAAACCACATTAGTGATATTCTATTGTATAAAGATGTTTTAATTCACAGATTATGATATAAAATAGAAACAATGAATTTTAAAATTACTCTAGAAACTGAACATTAAAAAAGCTTTAGTTCATTTAAAAATACATAAATTATTTTCATTCCACCTCCCCAAAGTATGGTACTTTACTGTTCCAAAAATACTACACATTCAAATAAACTGTAATTATGAACATATATAGCTTCTTACAGTTAGAACTTTAAAAGTAGATTGTGCTAAATAAAATGCAAGTTACTGCAATATTTAAACATGCTTTAAAGTAAATCATTATAAATAGGCATGTTATTACTAGAGTTTTAGAGAGGTTTAATCAGGAACCAAAACACAAAAGAATAAAATTTCAGTGGCTCTTGACCAACATAAAATGAACAGATGTTCATCAAATTCACCTTTTCAAGACATTCCTCACATCCTGAATTTGAAAGAGAAAGCCTTCTTTTTAGATGATGTAACTGGGATGAAAAATTATGGAGAGAAAAATTACAGATTGAAACAAAAGATGTGAAAAAAGAAATAGAGAATCTAGAAACACTAAAGATTTCTGGAAATGTAAATCTAATTTTAAAAAACTAATTTTTACTGAGGAAGTAGTGACTTTGAATCTTGCTCTCTCAGGATTAGAGTAAAAATAAGATTTCCAAAAGAGTATGTTTGCTTTGGTGAGAGAAGAGGGGAAAATTGTCTGTGGCACTAAGATGCAAACGAGTGTTTATCTGGCAGGGTAGTATTTGATTCATCAGCCAAACTTCTGATGTTCACAATCTTCCTGTTCACTGATGCTTGAAATTAGCATCAGCTAAAACCCTGGATGCACTGGCAGCTGGCAGCTCAGCTCCCCCTGCCTGGGTCCCAGAGCTATAGCAAATTGGCAGTAAGGCTTCCTTAGCAGGTGCTAACAGGCTAAATGGTACCACACAGCATGATCCCACCTATGTGAAGCAAGCAAATACAAACCCATGTATTTTTATATGTACCACACATGTATGTAACTGTGTTGAGAAATGTTTGAAAAGATACATAAAATTGTTAATATGTGTAATCTCTGTTTACACAGGAGATTTGAGGAGAGGTAGATGGATACTTTCACTTTATGGTTTGAATTTTAACTATAAGAATGTAATCATGAATTATTTGAACAACTTTAAAACTTAAAAATTAAAAAAAGAAAACTTAAAAATTAAGAAAGCAACCATGGGATGCCAACCTATATAGAGACATGAATGAGTGAAAATAGTTCTCACTTTCCTTATTTCCAAGGAGCACTGATATTATGCTTCCAAAAGTAAAAAGAAAACTAACACATAAGTGTAGTTTATAGTTGTTAAAATGCACATTGCATGAACTTGAGTTAAAATGAATGTTTTTGAAGGTAAACTACTTGGTTGGTGTACACAACCATGCCAGTTTGTCCATCCACCAGTATTGCTGTCAGCATACTATTTGCAGTGCTCTTCTGGGCCCTGCGGGTTTGGCAATGACTAAGCAGACAAAATCCATGCTTTCATAGATGTTACATTCCAAGGGAGAAGTTAGACAATAAATGAAAAAAAAAAGTGGAATACATAGTTTGTCCAGTGGCAGTAACAGTTCTGGGGAAACAATGAAACAGGAAAGGAGTTTAGGCAGTACTGGTGCAGAGGTAGCTGCAGTTTAAAACAGATCATCAGTATCTCCCCAAACTTGCATAGAAAATAAGTTGATATAATACATAAGATTGCCTGAACCATTTTGCCTCAGAAAATATGACTAGGAATATTTTTCTCTTGACTTAATTTTAGTTGGCTTTTAACAAAGACTTCAAACTGGCACCTTAGGTTCATTTTTAGTTCAATGAAGAATAGTTCTTATATACATGCAGCATGGATTCAATTCTATTCCTTGGGTTGGATCCTTACCAAGATCTTAAGAAGAAAGATGAAGAAATACAGATGCCTCAAGATTGACTAACCACTTAGATCCTGCATTAAACATGCCTCTCTGCATCCAGAAGCTGACTAGTACCAGATTAAGAATGAGAAAGGATTTCTTGGCAAAGGATCTTTACTTGCAAAAATAATTCCAAGACTTGGGCTAAGCTCAAATTTTAGGATTTATGTAGAAACTCAAGACTTTTCTTTTCACATTACCATATGAACAAATTGAACAAAAAAAAAATACAAGCTCTTAGAGATTTGGTCTCAAAAGATCTAGAGTTTAAGAAGAATATTTTTCATCTCTCTCAGAGTGGTCCTTTATTAAAGTGTTCCTTTGACAATGTTATACAGAAACACCTCTATTAATGAAAAGGACATATGCTTTATTATCAAAAATATTGTTACTGAAATAATGTTGAATGCACTGGAAAGCATTCTAGGAGGAATAAGTCTAGAGGATAAGGTATAAACATACCATTTGGCTAAAATAATAGCAATATGAAACAATACCAATATTACCCCTTTGTGTTATAGTGTAATCCACTAATCATTCTAAGTGATACTAGATAAATTCTAAGTTTGATTAGGGATGAAGAGAAGATAGTAGAGTCCTGCAGATGGTGAGGGTCAGAGGTGGTAAATATATAGATGCCAAAAGGAAAAAAGGGAACCCTGGAGAAAAGGAGAATGGCAAAAATACTGCTTATTTCACAATTTAGCTTAGGGTCCATGCTATTAACAGTTATCAGTGATGGACAAACAGAAACTGTGTGTAGAAGAGTATGTGTGTGTGTATAACTTGAGATGAATGACACCAAGCTCATAATGTTTTGCATAATTTGTCAAGAGCTTTTACTTGCCTTTTCTTCTTCCAGCATTGCTGACTGTGTAGAAAGATGTTTGTGATGCTTCAGTTCAGTTCAGTTGATCAGTTGTGTCCGACTCTTTGCAACCGCATGGACTGCCAGGTTTCCCTGTCCATCACCGACTCCCAGAGCTTGCTCAAACTCATGTCCATTGAATCAGTGATGCCATCCAACTGTCTCATCTTCTGTTGTCCTCTTCTCCTCCTGCCTTCAATCTTTCCCAGCATCAGAGTCTTTTCTAATGAGTCAGTTCTTTGCATCAGGCGGCTAAAGTATTGGAGCTTCAACTTCAGCATCAGTCCTTCCAATGAATATTTAGGACTGATTTCTTTTAGGATGGACAGGTTTGATCACCTTGCAATCCAAGGAATTTGCAAGTCTTCTCCAACACCATAGTTCAAAAGCATCAATTCTTTGGTGCTCAGCTTTCTTTATGGTCCAACTCTCACAACCATACATGACTACTGGAAAAACCATAGCTTTGACTAGATGGACCTTTATGATGTTTAGTCCTGGGTAATTCTATAATGAGGTATTACATCACCAGACTATATAAATAAATGCCATATAACTATATACAAGTAAAAATAGGTTAAGTAAATTTCCTTTTCTTAAAAAAGTGCAGAGAAACTTCTTACCTGATATACATTAATGTGAAGTCACTTTGGGGATATTTCCTGTACCAGTTCTAACAGATTTACAATTGAACTTTACAGCAATTTGCTTTCATTTTTCCAGGAATGTCTGATACAGGATAATGGGCAGGTGTGTTGTGCTGGAAGTAAGATTTGTATCTTAAAGATTATGAAAATAGGGAAGTGACATTTGTAGAATAAAATGTACTCAGAGCAATGAAATAGTCCTTCAGTTGAAGATTTTCTACTGGTCTCGAGCAGACTAACAGTACCCCATTTAACACCACAAAGCCTGTAATAAATACCTTCATGCATTGAAAAATCCACTTGCAAAATAGCAAAGACTCACAAGAATAATTGAAATGCCTCATAATATATTCTGTACACTAAGCTGCTTTCAAATCAAAAGAATAAAAACAAAACCCTGATTTAAAATTAGAAAAGCAACTCAAGTAATGCATTTTAGACTAACCCTTTAGGATAAAAAATAAAAAGACTTCTAAAAAGTCTTAGAAGGTCTCCATCTTCTTTAATACTCCTTTTGTGTGTGTGTGTTGTTTCTGGCCATGTGGCTTGTGGGATCTTGATTCCCTGATGAGGGACTGAACCTAGTCCTAACTGCTGGATCACCATGGAATTCCCTAATATGAGTTTTGAATGAGTGATGCTTTTCATCCTTGCTACCTACACTGGTAGGAATTACAAGGACTCTTACTGTTCTATATTCTTTGGTGAAATTAAGTCTTTACAGGAGCCATTCTTAGCTTCCAGATTCTTGCCATGTGATGTTTGTGCTTGCCACGTCATGTCATTAGTTCTACTGAACCATCTGATTTGACTTATCAGCTACTATTACAGACTTGTTCCTCTGCATAGTTGCATCTTTGGCTCAGCTGGTAAAGAATCTGCCTGCATTGCAGGAGACCTGGGTTTGACCTCTGGATTGGAAAGATCCCCTGGAGAAGGGAAAGGCTACCCACTCCAGTATTCTGGCCTAGAGAATTCCATGGACTATACAGCCAGCCCATGAGTCGCTCACGACTAAGCAACTTTTTCACTTTCACTTTACCAGTGGTGTATTCTGATTACTTCCATTCACTTTAGGTAATGGTTATTAATACAGCAACTGTTCTATTTCAACAGTATAATAAGTGAGTAGCGTTGTGTACTGATAAGATCTCACCCATCTGTGGGGGAGTCAGGAGCTCATCTAAATAAAAACTGGTAGGTGGTTGGAGCTAATAATCTGAGAAGGGAGTCAAACATTTCAGCATGTCCAATTAGTTCTTATGTCCAGTGGAAATGGAGATAGGTAATCTTTGGTGGCCATGGCCTTTTTTTAAAAATAAATTTTATTTATGTTTTAATTGAAGGATAATTGGTTTACAATTTTGTTTTCTGTCAAACTTCAATACGAATCAGTCATAGGTATATATGTCCCCTCCCTTTTGAACCTCACTCCCATCTCCCTCCCCATGCCACCCCTCTAGGTTGATATAGAGCCCCTGTTTGAGTTTCCTGAGACATACAGAAAATTCCCATTGGCTATCTACTTTACTTATGATAATGTAAGTTTCCATGTTACTCTTTCCATACATCTCACCCTCTCCTCTCTTCTCCCCATGTCCATAAGTCTGTTCTCTATCTCCGTATCTCTATTGCTGCCCTGAACATAATTCTTCAGTACCATCTTTCTAGATTCCATATATATGTGTTAGTATATGATATTTATCTTTCTCTTTCTGACGTACTTCAGTCTGTATAATAGGCTCTAGGTTCACCCACCTCATTAGAACTGACTCAAATGCATTCCTTTTCATGGCTGAGTAATATTCCATTGTGTATATGTACCACAATTTCCTTATCCATTCATCTATTGATGGACATCTAGGTTGCTTCCATGTTCTAGCTATTGTAAATAGTCCTGAAATGAACATTGGGGTACAAGTGTCTCTTTCAATTCTGGTTTCCTCAAGGAATGTGCCTAGGAGTGGGATTGCTGGGTCATATGGTGGTTTTATTTCTAGTTTTCTAAGGAATCTCCATATCGTCTTCCATAGTGGCTGTATCAATTTACATTCCTCTTGCAACAGTGCAAGAGGGTTCCGTTTCCTCCACACCCTCTCCTGCATTTATCATTTGTAGACTTTTTGGTGATGGCCATTCTCACTGGTGTGAGGTGATATCTCATTGTAGTTTTGATTTTCATTTCTCTAATAATGAGCGATGTTGAGCATCTTTTCTTGTGTTTATTAGCCATCTGTATATCTTCTTTGGAGAAATGACTATTTAGGTCTTTTTCCCACTTTTTGATTGGGTTGTTTGTTTTTCTGGTATAGAGTTATATGAGCTGTTTGTATGCTTTAGAAATTAATCCTTTGTCAGTTGTTTCATTTGCTATTATTTTCTCCCATTCTGAGGGTTGTCTTTTCACCTTGTTTATAGTTTCCTTTGCTGCACAAAAGCTTTTAAGCTTAATAAGGTCCCACTTGTTTACTTTTGTTTTTATTTCCACTACTCTAAGAGGTGAGTCATAGAGGATCTTGCTTTGATTTATGTCATCAAATATTCTACCTATGTTTTCCTCTAAGGGTTTTATAGTTTCTTCTAAAGCATTTGGAAGTCTTTGGTAGCCTCATAATCTTTTACTTTAGAAAATGGTGAAACTGACATATAAAGGAAGACATAGTAAAAGTCTCCCCCCCTTCCCCCACAGATGGATCTGTGCCCATCTTGCTAAGGTTGGTTTGTTTGTTTTTCTTGTGTTTGGTGAGATGAGGTTAACTGTTGAGACTGCATCTGTCCAAGGACCAGATTTGTGCAGTTAATTGACCCATACAAAGATGAAATGGAAACTAGGCTCATAAATTGCTACTTCTCTTAAACAGGTATGCTTATGTCTGAAAGCCAAAGGTCCTATCACTTTTGTCTTTTCAGAAAACAACAAAGTTTCAGTATAAACTAATATTTTTTCAAATTGCTTCAAGACTCACAGATGAAATATTGAACTGTGGACCTGCTTCTTTTCTCTTCTCTGCAGAGAGTGGAGTCAGGACAGAGATCTGAATTAGGAAAATGGACCATCTTCAAATGTACAATGACCATCACACTCGGAATACTAGAGCTTGTGGGCTGATATGTAACTCTTAGCAAGCTTGAGAATAAAAAAAGTACTCTTTCTCAGGCCTATGAACTTAGGGATGGGTGTGAAAAAGAAAAGGTTTGAGTAGACATTTCACATGCTGCTGCTGCTGCTGCTAAGTCACTTCAGTCGTGTCCAACTCTGTGCGACCCCATAGACAGCAGCCCACCAGGCTCCCCCATCCTTGGGATTTTCCAGGCAAGAACACTGAAGTGGGTTGCCATTTCCTTCTTCAATGCATGAAAGTGAAAAGTGAAAGTGAAGTTGCTCAGTTGTGTTTAACCCTTATCAACCCCATGGACTGCAGCCTACCAGGCTCCTCTGTCCATAGGATTTTCTAGGCAAGAGTACTGGAGTGGCTTGCCATTACTTTCTCCGATTTCACATGCTGGCTGAATTGAATCCCTTAAGAAGCAGAAAATTGTACGGGACAAAACAGAATTGTACTGGACATAATCCAGGGGAGGATGTGAAACTGGTTATGGTTTGGAGTTGTGTGCTCACTTGTCAGATAGACATAGCCTCACTTTTCAGTATTTACTTGTACCTGTAACATTATTTCAGTGGGAAGACACACAAGCATTAGAAGAATTTTATGTTTTTGTTTTGTCCTGAGAGAGCTCCTAAAATGACTAATCAAATAGTCCTGTTCACTCTGCTTGCATGTAGAAGAAGAAAGTCAGACCAAAGGTTTAATCAAATCTAAGTTAGTACGTATCTCTTGGGTCTAGCTCTTAACCTCAGTTCCCAATGGAATCAAGTATAACTGATGGTCATGTAAATGTGTAGAAATAATGATAGCAATGATAGCTAAAGAATGTTCAAATTACTGCACAACTGCACTCATCTCACATACCAGCAAAGTAATGCTCAAAATTCTCCAAGCAGACATGAACTCAACAGTACATGAAGTCTCTCAACAGTACATGAACTGAGAACTTCCAGATGTTCAAGCTGAATTTAGAAAAGGCAGAGGAACCAGAGATCAAATTGCCAACATTCACTGGATCATAGAAAACGCAAGAGAATTTCAGAAAACATCTACTTCTGCTTTATTGACTAGGCCAAAGCCTTTGACTATATGGATCACAACAAACTGTGGAACATACTTAAAGAGATGGGAATACCAGACCACCTGACCTGCCTCCAAAGAAATCTGTATGCAGGTCAGGAAGCAGCAGTTAGAACTGGACATGGAACAACAGACAATTTGGAACAACCAACCAGGAAAAGGAGTACATCAAAGCTGTATATTGTCACCCTGCTTATTTAACTTATATGCAGAGTATGTCATGTGAAATGCTGGGCTGGATGAAGCAAAAGCTGGAATCAAGATTGCCAGGAGAAATATCAATAACCTCAGATGTGCAGATGACATCAGCCTCATGGCAGAGAGTGAAGAACTAAAGAGCCTCTTGATGAAAGTGAAAAGCCAGCTTAAAACTCAACATTTAGAAAACTAAGATCATGGCATTGGGTCCCATCACTTTATGGCAAATAGATGGGGAAACAAAAGAAACAGTGACAGACATTATTTTCTTGGGGTCCAAAATCACTGCAGATGGTAACTGCAGCCTTGAAATTAAATGACGCTTGCTCCTTGGGAGAAAAGCTATGACAAACCTAGACAGCATATTAAATAGCAGAGACATTACTTTGCTGACATAGGTTTGTCTAGTCAAAGCTATGGTTTTTCCAATAGTCATGTATGGATGTGAAAGTTGGACCATAAAGAAAGCTGAGTGCTGAAGAATTGATGCTTTTCAACTGTGGTGTTGGAAAAGACTTGAGAGTCCCTTGGACGGCAAGGAGATCCAACCAGTCCATCCTAAAAGAAATCAGACTTGAATATTCATTGGAAGGACTGATGCTGAAGCTGAAGCTCTAATGCTTTGGCTGCCTGATGTGAAGAACTACTCTTTAGAAAAGACCCTGATGCTGGGAAAGATTGAAGGTGGGAGGAGAAGGGGACAGCAGAGTATGAGATGGTTGGATGGCATCACCAACATAAGTGATGGACATGAGTTTGAGCAAGCTCTGGGAGTCGGTGACGGACAGGGAAACCTGGCGTACTGCAGTCCATGGGGTCCCAAACAGTCAGACAGGTCTAAGCAACTGAACTGAACTGAATGATAGCAATGAACATTTATGAAGTGATTCCATTATACACAGTGCTATATGCTTTAAATAGATTATTTTAATTCTTACAATGACCTTATAAAGCAGGAAGTTTTATTTTGGCTCCGAACAAAATCATTACTAACTCAATTATGTATGCCCTCCTCATGGTGGGTCAACAGTGCCACCAAGTTACGGAGGGGTGAGCTCTACTAGATACAGTGTTTTCCTAGCACATATTGGTAGGTTACCAAGACATTACTCCTACTTCACTACTGCTCCCTTTTCTGTTTCCTTTGCTAAATGCTCCTTATCTTATTGTTTTAGTGTTGGAGGGCCCAGGGTTCACTCTCTGGTCTTTTCTTTTCTCTAGTTATATTACATAGTTGACCTTAATCAGACCTTAAACACCATCTATATGGTGACAATCCCCACAGTTATGCCCACTCCAGATATCTAAATGTCTACACCTATCTACACATGAATGTTTAACGCACACCTCAGATTTAACCACGTTTAAATCAGAATTGACAAATACTCTCCTCCCCACATAAAATCTGTTTCTTCTTTATTTTCTCAATCTCAGTAAATGTCAACTCCACTCTCCCAAGAGCCCAGACCAAAACTTGAGATCATCTTTCACTCTGCTCTCTTATACTCGTATTCAATCTATCAGTAATTCTGATCTGCTTTATATTTTCCCTAAAATCAGAATCTATAAACTTCTATCACTTTGATCATCCCAGCACGTAATTTTTTGTTTGCTTTCTTGCATTTATGGCTCATATAGCAACAGAAGAATCAGCTTACACATAAATGACTAACCCATTGCACTCATCACTCAGCAACAAAAATGAACATTTTTGCCATCTTCTTTCTTCCATTCCCTACCCTCCCTTTTTTGGCGGAGGATTTTAAAACAAATCCCTGCAAAGTCATCCTTTTAGTGATCAGATCACCTTGCTCGCAGCATTTGTTTCTCTTCTCAATAAAAGCTGAAATCTTTTCAAAGGCCTACCAGGCCTATTTGATGTGTCACTACACCCAGGACACCATCTCCTTCCACTGTCTCCTGTCCTGACTGCTTCAGTTACCACAGAGGTCCTTAAACCTTAGTATCCTCTGGAAGGCTTGTCACAGCACAGGCTGCTGGGCTTCATCCGCAGAACTTCTGATTCAGATCTGAAAAAGCCCTCGAGAATTTGCCTTTCTAACAAGTTCCCAGATCCCACCACTGCCCAGCGGCATACTTGGGGGAACCATCAGCTGCACTGTACTCTTTCATTTCTTCAAGGTCCAGGAGTCTTTGCACTGCTCTTCCCTCTGCCCTGAGCACTCTTTGATTTACTCAAGATTGGCCTTCTTCCGTCTCTTCTATATGGCATATTTTGAGAGGCCTTCCTTGACCACCGTTTAGCATCCTCCTCACCTCATTATTTGGTATTTTCATGGCAGGCAGGTGCGCGGGCACGGATACCTGGTTTTCTGTGCATGCCATTCCAGTGCTGCAGATCTCTCAGAGTAAGTGCCACGAGGGGATCACAGCCTGAGAAGGGAGGCTCCAGTTCCTGTCTGGGACTCTGTTCAGGCGAGCCATTTCTTCTTGCCTCAGTTTCACTATCTGTAAAGGAAGGATCGGCTACGCCCGCTCCTCCCGCCTCCCTGGCGGCAAACTGGGAGAGGACAAACACACGCGCCCGCGGGGCGGAGCAGACCGGGAACGCCAAGCGCCGGGACCACGCGCCTTCCGGCCGGACCCCGCCCTCCAGTCTCCCGCTGCGGGGGTCGGGCCCCCGGAGCCCACTCGGCGGCGGCAGGAAGAGGCGGGGCGGGGTCTCGAGGGCGCGTCACACCCGGAAGTGCCCTCCCGCCGCTCCGCCCCCAGCAGCGCCGGCAGGCGGGGAGCGCCCGGGAAGTGGGGCTGCGGAGCCGGGCCGGCTCGCGGGGCC
Source organism: Antilocapra americana (assembly GCA_007570785.1). Taxonomy (NCBI): domain Eukaryota; kingdom Metazoa; phylum Chordata; class Mammalia; order Artiodactyla; family Antilocapridae; genus Antilocapra; species Antilocapra americana. The sequence continues at coordinate 31,904,997 of ML663008.1, read as the reverse complement.
GCCTCTGGAGCGGGTGCCGGCGCGGGCGCGGGCGCGGGCGCGGGGCGGCGGTGGGCTGGCGCCCGGGCGGATGGGACGCGGCGCGGCGGGCGGGCGGGGCAGGCGTCCGCAGCTGGAATGGTGCTGGCGGCGGCGGGCGCCCCAGAGCTGAAGCCCGAGAGGAGCCGCCATGGAGACGCCGCCGCGGCCTCCCGCGTGAGTGAGCGGAAGGGCAGCGGGCGGGGCAGCGCGGCCGGGCCGGGCGGCGGGCGGAACCCAGCTGACCCGCGGGCGGGGCGGCGGGGAGGGTCCTTCGCTGGGTAGTGGAGCCCGGGGAGGGCCGAGCGTCGGCGGGATGGAGACACCGGATGCGCGCGAGGCCGTCGGGAGAGGAAGCTAAAGTACAGACACCGGTGCCGAGAGGAATTCCTCTCAGCTTGCCTGTCTTTCCGATTTCCTAGCAAAATTCTGACCGAGGAGCTTGCACATCACTCGGGCAAAGCTGAGCCGCGGCTGTACAGGGCATGTGACCTCTTTTACCTGGCATTGCAGAAAATCGTATCCAGAAATCACAGCATCTTCTGTTTCTCTGGCACCCTGGGCAGATTAGTAGTGTGCGATCTGCTAGGCACAGGTGTCTTTTCCTTGGTACCCAAGTACATTCAAGACCAGCTGCAACAAAATTGCTTCCAAAATAAACTGAGACATTGAAGATACGGCATTATTCAATACAAGATTTTTCTTTTAACATTTTGTTAAAAGTGGACTATTAATCTCCAGGAATTTTGAACATTTCAATTTTGATTTACTTTCTTTAGTTTAATCTTTATAAAGGGACAAGAACCCTTTGAATCTGACGTCTCAAACCGCCAGCAAATTTCTTCTGAGGAACCATGTACCTTTTTATGACAGCTTATTCTTGGAGCTTTATCATTTTTCGTTTAGATTTGGCCAGCTTCACTCCAGGGCATTTGTACCACAGCATCCTTTTGTAGCTATTTGGCAGAATACCAGCCAAATATAAATATGTTTGGGGCTGAAAATTTGTTTGATGTTGAGTCCTTTTAGGAGAGCTAATAGAATTCTGAAACTACAGTTTCTAAAAGTGCCTTACAAAATTTTTAGCTTGAGTAGAACAGGTCATGGGGATTAAGGAGTACCGGAGACTCTTGAATTCCTGGATTGGTAGGAACAAGAGCTTAGTTGCTTGATGATAGTTGTGGCTTTGAGGGCTTTGTGATTTGTTCATGTTCTTCAGCAGGTTTGGGAACACTCCTGAACCTCTAGGAAACATGATGGTGGTTGTTAGTATCAGCAATGTGAGCATAGTGTCAACACAGGAGTTCTGCTCAGGCTCAGAGGCATGAAAGTAATTGCTTCCTGACTTTAGACAACACATGGTATAGAGGATATCCTAGGTAGGGTATTATTTGTCGTAAACCTGTCCCATTTATATCAGTTCCCTGCAGACCCTGTTTTGCTTCGGAAGCAAAGTGAACTAAAGGAAAGACAAGGGATACCTTAGAACGCAGATGAGAAAAGGGTGTGGGAAAGCAGGCTCTGAAGAGAGGAAAAGAGAATGTTACACATCATTTAAATATAAGTAATGAAAAATGAAATAAATGTGTGCATGCAAATACTGATAAACTGAATCTAATACAGATCAACTAAGCAGAATTTTGGTGTCCAGCACAGTTCTTTGCTATTGAGACTTCATCAGTAGTGCTGCAACAATGAGAGGCTGAGATGTAATGGAAAACCAAGGGTGAAAGAAAGTTAAAACCAAAAAACTCCTTTCAGTCACTAGTGCTTAAGTTGGTGAGACTTTTATTTCTGTTCATTTAATGATAAATAGAAATAGGTTTTATTTTCATTTGGTCTATCTAGGAATACTCTAATTCCAGAACTGGAGTGTTTCTTACCTTTCTGTACATAAAAATAGTTTTTCTTCCCACCCCTTTGCCTCTTTGCCTCTGCTCCCAATAACTTTGTTGTTTCTTTCTGCACTGACTCATGGGTGCTGGATTTGAGAAATGACAGTTCTTAGGGAATGAACTTTGCTGGGCCTCACTGGGCTAGAACTGGGCTAGGAGGCCAGTGTGGGTTATTGGGAGGGCTCAGCTTTTCATAAGGTTATATTTTTAGCCTGAGCTTAAATGCAAAGAAAGTTGTTTGATGGGGACCTATGTGCTTTGGATGATGTGGTTGGAAGCGGGGACTCACATCCTCTTTGTATGAATGTCTTTTTATTTGTGCAAATATCTGTTTCTCCAAATATTTGAAATGCCTGTTTCTACCTGGGACTGAGTATTATACTTTTGCTTGTGCTTTTTAAAACAACTAGTTTTGCATCATTTTCAAATCTCACCTTGCTCCTTTTCATCCTGCTATGTCTTGGAAGGTTGGAGGTGACTGTGACCAGGTCTCTGGTTCCTTTAGATGGGCTTGTTGAGATTAGGTTTTTTTTTTTTTTTCTCTTCTTTCTACTCCTTGCCTTCAAGCTCTTCTCATCCTTTTTGATTCTCATGTTCATTGTCATGGACTTTATATCTCTGTTTGTTGTTTTTTGCATCCTTGAGTATATGCGTCTTTTAGATTGCGTTATATTTTTGGGTCTGGGCAATATTAAAACCATGGGATATTTGCCTCTGATTGAACCTGAAATGTGTTCAACTAAAATTTATATAGGTTAGCAAACAAGTCGTCTCAGGCAGTACTGAGATGTTTGAAAGGAAATGGAAGTTGATCACCCTTGACCTCAGGAGTGTTTTATACATTTCTAGCCTTTATAGTTATTTTTGTTAAGATTTTCATAATCACTAAGTTGAGGGAAGACTATGAGTATAGCACAGAATGCATCCCTTTGAACTTACTGAAAAGTTTTCTTGGCCTTCATTTCTCTACTGGCCTTCTTTCACAAGTTGGCTTTCTCTCTACAGGCTTTGGTTTTTTGCTTTTTCTTCATGAAGCTAAGTAAAAATGCCTTGGATATACAGCTGTATTTTTTTTCAGTTGATTCCACATCACTAGAAGCTCTTGAACATTAGAGATGTTCAACATAGGCAGACTAACATCTTGTTGACTATGTTCTGAGGGATTTAGGCAGCCAGAAAATTAGTTGAATTAGAGCAGAGGTTCTCATATTTTTAGACTTCACTGACTGAAAATTTTCAAATCCTAAAAGATGATTCTGTGAAAGTGCTGCACTCAATATGCCAGCAAATTTGGAAAACTCAGCAGTGGCCACAGGACTGGAAAAGGTCAGTTTTCATTCCAGTCCCAAAGAAGGGCAATGCCAAAGAATGCTCAAACTACTGTATGGTTGCACTCATCTCACATGCAAGCAAAGTAATGCTCAAAATTCTCCAAGCCAGGCTTCCACAGTATGTGAACCATGAACTTCCAGATATTCAAGCTGGATTTAGAAAAGGCGGAGGAACCAGACATCAAATTACCAACATCAGTTGGATCATCGAAAAGCAAGAGAGTTCCAGAAAAACATCTATTTCTGCTTTATTGACTATGCCAAAGCTTTTGACTGTGTGGATCACAACAAACTGGAAAATTCTTAAAGAGATGGGAATACCAGACCACCTTACCTACTTCCTGAGAAATCTTTATACAGGTCAAGAAGCAACAGTTAGACCTGGACATGGAACAACAGACTGATTCCAAATTGGGAAAGGAGTACGTCAAGGCTGTATATTGTCACCCTGCTTATTTAACTTATATGTAGAGTACATCATGAGAAACACTGGGCTGGATGAAGCACAAGCTGGAATCAAGATTGCCGGGAGAAATATCAATAACCTCAGATATGCAGATGACACCATCCTTATTGCAGAGAGTGAAGAAGAACTAAAGAGGCTCTTGATGAAAGTGAAAAAGGAGAGTGAAAAAATTGGCTTAAAACCCAGCATTCAGTAAACTAAGATCATGGCATCTGGTCCCATCGCTTCATCACTTCATCGCAAACAGATGGGGAAACAGTGACAGACTTTAATTTTTTGGGCTCGAAAGTCACTGCAGATGGTGACTGTAGCCATGAAATGCTTACTCCTTGGAAGAAAAGTTACGACTAACCTAGACAGCATATTAAAAAGCAGAGATTTTACTTTGCCAACCAAGGTCCATTTAGTCAAAGCTATGGTTTTTCCAGTAGTCATGTAAAGAAAGCTGAGTGCCAAAGAATTGATGCTTTTGAACTGTAATGTTGAAGAAGACTCTCGAGAGTCCCTTGGACAGCAAGGACATCCAACCAGTCTAGTCCATCTTCATTGGAAGGACTGATGCTGAAGCTGAAACTCCAATACTTTGGCCACCTGATGTGAAGAACTCACTTATTGGATAAGACCCTGATGCTGGGAAAGATTGAGGGCGGGAGGAGAAGGGGACAACAGAGGATGGATGAGATGGTTGGATGGCGTCACTGACTCAATAGATATGAGTTTGAGTAAACTCTGGGACTTGGTGATGTACAGGGAGGTCTGGTGTGCTGCAGTCCCTTGGGTCACAAAGAGACATGACCAAGTGACCGAACTGACTGAGAAATTTAAAAAAAAAAAATGGGAGTCTGACATAGAATTGCTAAGTTTTTTGTTTTGTCAAGTTAAAAAAAAAAAGAATTATTAACTGTCATCATTTTGTAAAAGAAAGGACGTTTTAGTGCCTCTCCCCAAAGACAAAGAAGGACATAATCTCAGGCTAAAGGATACTTCTTAAATTGAATAAATTTAGTTTTATGAAGCTTCCCTAGTGGCCCAGTGGTGAAGAATCCACCTGCCAATGCAGGTTTGATGCTTGGGTCGGGAAGATCCTCTGGAGAAGGAAATGTCAACCCACTCCAGCATTCTTGCCTGGGAAGTCCCACAGGCAGAGGAGCCTGGTGGGCTACCATCCATTGGGTTGAAAAGTCAGACATGATTTAGCAGCTAAACTGCAACAACATGAGGGAGGTTTTTTTTTTTTTTCATATTTATTGGGTGTCTTTGGTGACCAAGCACCCAGTAAATATTCCCAAAGGAATGTCTCAGAAAGCAAAACAGTCTTTCCTCATGGCTGAAACTGACAGTAAACAAATGTATGATACAATTACTCCAGAGGGTGGTTCTGAGTACTTTGTGTTATGTGCTTTTCTCTCTCACATTTTAGGCTATGGGCATTTGTTACAGTATTGTTTTGACCACTGATCCTGTCTTGAAAAACAGGCCCTTGCTCCCTCTGACACTACTTTTTCTTGGTTTCCTGCTCTTGTTTTTAGGTTGTTAAATGAGATTTACTTAATTTTATTACTTTATTTCATTTAATCTTGTCAGTAGCCTACCTTATTAAGTGTGGAAGTGAAGTGGAAGTGAAAGTTGCTCAGTCGTGTCTGACTCTCTGTGACCCCCATGGACTATACAGTCCATGGAATTCTACAGGCTAGAATACTGGAGTGGGTAGCCTTTCCCTTCTCCAGGGGGTCTTCCTAACCCAGGCATCGAACCCAGGTCTCCCACATTGCAGGAAGATTCTTTACTAAGTAGATCTCATTACTTTTCAGGGGTTAAGCTTATCAAATAGAGGAGAAACTGGGACTCTAATCTCTCTCTCATCACTATTTTGGCTTCCCAGGCTTCTCTTCGTTGGCAGTAACTGTTTCTCACAGGTACAGAGCTTGGCCAGTTCTTCTTTTCGGTCGGCTATTTATCACTAAGTTGTGGCTCTGTCTGTATCTTAAGCCTGAGCTCTAGATCTGTGCCTCAGTTTGAATTTTGAGCTTCTTTCAGTACACTTATCCTTAGCACATACATCAGATTCAGCATGTCTGAAACTGGGTTTTCATAATCTTTTTTCTCAAGTTGATTTCCCTTTATAACATCTCTACTTACTGAATGGAATAATCATTCTTTTTGTCCTGGATACCCAAAGCCTTGAAATGGTCTTTGATTTCTCTTTCTTTAATTATCCTCCACATTTTATCAGCTCCCAGGAACTGTACATTGTTGGTTTCAAGTGTGCATTCTGATTGCTGATACTCTGATGATACTCAGGATTTCATCCCTTGATACCTGGATTGTCTCTCGTCACCTTTCAGTTCACCTACTGCTTTGACCACCTAACATCTAGAGTCAAGTCAAAAGACTTTACAAAACCAGGTATTGTAAAGACTGAGGCCAGGAATTCTCAGCCCTCCATCATTTTGGCTTATAGGTTCAAAATCATTTTGTGCCTTAACCTCCTAGAGTAAACTCTGCCTTATCATAGACCATAAGTTTCCAGCATTTTCCTTAGAAAAGCAACTTAGAGATCCTCTAAGGCCCAGGTGGAGTCCCGTCCCCTTCACAAAGTCTTCCATGTTTACTCTAGCTCCTTGTAGCTCCTTTTTGCAATTCCTGCACTGTTTATAATTGGTAGCCCATAATCTTCCACTGTGTCCTGACTTCATGCTGTTCCCTGGTGGTTTCCGAAGTGCCTCCTCTCTTAGCCGGTAACTGGAGAAGGCATCTGTGTTTGGCATCTTTTGTATTCCTCACTCTGCCTAGTATAGGGCATTAGTGGGTGTCTAGGCAGTGCTTCTCTATTTGATTTATTAATAGTGGTGTTGTGGTCTGGAGTATTGTCAGTAATTTTTAATTTAGTGTTGCAGTTAAGAATGAGGAGGGCCAAGAAAATCCTTAAAAATATATCTCATGTTTAGTTTAGCTTCTAACCCCAACATTTTTCTTAACTTTGTGTTTATTTTCACACAGTGTTTAGTGTTTATACGGCTCCCTGAGGCATGTAGGTGAGGTATTTCTGTCTTTGACTTCCATATTACGGTTATTAGACAGATTTGCAGAGTAACAAAACCCTATTTTTTAAGTACACAGTCTAAAGCCGAGATAGGCTAAGAGACTAATCCAAGGTCACTTGGTTAGTATCTGGCACAGGCCAGGACTGTGGTTCGTGTTTTCCAGCTGATGTTGCTCCTCTTCTAGTGCCTTTTCAGTCAGATGTTGGAAAATGGGCAATATAACTGCCCCCTTACCAACCAAGTGACGGTAATGGGAAAAATTGCAAGATAGGTCAGAAATATGAGTGATAAAGACATGGAAATGTTTGAAATGGATTATCAACCTCCTCCCAATTTTAGCATCTCACATATATCCCACTCTGACAGTAACTTTGTTAATTGTTTATAATACATTATTTAAAATAAGACTGATCTTGCAGGAGGCAGGGCTTTTTACCCTGGTCACTTTTCTGGCGGTAGTCACTGTCAGGGACAGAAAGTGCTTGCTTGTACTCTTGTTTGTCATGTAGGTAAGAGGGAGAGTGGGAGAGGGAGCAAGGTTGAACTGAAGCAGAGCATTTTACACCTCTTACTGTCGTTTGATCTGAGAGCTTCCTTCACCTCTCCACCTAAGAGTCCCATTCACATCCTGCAGCTGTTTGGCACACCACATCCTGGGGGAGTACAGGGCAGTGTGCAAGCCTCCTTTCTGTTCTCCAGGAGGGTCAGCACTTTGCTTTAAGTGTTAAGCCGTTTTAATAAAAATGGGCATTGTCAGCTTTTCTAGACTTTTTCTTTCTTGCTCTGGGAAATTGGAAACATAACTTTTAGCAGTATATCTACTATACTAATGTATTCAGTGCCTTTGTTCTGATATTGTCTGTAAGGTGTTCTGTGACTGGATGGGAGGTGTTTTTTAATCACATGATGCTTCATAATCAGTAATAAAGGTCTCCGTCCTGAAGGTCTAACTCAAGTTCTTACATGTCTGTAGGGCAGATGTTACTATTATTTGGTAATATGAGCATATGTTCATAGATTATGGATAGTCTGCTGGGTGTACCTAATAAAAGTTTAAATTCTAAGCACTTGAAGGAAATTTGCAGAGTATGTTTTTTTGCCTATTCAGTTCAGTTCAGTCACTCAGTCGTGTCCGACTCTTTGTGACCCCATGAATTGCAGCATGCCAGGCCTTCCTGTCCATCACCAACTCCCAGAGTCTACCCAAACCCATGTCCATCGAGTCGGTGACGCAATCCAGCCATCTCATCCTCTGTCGTCCCCTTTTCCTCCTGCCCCCAATCCTTCCCAGCATTAGGGTCTTTTTCCAAGTGAGTCAGCTCTTTGCATGAGGTAGCCAAAGTATTGGAGTTTCAGCTTCAACATCAGTCCTTCCAATGAACACCCAGGACTGATCTCCTTTAGGATGGACTGGTTGGATCTCCTTGCAGTCCCGGGAACTCTCAAGAGTCTTCTCCAACACTACAGTTCAAAAGCATCAATTCTTTGGCACTCAGCTTTCTTCACCACCCAACTCTCACATTCTTATATGACTACTGGAAAAACCATAGCCTTGACTAGATGGACCTTTGTTTGCAAAATAAAGTCTCTGCTTTTAAATATGCTACCTAGGTTGGTCATAACTTTCTTTCCAAGGAGTAAGCGTCTTTTAATTTCATGGCTGCAATTACCATCTGCAGTGATTTTGGAGCCCTCAAAAAATAAAGTCTGACAGTTTCCACTGTTTCCCCAGCTATTTCCCATGAAGTGATGGGACCAGATATCATGATCTTAGTTTTCTGAATGTTGAGCTTTAAGCCAACTTTTTTTCTGTCTTCTTTCACTTTCATCAACAGGCCTTTTAGTTCCTCTTCACTTTCTGTCATAAAGGTGGTGTCATCTGTGTATGTGAGGTTATTGATATTTTTACAGGCAGTCTTGATTCCAGCTTGTGCTTCTTCCAGCCCAGCGTTTCTCTTGATGTACTCTGCATATAAGTTAAGTAATCAGGGTGACCATATACAGCCTTGACATACTCCTTTTCCTATTTGCAGCCAAACTGTTGTTCCATGTCTGACCTAATTGCAAAAACTGAAAGCACAACTACCACAAACCAAAATGGAGAAAGCTTACAGCCTCTAAGTAATATGGTGGCTGTTTGGGTGAGATGAAGGATGTAAGGGTATTTTGTTGGGAAACTATAGAGCAGCATAACATATGTTAAAATGAGAGTTATGGTTGCGTCTCTACTTCTCATATCCTGGACTTGTTATGGGAGCAATGTTCTTATGGTAATCAGCTTCTGAATGCAAGTGTACTTAGAAGACAGCAGAGAAAATAGAAGAGATATAAAGTAATGAACAGACTTCATAGCAGTACAGCATGGATGGTGACTTTGAAAAGAACAGCTTCTGACGTGAAGTTGGCAGAAATTTGTGAGTAATGGTGGGTGACTTTGCAGGCAGGGGAATCTTGCAGCTTTTGAGGTGAACAGGCAAAGGAAAGAGCAAAGATAGTGGCCACCCAGGAGCTGAGTATTTGTCTTGAATGTGAAAATGTCTGGTCCACTGTTAAATTTTTCAGCTGCATCACTCACATGACTTACAGCATTATTTCCAGCAAAAAAACCTTGAAAACGTAAACAACCACTATTTCCTAATGTGTTTGTTTTCAGTCTGAGATGATTGTCCTGTGGTGGGAGGTAAGTGGGTGATGGGGCATATTACATCACTCCCCCCTGCCTTTTTTTTTTTTTTTAATCATACATAGCTTCCTTTCACCTCTAATCCTGGAGATGCTGTCAATCTGGTATACTTAGACCTGTAAAAGGGACTTGCCTGAATCTTCACAGGAAGGATGATTATGTGTAGTTTAGAAAAATTGCTTGGGTCATGTAGTCCTATCTCCTCCATTGGAAAATGCTGCTGCTGCCACTAAGTCACTTAAGTCGTGTCCGACTCTGTGTGACCCTATGGACAGCAGCCCACCAGGCTCATCTGTCCATGGGATTCTCCAGGCAAGAATACTGGAGTGGGTTGCCATTTCCTTCTCCCTGGAAACTGCTATTCCAGAACAAATATGCATCTAAGGAAACTGTTATTTCACAGATTTCCTCAAAATTTTTGCCATAGGCTTAAACCTTTGCTTGATTGTGGAATCCCATATAAAAGTCTATTGGCCTCCTTTCTGAGAATCAGTTATTGGCAGTAGTATGTTCTTAAGCACAGTTAGAAAGGTGGTCTGAGAAGCCAACCTTGCCTACAGCTGGGAGTTTGTAGAAGAGTTAGTCGTGGAAGGAAGGCTTCAGGATTGTCTGTTCGAAGTGTTCTGGGATCCAAACCCTTGAAACCTCAACGACTGTAGAGTATGTGTTGTAACAACAGGCTGCTGGGTAATTTTAACACTGGTTATGGGATGTAGATTTGGGGGAAAGACTTAAAAGTTAAAGAACTTTGAAAAAGTATCTCCTCCAGATATCTTAAAGGTTTTCATCGTGAGGAGCTTTTCTGGGAAAGTTTTGCACTTTGCTTCTCAAGGGAAGCAAGGAGAAGGTGTAACTGCACTTCTGTGTATGTGTGCTCAGTTGTGTCCGACTCTTTGTGACCTCATTGACTGTAGCCTGCCAGGTTCCTCTGCCCATGGAAATTTTCCAGGCAAGAATACTGGAGTGGTTTGCTATTTCCTACTCCAACTGCACCTAAAATGTAACTTAAAAGGTAAATCTTTCCCTCCTGTTTGACTGCTTCCTAGTGGATGTTCCTCTTCTGCATTTGTTGTTTGAGACATGTTGTGTCATTTTCTGTTACTCAGTTCTGCTTCTGACCCAGAGACCATCTGACACAAAATCAAATAGGAATTAGAAAATTGTGGTAAGGAGGTTAGTGTCAGAAATGTAGACCTCTGGCAGGGTTCTGCATTGGAAAGGGACTCTTGAGTACAGACAACACTTAAAAGAAACCGTGTTATTCCTTTAAGCTTTTGAATAGAATCTTTTCTTTGCAGAGTTTCTGGAGTACATTAGAAAAGCAAGAGCTAAAAATAGCTTTAAGAAAGCAGCAATGTAGACATTGGTTGTTGAATGGTATCTGTCTTAAAGTGGATTCTTTAATGCAGAAAGTTTTAATTGCAATTTCTTAGCAAATATAAATACTCATGACTCTTAATGATATTCTTTGTAGGGCAGAGCTGCTTTTGTTTCCATTGTGAACATTGAAAGGCCTTATGTGATAGTTTTGCCAGTCCTCAATATTGTATTTTCCCTCTGTTGTAAGCTTAAGTAATTAAACTTGAAGCATATATAAATATTGTCAACTTGCTACATATGTGGGTATTCAGTGTTACATGGTAAGAAAGTTTGTGTAGGTTGGATGTATCTACATAATTTTCCCTTTTCCTACTGTTTTCTTAATGAAAGAGTGGTAGAAATGGCATTATGAGAATATGTCTCATATTATTAGGAGTGTCCCCACTTTCCTCTGTCAGATCTGGATGTTCTTTCTCTCTTGGCTTCTAGACTTACTAGCTCTTTCTCTTAGGCCAGGTATAACTCATCCCTCTGTGTGTTCATGCACATACATGAGGCCTTGGAGTAGACACACAGACACACACATATACGAGGCCTCGAAGTAGACTCACACACACACAGACACACATATACGAGGCCTCAGAGTAGAGACACACACACACATATACGAGACCTCGGAGTAGACACACACACACACATACATATACGAGGCCTCAGAGTAGACACACACACAAACACACGAGGCCTTGGAGTAGACACACACACACACACACACACATGAGACCTCAGGGTAGACACGCACACACACACGAGGCCTCGGAGAAGAGACACACACACATACACACGAGGCCTCGGACAAGACACACACATGAGGCGTCAAAGTAGACACACACACACATACGAGGCCTCAGAGTAGACACACGCACACATATATATACGAGGCCTCGGAGTAGACACACACACACACACAACACAGATACATGAGGCCTTGGAGTAGACACACACACACACACATACGAGGCCTCAGAGTAGACACACACACACACACAGATACATGAGGCCTCGTAGTAGACACACACAGACACGTACATGAGGCCTCGGTGTAGACACATACACACACACACACACATACGAGGCCTCGGAGTAGACACACACATATGGCCTCGGAGTAGACACACACACACATACGAGCCTCAGAGTAGACACACAAACAGATACACGAGGCCTCAGAGTAGACACACACAAACACATACACACGAGCCCTCAGAGTACACACACACAAATATATACATATACGAGGCCTTGGAGTAGACACACACACACAAACACACATGTACGAGGCTCGGAGTAGGCACACAATCTGCGCTCCGTTCTCCAGCCCTGCTCTCACACCTGGGAACACATGAGGTACACAGTAGCCTTTTTGCCCTAGTTATTCCTTCCATCTTGGCCACTTCCCACCTCCTGGTCCTTGTTTTGATCTCAGTTCTCTATTCAGCCTGCCCTGATCACCCTGTTTAATACTATAAGTTCCATTGCCCCCGTATTCCTGACTCTCTTTACCAGACACTTTCTTTTTAACTTAGTTCTTATTTTCTAACATGCTGTCTGCTGGTCTGTTGTGTATATCATCACCCCACTCCCCACCCTCAACTACTAATTCCACAAAGACAGGAATTTTTGTTTTGTTTATTGAAATATTCCTAGGTCCTAGTGCCTAGAATAGTGCTTGGTACATAGTGCCAAAAATTAGATGCTGAATTAATAAAATAATATTTAAGGAATAAATTATTGTTAGGGAAGGAAGAGGCATGAAAAGAAATGGTGCAATACTAATGATGTTTGCCTTTAGTTTTGTGTGTGATGTATATACAAGAATGAAGTTTTTAGGCTAAATTTGGTATCCTAATTTTTTAATTTAATACCTTTATTAAGATATAATTTACATACCATAAAATTCAACCATTATAATTGTGATCTTAGTATATTTTTAGAGCTGTGCAACCATCTCAAAAAGTTCCTGTGTCTGCCCATATGTGGTTAACTCTCCCCACAATTGGCACCCTGGTTTTATTTGTTAATTTTTTGGTTCCCAGATCTTGAAAGAATAATTTACACAGCCATACTAATAGCTTTGTACCCTTAACAAATTACATATATAACTGTGGAATTAACTGTCCACTGCTTAATGCAGGAAATGGTATCTAACATTAGTGGAAAGAATGGACTTGAGAATCAGACTGACCACACTCTTACCCAGCTCTACCATTTACCAGGTTGCCCAAATTAGTTTCTGCTTCAGTCTCTATATGTTTTTTGGTGATAATAATAGTAATTAGCTTACAGAGTTATGAGGATTAAAGAAACAATGAAAAAAAATAAAAGTACAGAGGCTGCCTCTAAGTTAATATTCAGTAAAGAATTAAGGTAGGCCTGAAATATATGTGGTAAATAACCTTGCAATAGAGAACAAAGTTCAGTTCAGATTTTAAGCTTCTGAAGTATGTATAGAATATGAACCAGTTCTTGTCTTGGTTTGTAAATAGGCCTACTGCAGAATGTGAAAAAGCAGGTTAATTTCCAACAGGGAAGATCATTTCTCAGCATTTCTTTTGAAGGTGTCTGCTGAACTATTTCGGAGAAGGCAATGGCAACCCACTCCAGTACTCTTGCTTGGAAAATCCCATGGACAGAGGAGCCTGGTGGGCTGCTGTCTGTGGGGTCTCACAGAGTCGGACACGACTGAAGTGACTTAGCAGCAGCAGCAGCAGCAGCAGCAGCTGAACCATTGTACTGAATTTTCTGTGCTCATCTTTGAGAGAGTTTTGGCACCAGGGAGCTAATTACCTAGTCTTTTTGTTAAAATCACAGTGACCATTAGAAAGTGTTCTGAATTGTCGTTTAGTCCTATGTTGGAATATACTGTGAGACTTCCTCTAAGTAAGTGGAGGAGAGGTGTGTTCATTGTATCCCTTGTAACCTGATAAGTCTGAACTAAACTATCTTTAATAAGATCTTTTTCTGTGTTTTGTTATTTTCTCTTATGTACAGATGCACAAATCAGGGTCATCAGAAGCCTCTCGATTCAAAAGATGATAATACTGAAAAACACTGCCCGGTGACAGTGAATCCTTGGCATATGAAGAAAGCTTTTAAAGTCATGAATGAATTAAGAAGGTATTATTACTTTAACATGCTTTTATTTTTCAGTTGTATATAGGGGTACCCAGGTGGTGCTAGTGGTGAAGAACCTGCCTGCCATTGCAGGAGACTTAAGAGATGTGGGTTCAATCCCTGGGTCAGGAAAATCCCCTGAATAAGGAAATGGCAACCCACTCCAATATTCTTGTCTGGAGAAGCCCATGGATAGAGGAACCTTGCATTCTACAGTTCATAGGATTGCATAGAATCAGACTGACTGAAGTGACTTAGCATATAGCGCATGGTGAATATATTCCTGTCCCTCATTATTGCTTTGTTTTCTACAGAGAACGTTTAAAGCTTTTTCTCCAAGCTTTTTAAAGGAAGGAAAAGAGCAAGTAATTTATCAGAAGTGTGAATGGTATAAGGGTGATCTGTCCAATATGGTAGCCACTACTCATCTTTGGCTAGTCTAAATTGAGATGTTCTGTAAATGGAAAATACATAATGGATTTTCAAGATTTATTACAAAATAATGTAAAATATAAGTTCTAAAAATATTACATTTTGAAATGATTTGTATTATTCTATAATACTGGATATTTTGGGTTAAATAGAATTCTACTTAATTCTGTTAAATTAATTTCAGTTGTTTGTGTTTAAATGGGATTACTAGAAAATTCTGACTTGCATTATATTTCTGTTGGACTGGCTAGTCTAGGGTTTCTAACTTATCATTGCAAAGCATATGAAAAAAAAACTTAAATTTTTTTTAATTGAATGGTTAATTTATAGTATGTTATTAGTTTTAGGTGTACAACATAGAGACTCAACAGTTTTATAGATTATACTCCATTTAAAGTCTACAAAGTAATGACTATATTTCCCTGTGCTGTACAATATGTAGGCTCTCCATTTTACACATACTGGTTTGTATTTCTCATCCCCTACATCAATCCCTTCTCTCCCCTCCTTTTCACCACTGGTAACCACCAGTCTGTTCTCTATACCTGAGTCTTTTTGTTTTGCTATATTCACTAGTTTGTTTTCTTTTTTAGATTCCACATATAAGTTAAAATGTAGAATATTTTTCTTTGTCTCACTTCCCTTAGCTTATATAATACCTTCTAGGTCCATCCATATTGTTGTCAATAGCAGAATGTCATTCTTTTGTATGACTGAGTAGTATTCCATTGTAGGTTCTTCCCTGGTGGCTCAGTAGTAAAGATTCCGCCTGCAATGCAAAAGACATAGTTTGATCCGTGGGTTGGGAAGATCCCTTGGAGGAGGAAATGGCAACCCACTCCAGGATTCTTGCCAGGAAAATCCCATGGATGCAGGAGCCTGGTGGGCTACAAAGAGGGTTGCAAAGAGTTGAACGTGATTGAGCACACACATATATATCACCACCATCCAGTATTTCATTGTATAGATAAAACACATCTTCTTTATTCATTCAACTGTTTTGGACACTTTAGCTGCTTCTATGTCTTGGTTATTATGAGTAATACTGCTGTGAATATTCAAATGCATGCATTTTCAAATTAGTGTTTTCATTTTCTTCAGATATGTACCCAAGAGTGGACTTGCTAGTAGTTCTATTTTCAAGTTTTTGAGAAACCTCCATAGTGTTTTCTATCCAAGAAGGCAATGGGACCCCACTCTGGTACTCTTGCCTGGAAAATCCCATGGATGGAGGAGCCTGGTAGGCTCTAGTCCATGGGGTAGCTAAGAGTCAGACACGACTGAGTGACTTCCCTTTCACTTTTCACTTACATGCATTGGAGAAGGAAATGGAAACCCACTCCAGTGTTCTTGCTTGGAGAATCCCAGGGACGGGGGAACCTCGTGGGCTGCTGTCTGTGGGATCACACAGAGTCGGACACGACTGACGCGACTTAGCAGCAGCAGGCATAGTGTTTTTTATAGTGACTGTATCAAGTTATATTCCTACCAGTAGTATAGGAGTGTTTCCTTTTTTCCCACATCTTTGCCAGCATTTGTTATTTGTAGACTTTATGGTGGTAGCCATTTTTACAGGTGAGAAATGATATCTCATTGTGGTTTTGAATTGCTTTTCTATGAAAATTACAGATGTTTAACGTCTTTTCATGTGTATTTTGACCATCTGTATATCTTCTTTGGAAAATGTCTATTCAGACTTTCTGCTCATTTTTTAATCAGATTTTTGATATTGTATGAGCTATTTATGCGTTTATATAAATGATAGCAGCTTATCAGATGTATCATTTGCAAAATGTTCTCCCATTCAGCAAGTTGTATTATCATTATGGCAATGATTTCTTTGCTGTGTGGAAGCTTTTAAGTAAAATTAGATCCCGTTTGTTTATTTTGCTTTTGTTTCCTTTGTTTTAGAAAACAGATCCAAAAAATATTTCTACAATTTGTGTCAAAGAGTGTTCTGCCTATGATTTTTCCTAGGAGTTTTATGGTTTTGGGTCTCCATTTTTTAGTTTATTTTTGTATAAAGTGTGATAAACTGTTCTAATCTCGTTGTCTTACACATTAACTCTTCAGTTTTCCCAGCACCACTTGTGGAAGAGACTGCTTTTTAGACTTTGTGTATTCTTCCCTCCTTTGTTGTAGATTGACCATAGATGCATGACTTTATTTCTGGACTCTTTATTCTGTTCCATTGATCTATGTGTCTGATTTTGTGCCAGTACCATGCTGTTTTGATGATGATAGCCATTTAGTCAGGGAGTGTGATACTTCCGGTTTTGTTCTTTTTTTTTCCTCAAGAGTGTTTTGGCTGTGCAGGGTCTTTTGTGGTTCCATATAAATTTTAGGATTATATACTCTAATTCTATGAAAAATGTCATGAGTATTTTGATAGGGATTGAATTAAATTTATAGATTGCTTTTAATGATGTGAACATTTTAACAATATTAATTCTTCAAAACTTATGTACATGGGATATGTTTTATTTCATTGTATCATCTACTTCTTTTTGTTTTGTCAGTATTTTATAATTTTCAGAGTAAAACTTTTTCACCTCCTTGGTTAAGTTTATCCTTAGGCATTTTATTTTTTTTGGTGTGATTTTATTTAATTAATTTATTTTTATCTTTATTGGTGGATAATTGCTTTACAATCTTGAGGTGGTCTTTGTGGTACATCAATGAGAATCAGTCATAATCATATATATACACATATTTATGTGTACCCTCCCACTTGAGCCTCTCTCAAACCTTCAGTCTAGCCTTCTCCATCGTCACAGAGCACCAACCAGGCTGGGCTGTCTCTTTAATACAGCAGCTTCCCATTAATTATCTATTTTATGCATAATACTGTATATATGTCAATGCTGCTTTGCCAATTTGCCCTCTCTCCTTCTCCCACTGTGTCCACCAGTTTGTTCTCTACATCTGCATCTCCTTTTCTTCTCTGTAAATAGGTTCTTCATCAGTACTGTTTTTCTAGATTCCATATACATGTGTTGATATATTTATTTTTTTCTTTCTGATTTAATTCACTCTATAACAGGCTCTAGGTTCATCCATCTCACTATGGCTGACTCAAATTTGTTTTTTTTATGGCTGAATACTACTCTATTGTATATATGTACCACATCTTCTCTAGGTTGCTTCCATGTCCTGACTGCTGTAGATAGTGCTGCAGTGAACATTGGGGTGCATGTGTCTTTTTGAATTATGGTTTTCCCAGTAGTGGTATTGCTGGGTCATATGGTAGTTTCTTTTTTTTTTTTTTAATTTCTTTTCTTTCTTTTTTTTTTTTATTAGTTTTGCCATACAATGACATGATATCACCATGGGTTTACATATGCTCCCCCTCCAGAACCCCCCTCCCACCTCCCTCCCCCCGGGAAATCTCGTTGCACCAGCCCCGAGCATCAATCCTGGGCTGGCGATTGATTAGACATATGGTAATTAACATGTTTCAATGCCATTCTCCCATATCATCCCACCCCTTTCCCTCATCCACAGAGTCCACAAGTCTATTCTATACATCTGCGTTCCTTTTGCTGTCTCGCATGCTGGGTTCTCATTACCGTCTTTCTAAATTCCATATGTATGCGTTAATATACTGTATTGTTGTTTTTGCTTCTGGCTTACTTCACTCTGAATAATGGGCTCCAGTTTCGTCCATCTGAGTAGAACTGATTCAAATGAATTTTTTTTTTTTAATGCTGAGTAATATTCCATTGTGTATATGTACCACAGCTTTCTTATCCATTCATCAGTTGATGGGCATCTAGGTTGCTTCCATGTCCTGGTTATTGTAAACAAAGCAGCGATAAACATTGGGGTGGAGAGTGATAGGAGATGCCTGTAAAACTAGGAATGGTAATTTCATTCCTAGTTTTACAGGCATCTCCTATTGCTCTCCATAGTGGCTGTGTCAATTTGCATTCCCACCAACAATTGAAGAGACTTTGCTTCAGCTCATATAACTCATTATCAGGAAAACAAACAGCCCAATCAGAAAGTGGGTAGAAGGCTTAAACAGACATTTCTCCAAAGAAGACATACATACAGCCAATAAATAATTGAAAATATGCTCAACATCACTCATTATTAGAAAAATGCAAATCAAAACTACAACGAGGTTACATTACCTTACGCCAATCTGAATGAACATCATCAAAAAAAACTAGAAACAATAAATGCTGGAGAGGGTGTGGAGAAAAGTGAAGTCTGTAATCTGTCCTGGGGAATGTTCTACATGCACTTGAGAATAAAGTGAATTCTTCACCAGTACTGTTTTTCTAGATTCCATATACATGTGTTGATATATGATATTTGTTTTTTTCTTTCTGATTTAATTCACTCTGTATAACAGGCTCTAGGTTCATCCATCTCACTATGGCTGACTCAAATTTGGGTTTTTTATGGCTGAATTGTATATATGTACTACATCTTATCTAGGTCGCTTCCATGTCATGGCTACTGTAGATAGTGTTGCAGTGAACATTGGGGTACATGTGTCTTTTTGAATTATGGTTTATCTTCTGAAAGAATCACATTTTAGTTTTAGTGACTTCTAGTATTGTCTCCTTCATGTCTTTTTATTTCTGCTTTGATGTTCATGATTTTTTCCCCTTCTATTAAAAGGGAGTTTTTTAGTTTTCTTGTTCCTGTAGGTGCAAGGTTAGGTTGTTTATTTGATGTTTTTCTTGTTTCTTGAAGTAGGCCTGTAATGCTATAAACTTCCCTCTCAGCACTGGCTTTGCTCTCGCATAGATTTTGAGTTGTCATGTTTTCATTGTCATTTGTTTCTAGGTATTCTTTGATTTCCTCTGATTTCTTCAGTGATCTCTTAGTTATTCAGAAGCTTATTGTTTAGCCTCTATGTGTTTGTGTTTTACAGTTTATTTACTCTAGTTGATATTTAACCCTACAGCATAGTAGTCAGAAAAAAATGCTGGATATAATTTCAGGTTTTTTTAATTTACCCAGACTTGATTTGTGATCCAAGATGTAATCTTTCCTGGAGAATGTTTCATGTGCACTTAAGAATAAAGTGAATTCTATTATTCTCAGATGAAGTTCTTGTAGATGTCAATTCAGTCTCACTGGTCCAATGTGTCATTTAAGGTTTGTGTTTCCTTATTAATTTCCTGTCTGGATAATTTCCATTGGTGTGAGGGGGATGTTAAAGTCCCCTAGTATTACTGTGTTACTGTCTTACTTCCCCTATAGTTGTTAGCATTTGCTTTAATGTATTGTGGTGCTCCTGTTTCTTCTTTGCTTGATTCCTTGATGATTATGTAGTGTCCTTCCCTGTCTCTTGTAGTGGTCTTTGTTTAAAAGTCTATTTTATGTGATGCAAGTATTGATGCTATGTTTTCTTTTACTTTCCTTTTGCATGGAATCTTTTCAATCCCTCACTTTCAGTCTGTATGTGACCCTAGCTCTGAAGTGGGTCTCTTGTAGACAGCATGTAATTCTTGTTTCTGTTTCTATTCAGCCAGTCTGTGTCATTTTGTTGGAGCATTTAATCTGTTTAAATTTAAGGTAATGATATATATGATCCTTTTACCTTTATTGTTTTGTATTCTTTTCTTTTTCTTGTGTTTCCTCTGTAGAGAAGATCCTTTAGCATTTGTTTTAAAGCTGGTGTGGTGGTGCTGAATTCTCTTAACTTTTGGCTACCTGTAAAACTTCTGATTTGTTCATCTAATCTGCATGAGATCATCGTTGGGTACAATAATCTTGGTTGTAGATTTTTTCCCTTTATCACTTTAAGTATATCCTATCACTCCATTTTGGCCTGCAGAGTTTGGTTGAAATATCTGCTGTTATTCTTATGGAGACCCCTTTATATGTTATTTATTGCTTTTATTTTTCTGCTTTAATATTTTTTCTTTGTGTTTAGTTTTTGTGAGTTTGATTAATATGTATCTTGGCGTGTTTCTGTTTGGGTTTATCGTGTATGGGACTTTCTGAGCTTCCTGGACTTGGGTGGCTATTTTCCTTTCCCACATTAGGGAAATTTTAGACTATAATCTCCTCATATATTTTTTCATTCTCTTTCTTTTTCTCTTCTTCTGGTATCCCTCTAGTTCAAATGTTGGTGCATTTAATTTTGTCCTAGAGGTTTCTGAGGCTGTCCTCCTTTCTTTTCATTTGGTTTTCTTTATTCTGCTATGCTTTAGTTATTTACATCATTTTATCTTCCAGCTCACTTATTCATTCTTCTTCCTAACTTATTCTACTTTTGTGAAGGCTTCTTGGTTGAGTGAACTAGTGCCTGTGTTGTAGTGTTTTGAGCTGGATACTGTCTCTTGAAGGGCAGTGCTGTTTCCTTGTGTTTTGGGATATCTGTGAGCTTGGTATGTCTGTGGGCAGCCTGTCTGGTAATGGGCAGGGTTTGTTCCTGTTTTGGTAGTGATTTGATTTGAGGCATCTGGCTTTGGAGCTTGCTGGCTGTTGGGTGGGCATGGTCTTAGTGTTGAGATGGAAACCTTTGGGAAAGCTCTAGCCAGTTAATATCCATGGGGTTGGGAGTTCTTTGGTGGTCCAACATTCTGAACTTGGGTCTCCCACTTCAGAGGTCCAGGCCCTACGCCTTACTATAGCACCAAGACTCCATAAGCTGCACAGCACAGAAGAGAAGGAGTTAAAAAGGGACTAAAAAAAGGAGAAAAGAAAGAAGAAAACAAAACAAAAGGAAGTCAACAATCATACAAGGAACGGACAAGGAAAACCCCATGAGAAATGGTCAAAGAAACAGCTAAATAAACTCACACACTCATAAACTCACACACTCACAAGGAGAACAGGGGAGAGAGAGAGAGAAAAAGAATGGAAATAGGAAGCAAAAAATGAAAGAGAACAGTTGAGTCAGTAAATCCATAAGTAAGAACTAATACTTAAACTAGGCTAGCAAAAATGTCAAACCAGAAACATGGGTGAAAATGCAGTATAGTGAGAGTACTGTAAAAATAGAAATAAAATGATTTTAAGATAGACACATTTAAAAAAGAATAAGTAAAACCAAAATTAAAGGGATAATGGAAAGGGAGTAGCAATGGAACAGTATGAAAAAGACAAAAGAAGAAAAATTGTTTATATATACAGAGAAAGAGAGTAGTAGTAAGAAGAATGTCCTCCATTGTCCTCATCACACAGTCAGTTCCCACCCGTCTGCTGACTCAGGAAGTCCTCCAGTGTTTCTAGGAAGTTCTCTGGACCTGCTGTGGGTGCTGTGGGGTCAGCTCAGACTCAGATCTGGTCTTACGGCAGCTTGTAGTTGCTTCCAAAGTCTACAGTTGGCCCCAAAGTTCACAGGCTCAAACTATTCATGGGGATTTAATCTGCTGTATCTGTGGCTGCAGGAAGGAATTCCTTTCCTCTTAGATCACACAGCCGCTGGTGCTCAGCTTTGATTTTGGACCCACCTCTGCTTATAGGCTGCTCTCCTGTGCCTGTTTCCTGCCCATAAAAGAGGGGCAGAAAGTTGCTACTTACTAGGGTTCAATTGTTTACTCAGGCTGAGGAGATCGAGGGGTGCAAAAGACACAAGTAGGGTTTGTGGGGTGTGCTTGCTGTTGCTGAGTCCTGGGGTAATTTGCCAGTCTGAGGCAGGTCATGTGCTCCCTCAGGGCACTTGGCCCTGTGTCGTGGGTCCCTTGGCAGAGCATATCTGCATAGGCTCCCAGGAATGTGTGGATAATGATCTGTGCCTGCTCATAGCTTGGTGGTTTGGGACCTCAGTGATGTCTTTTCCATTGCCCCTGGTATTCCTGGTGGTGGCCAAGTGGCCTGCATTCCTCCTCTGGGATTGCACGTTGAAGTCGTGGCTGCTCCTGCCTCTGGTACTCGTTCCCTCCTTTGGTGACGGCTAGTCAACATTTCTGCCTCTGGGGTTGCAGTTCATAGCCATGGCTTCTCCCACCTATGACACTTGCCAAGGCCAAGTCCTCCTGTCTTTGTGCTGGCAGAGCTGTTGTATCCCGCTGACAGTGATCCCTTGCTTCTCCAGCAGGTGCAGGCTTTTCCCTGGATTCTCAGCTTTGCTGTTCTACCCTCTTCAGAGTATCTTCACAGGAGTCAGCTCCAGTCCTCTTCCTGAAGCCTAACCCTCAGTGCCTGGCCTCCTCTCACCAGTGGCCAAGTAGACATACGTTTCAGGCTAGGAAGTGCTGCTCAGCACTGATCTCTGTGCTGAATTCTGTTTTGCCTTTTAAGCACCTGCTGTTGCACTTCCCTCTGAGGCTCCAAAGTTCTAGTTTGTACTGCGAGAGGGTTTCCATGTGTGTAGAAACCTTTCCTTCTTGATGCTCCCTCCCTAAGGCCCAAGTCCTCTTCCCAAATTCCTTTGTCTCTTTTTTTCTTTTATCTTTTACCCTGCCTCATTTTGTGAAGGTGAGCTATGAAGTCTGGGTTCTTCTGCCAGTGTTCAGAAGGTGTTTTGAAGGAGTTGTTCATATGCAGATGTATTTTTGATGTGTTTGTCTGGAGGAAGGTGGTCTCATCTTACTCTTTTGCCATCTTGAAAGTACCCGCCTCAACTGTATTTGGACTGGAGGTATGGCGTTGTCTTGTGTTCTCGTGTTCCCCCCACACACATCCATATGTTGAAATCTTAATGCTCAGTACTTCAGAATGTATTTGCTTAGAAATAGGGCTGTTGCTGAGATTCTGGGGTAGGAAGGACCAGTCATTCAGTATGACTGGTGTCCTTATTAAATGGAGACTGGTGTGATTTTAAATTAGTTTATTTTCTTACTTACTCTGTCTGATAGTTCATTATTAGTGTACAGAAAAGCAACAGAGATGTCTTTTTTTCCTGCAACTTGACTGAATTCATTTATTAGTTCTAATGTTTTATTGGTGTTGAGATGTTAGGGTTTTCTATGTATATAGTATCATGTCACCTGCAAGTAGTAACGATTTTACCTCTTTCCTTCCGATTTAGAGTCCTTTTATTTCTCTTTCTTTTCTAATTGCTGTGACTAGGATTTACAATATTATGTTAAATAGAAGTAGCAAGAGGGAACATTCTTGTCACTAATTTTAGAGAAGCTTTTAGCTTTTATCATTGGCTGAGGATTTATCATAAATGGCCTTAATTATGTTGAGATATATTTCTTTACTCACTTTGCTGAGATTTTTTTATATTGAATAGATGTTGAATTTTGTCAAATACATTTTTTTTGCATCTATTGAGATAATCATGTGATTTCTATCCTTCATTTTGTTAGTATATCACATTGACTTATGGATATTAAAACATCCTTGCATCCCTGGAATAAATTCCACTTAATCATGGTAGTGATCCTATTTATATTGTTGAATTTGATTTGCTAATACTTTGTGAGGATATTTTACATCTATATTCATCAGAGATATTAGCTTATAATTTTCTTTTTTTGTAGTGTCTTTTTCTGGTTTTGTTATCAGAGTAATGATGTCCTCATAGAATCAATTTAGGAGTGTTCTGTTCTTTTCAGTTTTTTGGAATAATTTGAGAAGGATAGATATTCGCTCTTTGTTCTTGATATATTTGGTAGAATTCTTCTGTGAAGCCATCATGTCTTGGACACTTTTGCTGAAAGTCTTTTTTTTTTTTACAGATTCAGTTTCACTGTTGAAATTGTCTGATTTTTCTTAATTCAGTCTTTGAAGGTTGTATGTTTATAGAAATTTGTCCATTCTACTAGGTAATCTAATTTGTTAGTATATAACTGTTTTTAGTATTCTCCTAAGATTTTTTGGTATTTCTATGGTATGGATTGTTATTTCTCCTCTTTAATTTTTTATTTGGATTCTCTCTTGGTAGTGAGCCTGGCTGAAAGTTTATCAATTTTATTTTTCTTTAACCAAAAGAAGAAAACAAAAACCCTGAAAAACTAGCTCTTGGTTTGATTGGTTTATGTGTGTGTGTGTGTGTGTGTGTGTGTGTGTGTGTGTTTGTCTCTGTTTTACCCAGTATTTTCTCTGATCTTTACTATTTCTTTCCTTATGGCTTTGGGCTTTGTCATTCTTTTTCTAATTCCTTTAGGTGTAGATTAGGTTATTTTCTTAAGTAAGGCCTGTATCACTATAAACTTCCCTCTTAAAACTGCTTTTGCTGCCTTCTGTAGATTTTGGGAAGTTGTGTTTCTGTCTTCATTTGTCTTGAGGTATTTTCTGACTTCCTCTTTGATTTCTTTATTGACTCATTGGTTTTTTTTTTTTAGTAGCATGTTTAGTCTCCGTGTATTTGTGCTTTTCACACTTTTTCTTTTGTATTTGATTTCTTTTTTTGAAAATGTATTTGTTTTTATTTGAAGGCTAATTACTTAATAGTACTGTGTTATTTCTGCCAAACATCAATATGAATCAGCCATAGGTTTACCCATGTCCCCTATGACTTGAATATACCTCCCACCTCCTTCCCCAGGTATTTGATTTCTTGTGTCACACTGTTCTGGTCAGAAAAATTGCTTGGTTGGGTTTGTGTCTTGTCAGAGCTTTCAGACTTGTTTTGTTGCCTAGCATGTGATCTATCCTGGAGAACATTCTAAATGCACTGAAAAGAATGTGCATTTTGGTATTTTGGATGGAATGTTTCTCAGAAATCCATTACGTCCAATGTGGTATTTAAGACTGCTGTTCCCTTATTGATTTTTTGGTCTGGATGTGAATTGGGTGTTAAAGTCCCCTACTATTACTGTATTATTATCATATCTCCCTTTGTGTCTGTTAATACTTGCTTTATATGTTTAAGTGTTCCTGTATTAGGTGCATATATGTTAACAAGTATTATATCCTCTTCTTATAATGATCTCTTTATTATTATGTAATGCCATTCTTTGTCTTTTATTATAGACTTTGTTCTAAAGTCTGTTTTGTCTGATATCAGTCTTTCTACCCCTGCTTACTTGTTTCCATTGCATGAAATATGGGAAAGTTTTTAGATAGAGAAAAATATAACTATCTTTAATGATGGTGGTGGTAGTGTTAGTGATTTTAAGCTGTAGTGACCTGCCCATTGCTAAAATATTCTCAAATACTTTAGTCACTGCATTGGAAAGAGTGACTTTTAAGTGTTGAATGAAAAATGAGTAGCTTTTTTAATTAGAAGACTGAGGTATGAATGAATAGTCTTGGTATTATTTTCCTAGCATTTTGTGAAAGGTATGTATTTTCCCATCACTTCCTTTGTGAAAGCACATGTATTTGAAAGCTTGGGCTAAGAAGAGAGTGACTTAAATTTTCCTTTAGTTTTTGTCCTGTGTTTTGAAAGGAGATTCTTTTGTTCCATCATTTGTTTGATTCTTCTTTATTTAAGTTTGTGATTCAATTCTGGATGTTGGTGATAACAATGGTGAGCCAAAACAGACATGGCTGCTGCCTTCCTGGGGCTTATGATTGATTGTAGGAAGTAGGCATTAATGAAACAGTCATACAAATAATTTACTGCAAACTTTAATGGCAGTAACTGCTACAGTAAGGGCTATGAAGATAGATAACAGTGATCAGGGAAATAGTCCCTGAGCATATAAGAATAATTATGCTGTGATCAGAAGGAAAAGAGAAATAAGGAAATGAAGTTAGGCATAGGGAATAGCAATATCCAAGTCTTGTGGTGGGAGAGAGCTAACTTCCTGTGGGGGCTAATGGGTAGCTGGAGTCAGATGGGTCTGGTATCATGGCAAGAGAGGAGGCTGAGTGAGTTCGTGAAGGACAGCATTCTTAGAGCTTTCTGCATTTTGATCTTTATCAGGAGTTGTCATGGGAAAAGCCATTGTAGAGTTTAAAGCAGGGATGTGGCATGATCAGATTTGTATTTTGAACAAAACACACTGGCTGCTGGGTGGAAAGTGGATTGGAGAGAGAAAGATGAGGGAAAGTTAAACTGAATATTGGATATTTGATTTGTTTCCTAGTGCTGCTCTGACATCAGTTTCAATCAGTAGGTTTTCATTTAGTTTTGGGGAGAAAACAGAGTTGGAATAACCCAGCAGGTCTGGCCCTGCTGTTTCAGTCAGTCTGGTTGGAAAAATAGTTGTTGGGATGTAAAATGTGGTAGTTATTAAGTAAGAAAAATAGTCTGGTTGTGTTGAGACATTTTTTTTTCTTTGAAAAGTCTGTAAAGGTTGACTTTTAATGGCCTATTCCTCTTACCTTTCCCCCAGCTCCTACAGGATTGGTAGCCTGGTTTTTCACTTAGGTGTGTGTAGGCCCCTGTTGACAAAGGTCTGACTCACTCAACTACAGGGAAGGCCGTACTTAGCTCACCTTCCCCTGAGGAAGGTGACCCAAGTTTTGGGACAAAGTCTTTGGCCTTGCCTAGCATGTGATCTATCCTGGAGAACATTCTAAATGCACATTTACTTCTTTGAGCCATAACTATATGAGGGGAGTGGATGGAATGTAGTCGAAGTTTCATTGCTTCCCTGACATTGTCTTAGCCTGTGAGGTTTTTCTTCTGTTTCCCTGCGGGTTGTATGTGCCCTTGTCTCGTTCAAGGATTATTTAGCTTTACCCTTCATTTAATTGTTTGTCCCATTCTGGAGGTGAATTGTGTGGCTGTGGACAGTATGCTTTTGTTCTTTGTGTTGTACCATTTCAGAAGCTACCATATAAGCAGGCTAATAGTTGATACTGGTTTTCAGAAAGAAAGATAAGCTTTGAATAGCTGAATCTTGACTTCCAGGTCCACAGCAGGGATTGTTTAAATGAAGTCACCGACCACTAGTGTTTTAAAAAATGAACTCTCTTTGGGGCTCATTAGAACTTTTTTTTTTTAAGTCATGCCCTTTTCTTTTACCCCTTATTGCCAATTTTATGTAATTCTTAAAAAACTCTAAAGAAGTCTATTCCTTGTACAGCTGAAAATCTTTAGTTATGTCCTATTCTTGCATCAACTTCCTGCTGCCAGAAATGGGTAGCTGAGAGTAGTCTCCTGACTTCTGGGAAGGGAGAGCTTCTTGTTCTCACTATTTTGCTTTTGGGCTGTCACTTCTAATAGGTAGACTATCAGCTGTACACTGGGGTGTTTTTATGAACCTTTGACTGATGAAAATGACGTGTTAGAAGTAAAAGTCAACTCACTATTCTTTCAGTTATACTTGGTGTAAGGCATGGTTGTGGAAATAGGAGGACCAGGAGTAAGTTACAGAATTTTAAGTTGAAGTTAAGAATTACAATTTAAGCTTATAAAAGTGAAATGTTACCTTTTCTTTAAACTAGTTTTTCATTTCTTTTATTTCAGAGGCCCAGGTATAGCTCTATGTCCTATCTCAATATGAGCTTGAATAACTTGAAATTATTTTGTTTAAAAACCCTGTGGTCACTTCTAAACAGTGTATTCAACAAGTACTTATAGATACCTAGTTCTCCTTTGAAGTCAGCTAGCATGCCTAGAAGGCTGTGTGGGAGCCAGAAGAGCCAGTGTCTGACAGTGCCCGTACCCTTTGTGCAGGAGATATAGAGAAGAGGATGAGCTGGTGGAAGATTGTGTGCAAAATGTGGGTTCTGAAGAGGGTTCTCACAAGAAAATTCACAGAGGTGATTTTGGCTGGGCCTGATAGGGGTGCTGTAGGATTCATAAAAAGTACTGGAGAGGAAAGGCAGTTCTTGGATAATTGTACAAACTAGGGATGGGCCAAATGTATCTTGTTTGGTAAAGTGCATCAAGAAGAGTTCATGCTGGGAAGTCTGTAGAAAAGGTCAAAATTATGGCAGTCTTAAATGGTGATTTATTGGGGCTTAATTCCAAGGGCAGTGGGAATCAGTGAAGGTTTATGAGAAAGGGCGTAGCATTGTAAAGCTAGTGATGTCAGAGGAACAGCCTCTCAGTGCAGTGAAAGGCGAGTCTGGTACAGCAACACATCTCTGGTGGGGAAGTCAGCTCTGTACATTTCCTAGGCTTGGCTTGGCAAAGGGAGGAGTTTTTCAAAGCACTAACACACTAACATTTTCAAAAGCAAAGCAGTAAACCTTTACAGAGTGGTTAACATATACAACAGAGTGTGTTGGGCCTGTGGAGTAGACCGAGAAGCAGGCTGTATCCCCAGTACACCTTTTTTTATTTGAAGACCTTACACTTTGAGCTTTTTGAGGTAACCAGAAGAGAACTCTCGGATTTAACATTTCGCATTTAAAATAAAGAAAGCAAAAATGACTGTCTTCTAGGATATGGGATAAGACTGGACTTGAGTTTTAAAAGTTTCAATGAGTATTATTGGGAGCCAACCTATTATTTGTTGAGAAGGAAGCTAATATAGATCCTTGGGCCTCCATAGTGGCTCAGTGGTAAAGAATCCACCTGCTAAGCAGGAGATGTGGGTTTGATTCTTGAACCAAGAAGATGTATTGGAGGAGGAAATGGTAATAGACTCCAGTATTCTTGCCTGGGAAATTTCATGGACAGAGGAGCCAGGCGAGCTATAGTCCTTGGGGGTCTCAAAAGAGTTGGACATGACTTGGCGATTAAATAACAGCAATAAATATTGATCCTTAAGTTTTAGGAGTTGAAACTTTTTAGTAAATCATTGAAGCAATTTGAATGTTTGCCTGTATATCACACAGAAGTTGTAAATATTTAGTTGTTATAGTAGCATTTTTACATTCTAGAAGATAGGATAAGCATAAGAGCCTGAGGTCTCTCTTAAGGGATTGCTTATTGTAGTTTTCCCTTAGGACTTTTAGACATCCTGGACACAGATCACTACTAGGATTGTATCTGTTTTGCATCCATGAAAACACTGAGTTGTGGCTCTTCTTTGGTTATTTGTACTTTGTTTCTTAGGTCACAAGTGTATTAAGCAGAAAACTGAAATGAGGCTGGCTTTCTTTCACCTCATAGCTTTATATTGCAGATTACTGTTTTTTAAAAGGTTTTAGGAAATTGCACAGGGTGTGAATTTTTTTTATTCCTAACTTACGTGTGTGTGTGTATATACATATGTTTCTATAGTAAAACATTATCAACTTCTTTTGTTTCCATGTTATGCTAAACTAGAATATAAAACATTCCTTGAAGGATAGGGTAGTTGGGAAGAGCCCTAACCCAACCAAACTCATTTATTTAAGAAAATTTAAGAGACATTTTCAAGCTAACAGTCTCCATTTAGCTTATAATCATCTACACTGTATCTTAAGCACTTGACATAGATTTCCTATTAGGTGTTATTTATTGACTGTAGATAGAATCATTAAACATTTCAAAGATGTGAAGAATGGATGGTAGTGAGTGAATTTGCATCTATTTTTGTCTTCTCTTTTGTGGCGTTGCTGATTGCCTGCCAGCATAGCACCTAGTGTGCTATGCTGCTTCAGAGTTTGCCTTCAGATTCATCTCGTTAAGTCAGAAAATTGAAAGGTCTTACCTTGACTGTTTCTCATTTGAATTATAGCTAAGAGTATCACCCCTTCATGGATCACAACTTTGTCATGGTGAAGGGGCTTAGGTAACTCAGTGAAGCTATGAGTCATGCTGTACAGGGCTGCCCAAGATAAACGGGTCATAGTGAAGAGTTCTGACAAATTGTGGTCCACTGGAGGAGGTAGTAGCAAAACACTCTAGTATCCTTGCCAGGAGAACCCCATGAATAGTATGAAAAGACAAAAAGATATGACAGTGGAAGATGAGCCTCCCCAGGTCAGGTGTGCGGTATGCTACTGGGGAGGAGCAAAGAGCAGTTAGTAATAGCTCCAGAAAAGATGAAGCAGGTGGGCCAAAGCAGAAATGACACTCAGCTGTGGATGGGCCAGGTGGTGAAAGGAAAGTTGATGTTATAAAGAACAATATTGTATGAAAACCTGGAATGTTAGGTCCATGAATCAAGGTCCATAAACTGGACATGGTCAAACAGGAAATGGCAAGAGTGAACATTGACATCTTAGAAATCAGTGAACTGAAATGGATGGGAAAAGGCAAATTTAATTCAGATGACCATTGTATCTACTACTGGGAGCAAGAATCCTTAGAAGAAATGGAGTAATCCTTGTAGTCAACAGGAGAGTATGAAATGCAGTACTTGAATGAGGTCTCAAAAATGACAGAATTACCTTGGTTCATTTCCAAGGCAATCATTCAGCGTCACAGTAATCCAAGTCTGTGTCCCAACCACTGATGCTAAAGAAACTGAAGCTGACTGGTTCTATGAATATCTACAATGCCTTCTAGAACTCACACTAAAAAATACGTACTTTTCATCTTATGGGATTGGTGATACAAGACTAGGAAGTCAAGAGATAACCAGAACAGGCAAGTTTGACCTCAGACTACAAAATGAAGCAAAGCAAAAGCTAACACAGTTTTGTGAAGAGAACATGCTGGTCATAGCAGATACCTTCTTCCAGCAACTCAAAAGATGACTACACATGGACATCACCATATGGTTAATACTGAAATCAGATTGACTCTATTCTTTGCAGCTGAAGATGGAGAAACTCTATACAGTCTGCAAAAAGAGGACCTGGGGCTGACTGTGGCTCAGTTCATGAGCTCCTTATTGCAAAATTCAGATTTAAGTTGAAGAAAGGTGGGAAAACCACCCGGGCATTCAAATATGACCTAAATCAAATCCCTTATTCAGTAAAGTTAATGAATAGATTCAAGGGATTAGATCTAGTAGACAGAGTGCCTGAAGAACTGTGGATGGAGGTTCAGAGTATTGTACATGAGGCAGTGACCAAAACCATCCCAAAGAAAAAGAAGTGCAAGAAGGCAGAGTGGTTGTCTGAGAGGTCTTTACATATAGCTGAGAAAAAAAGGGAAAGTAAAGGAGAAAGGGAAGGATATTCCCAACTGAATGCAGAGTTCTAGAGAATAGCAAGGAGAAATAAAAAGACCTTCTTAGCGAACAATGCAAAGAAATCGAGGGAAACAACAGAGTGCAGAAGACTAGAGATCTCTTCAAGAAAATTGGAAATATCAAGGGAACATTCATATAAGAATGGGCACAATAAAGGATAGAAACAGTAAGGGAACTATCAAGCAGAAGAGAATAGAAGTGGTGATGAATACACAGAAGAAAAATATCTTAATGGCATGGATAACCACTATGGTGTTGTCACTCACCAAGAGCTGGACATCCTGGAGTATGAAGTCAAGTGGGCCTTAGGAAGCATTACTATAAAGCTAGTGGAGGCGATAGAATTCCAGCTGAGCTATTTAAAATGCCAAGATTGATAATGTTAAAGTGCTGTACTCAGTATATCAGCAGATTTGGAAAGCTCAGTAGTGTCTTCAGGTCTGGAAAAGTTCAGTTTTCATTTCAATCACAAAGAAGGACAATGGCAAGGAATGTTTCAACTGCTGTGTAACTGTGCTCATTTCACATGCTAGCAAGGTTATGCTCAAAATCCTTCAAGCTAAGCTTCAACAGTACTTGAAATGAGAAATTCCAGCTGAACAAGCTGGGTTTAGAAAAGGCAGAGGATCTAGAGATTAAATTGCCAACATTTGTTGAATCATGGAGAAATCAAGGGAATTCCAGAAGAACATCTACTTCTGCTTCATTGGGTATGCTTAAACCCTTTGACTGTGTGGATCGCAACAAACTGTGCGACATTCTTAAAGAGATGGGAGTACCAGACCAACTTACCTGTCTCCCGAGAAACCTGTATGCAGGACAAAAAGTAACAGTTGAAACCGGACGTGGAACCACTGACTGATACAAAATAGGGAAAGGAGTATGAGAAGACTGTATATTGTCACCCTGCTTATTTAACTTATAAGCAGAATGCATTACATGAAATCCCAGACTGGAAGAAGCACAAGCTGGAATCAAGATTGCAGCTTGAGAAATATCAACGATCTCAGATAGGCAGATGATACCACTCTAAAGGCAGAAAGTGAAGTGAAACTAAGGAAACTCCTGATGAAGGTGAAAGAGGAGAGTGAAAAAGCTGGCTTGAACCTCAGCATTCAAAAAACTGAGATCATGATATCCCGGCCCATCATTTCATGGCAAGCAGAAGAGAAAAAAGTGGAAGCAGTGACAGATTTTATTTTCTTGGGCTCCAAAATCACTGCGAATGGTGACTGCAGCCATGAAATTAAAAGATGTTTGCTCCTTGGAATGAAAGCTGTGACAAATCTAGACAGCTTTTTGAAAATCAGACATTACTTTGCCAACAAAGGTTTAGGTAATTAAAGCTATGATTTTTCCGGTAGTCCTGTAAGGATATGAGAGTTGGGCTATAAAGCCAGCTGAATGCCAAAGACTTGATGCTTTCAAATTGTGTTGAAGAAGACTTGAGAGTCTCTTGAACAGCAGGGAGACCAAACCAGTCAACCCTAAAGGAAATCAACCCTGAATATTCATTGGAAGGGCTGATGCTGAAGCTTCCGTACTTTAGCCATTTGATAGGAACGATGACTCATTGGAAAAGACCCTGATGCTGGGAAATGTTGAAGGCAAAAGGAAAGGGGCAGCAGAGAATGAGGTTAGATAGCATCACCGACTCAGTGAAAGGACTTTGAGCAAACTCCCAGAGACAATGGAGGACAGAGGCACCTGGAGCACTAGTCTGTGGGGTTGCAGAGATTCAGGTACAGCTTAGTGGCTGAACAGCAGTGACAGTGACAGCAAGGATATCTAGCTCATATTTTATTTCCTCAGATATTTAAAATAATTTTTAAATGTTTTCCCTGTACATATTTTCCTTTTTCTGCATGTAGTTGAGTTTTCATCACACGTTTAGAAACCACTTCTACCATTACTGTTTCCTCTCTGTAATATCGTCATGTTTCCACTTTGCTTCATCCCTATTATCTTTTCCCTGTTGCTCATATCTTCTTTCACTTCATTTCCAATTATTGTTTTTTTTTTTCCCCCTCTTAACTGTGACCAAGTATTCTTTGAAGTCCTTAAATTTGGATTCTTTACCTTCCCTTCTCTACAAATACTCAGTAATGTGCTTCTTGCCACATCTTCTTGTGACTCTGTTTATCTCTTTTCCCTGTCATTCTGCTCTTGTGTTTCTTTGTGAAATCCTCTATTCTGGGATCCTTGTTTAAGGCACTTTCTAAATCTCTGACTGTAGTTGGCTGTCACCCTTTCTTACTTTATCTCAGCAGGTACTATCTCTGTTGTTTTTCAGGACTCTGAATGTGGTGGTGAACCAGCAACTAGGTTTTCCTTGTGCTTCACTGCTACAGAAATTCACGTTTGAACCATCGTTGTTTTAAGGAGAAAAAGTTGATGGTACCACTTGTTATGGAGTTGTGTTGCTCTTCAAGATTATTGACATTTTAGCTAGGTTGCATCTTGCTTGTCTGTTGAATGACGTTATCAGTTATAGGAGGTTTGGTTAAATATGACTCATTTAAGTCAGAGATCAGGAAGCCTTTCATTTTTAAAACAGCTTGTTTTTGTATCCCACCTCCTCTCGTGCTGGGCAGCCAGCATCTGATGAAGCAGCTGACCAGCTCTGAGTCTGGCTTATCCTGTGCACCTGAGGAAGAAAGGCGGACAGATGCTATGTAACCTCTCCACCACCTCCACCTCCAGTAGAAAGTAAATTCTTGTTTCTTGAAACTACCAACTATTTTAGATACCTCAGAGCCTAATGGCACATTCTGACTTTAAGAAGATACACATTAGTCCCCCCTTTTCCAAGGTTTCAGTTACCATGGTCAACTACAGTCTGAAAATACTAAATGAGAAGATTATAGAAATAAGCAATTCATAAGTTTTAAATTGAGCACTGTTCTGGTAGTGTGATGATATTGTCCTGCTCTCTCCAGCTTGAGACAGGACTCACCCCTCTGTCCAGTGTGTCTCAGCCGTTAGTCGCTCAGTAGCTCTCTTGGTTAGTAGGTTGACTGTCGCAGTGCTTGTGTTCAAGTGACCCTTATTTTACTTCAGAATGGCCCCAAAGTGCAGGAGAAGTGATGTTGGCAGTTGAGATATGCCAAAGATAAGCTGTAAAGCACTTCCTTTAAGTGAAAGCTGTAAATGTTCTTAAGAGAAGAAAAACACATCATATGCTGAGGCTGCTAAGATCTGTGGTAAGAATGAAGCTTCCGTCTGTGAGACTGTGAAACACAAAAAAGAAATTTGTGCTAATTTTGCTGTCACGCCTCAAACTGTGAAAGGTATAGCCACAGGGCCTGATAATTGCTCAGTTAAGATGGAAAACACATTAAATTTGTATAGTAAGGTATTTTGAGAGAGCAAGAGACTACGTTCACATAACTTTTATTGCAATATACTTATTGTTCTGTTTTACTATTACTGTTGTTAACCTCTTACTATGCTTAATTTATTAATTAAACTTTATCATGGGTATATATGTATGGGAAATAACATAGTACATACAGGTTTCAGTGCTATCTGCAGTTTTAGGGAGAGTCTTGGAATGTCTTCCCGATGGTTAGGGAAGGCTTCTGTATATACAGAAACGATAGGGTTTTCTAGTCCTAGTGAATCTAGGAATTCACTCCTTTGATACCTGAAAACAAAAGAGTGTGTTGATATATTTGGGTATGATTTATTTTCAAAGGAGTTTTTTTCCTGAGAAGGACCAATTGTTACGATGTTTCACTTGGGAGATGAGTGCCTATCTTTTTTCTGTGTCATTTGAGTTTTATATGAGACCTGTGTAACCCCTGTTCTTCTCCAGACTTGAGCTTAGAAGTTATTCTCTTTCCAAAGCTTTCCTGTATGTTAGGGCTTGGCCTGTGTGCAGTGTACTCCAACCTCCCACACTTGCCCTAATAGCTGTCAATTCATTTTGTAAGTATCTGTTAGCGTGTCTCTTTGCCAGCCTCCAGGGTAGATTCCTTACTATCATGGGCATTGTCTTATTTATTGTGGGAAACTGACATTGTCCTTGGTGCCCTGTATGCACTTTAGATATTTGATGAATGAGTGAATAAATGCAGATTTTGCTAATTAGCAACTTTACTTATGCCTTCATTCTGAAAGACCTTTCTCTTTATAGTCAATTACCTCATTAGATTTCACATAGTAAAAATATAAACTCATCATGTATACTTTGGGTATGGGCTGCTAAAACAAATTTTTGCTATTTTTATTGCTGGATTTAATTTGTAGCTCTGTTCTCCTCATCCAAAGTCATTCAACTTCCTGTGAGCATGCACACTTGAAAGAAAAAGGTAAGGGCCACGCTCAGTAGACAAACTGGCTGAATGATGAGAAGATTGGTCAGATCTCGCTTGTCTGCAAGTACTGTTTTAAAAATATGTTATTGCTGGAATTGAATACTAAAACTAAGCATGACCTTGATCTATAATGTGGCATTACACTCCATGTGACCTATCCCAGGGTGTGACTTCATACTGGTTTGCCTTTGTTTTTATCTTATTAGTTAATTAATATCAGCTAATAAGCCACTATTATCCCTTGGCAGCTCAGATGGTAATGAATCTGCCTGCCATGCAGGAGACTTGGTTTGATCCCTGGGTCAGGAAGATCCCCTGGAAAAGGGAATGGTTATCCACTCCAGTATTTTTTCCTGAAGAATTCCATGGACAGAGGAGCCTGGTGGGCTATACTCCATTGGATTGAATTCAAAAGTTGGACACAACTGAGCGACTAACTGATATTAATTACCTTACCAATAAGCCAGTAAGGCCAAGATAATTATGTGGTAAAAGGTTTAGATCAGTGAGTAATTATAATTGAAGCTGAATGTAGTTATGTGATTTTGAGGTGTTTAGTGTAATTCCATTTAAGTTCCATCTTGAAACTAGAACACTAGGAAGGATTATTGACAAAAGGAAAAGAGACATAAAGATGCAGTTGTCTTACGTTTGAGCTGTGCAGGTGGTCATGGTGGAAAACCTGGACGGCTCTGCTCACCCCAGCATCCCTCTTCTCACATGCTCTTTTTGTGCCACACTCCCTGCCGGGGTCCAGCCCCTGCAGGTCTGGGGGTCTTGAGGGATGAGTGGCGTCCGTGAAGTACTGAAGCTGACTCAGTGTGGTGATGCAGCAGTCTCTCTCTTTATTGTCGTTGGCTTACAGTTTTTATACCCAAGAAACACACCCAATACATCACATATTATTCTATACAATCTTTTGTTTTCTGCCTACCATCAACAACTTTAACATTAAGCTCATTTTCCTTGCAGAAGGATTTCTGCATAATTAGATTTAACAATAGTATGTTTACCCTTTGAATGTCTCCAGCATACTTCGATAAGTACATCAAGCTAAGTAGAAAGGTTACATTTCTCTTATTAGGTGCAACTATGTAGAAGCTAGAGGGAAGGGCTTAAGCTTGAAACTGTTTTATTCTATTAACCTATTCCGGTTCTTAGAAGGAAAGAGAAAAGAGGACAAAGAGACAGTTTAGCAGCACTGTTTTAACAATAAAACCCTATTAACCTTATAACTACTATAATGAATTCCTATATCTACATTATCCTAAAGCAATCAATGTCTCCAACTATGCTGGCCACAGTTAGGAGCATTCCTAAGTCCCATTCCAGCCTGGTTTCTTCAAGGAAGGGAGCCTCCTCTGTGGAGTGGGATGTGGAAAGGTGACCCAAGTACGAGCCCTTCTGGTGGTGGCCTTGCCATGACCCCCAGAGAACTCTTGGTAAACTCCCCAGTAATGAGTAGAAGGTGTAGTAATCTATTTAAATGTCCCTTATTCCTCCTTTGTCCTCAGGGAAGGGAATCTGCCTTCCCCAATCCCCTGAGGGAAATAAGGTCTGAGGGAATTATATCAGGATGAGTTCTTTCTAACTGGGACTGACCTGAGATGAGCTAAAACATAAACAGATGAGCATAAACAGAACTTCCCAAGAAAAATACCAGGAGGGGCCTTGCCTCTTGTCATCCATAAGGGGGCATCCTGACTGCTCCGGCAACTCCCCATTGTACTTTGCTGCTTAAGGTCTCTGTCCAGCAACATCTGCTGTTCTCTCTGTGTGGAATTCTCTTGCTCCTCTCCATCCAGGTAACTTATCTATGATTAGAACTCAGCTAAGCGCAGTAGCTGCAGGGTGCCTTTTTTGACCCCGAGTCTGATTTAGATGCTCCCCTGTTCTCCTGGTGTCTTCACTCTGGCCCTTTCTACTTTGTTCTGTAATTCTTGCGTTGTCAGACCTTTCTGCTAGTCTCCTTCAGGGCAGAGAAGATCTTGCGGTGCTTTCTTGAATTTGATTTTTCTAACTATTTTTGTAATGGTAGTGCTAAAAACCCACTAAAAATAGGCCTTTTGTAAACTATATATAGACTTCTACATCGTATCTGGTGTACAGTATGTCTAATAAAAAATGGTTATTGTTTATACTTTATATTCCTTGTTTTATTCAAGCTTTAACAAATCACATAGCTTTAGATGGTTTTGTAAACCAGATTCCTTAGATTTGAATCCTGGCATTGCCACTAGTGGTGACTTTAGACTGCTTATTCATCTTCACCTTGGTTTCCCCAGCTATACATTTTAAGGGTAGAAATGACATTAACATGGACCTCATAAGATTTTGATAGAGCGTAAGTGAAATTATACATGTGGATGCAGCTCCTGCATAACATTTTCCTGAAAAACCACTGACTTCCTCCTGCTTACTTGAGAACCCATGGAATTCATAGAATTGCAGAGTGGTTTTAACTGCTCAGAGTGCACTGTGAACTTTGTCAGTTTTCCACATTGATCTGGAGGAAGTACAGAGGGTGATGTGCCACCTCGGAGCCTAGCAGGCAACTTGCCTTATGTCTCATCATAACCCATGCTTCAGCTACAGGGCACAGTGAGCTTATCACTGGATGCTGCCCTCACTGGGGCTGGGTTGGCCCCTTTTCTTACAGTTTCTTCTAGACTTGGAGGGAACGTCAGTACCAGTAGGATCTTCAGAAGTTTTGGTGTGAACTCCACAGAAATAGGGCTTCCCAGGTGGTTCAGTGGTAAAGAATCCACCTGCCAGTTCAGAAACCACAGGAGATGCAGATTAGATCCTTGGATTGAAAAGATCCCCTGGAAGAGGAAATGGCAACCCACTCCACTGTTCTTGCTGAGATAATCCCATGGACAGAGGACTCTGGTGGGCTACAGTCCATAGGGTTGCAAATAGTTAAAAACAACTGAATTGACTGAGCGCACACAGCACAGCACAGAAAGAAGTTTGAAAGTGGTGTGGGAAATGGAACACTCGAGGTCTGGGTTAAGCTCCTGTGAAAATGTTTCTTGTAAGCTGTTAGAAATTGCAGAAGCTGGTAGGCACGCTTGTGGGGAATGGGGATAGTTCAGCAGGAGGCCCAGTGTCACCTAGGTACACTATACTTGTGAATTCACTGTCAGGATATTTGAGGTGCAAAAAGGACTTTGGGCTCAACACACCTTGTTTCAGTCATTAATGATGTGATTGACAGTAAGGTTGATGGAGTCCTCTTCTTTTTTCTGAAATTAGTGCCAGCAAAATTTTTTCCCAAAAAGATACTCTGACATTCTTATTTAACTGGAGCATTTCATCTAGCAGCTTATATAGCTTGTGAAAAGCGTTCACTGCATGTTTTTGAATGAATTAAAATGGATATTTTAGAACTGGAAGTGTAATTATATGTATTGAATAACTTTTAAGGTAACAAAATGCTTTTTAATTTTATGTATGGTAATATTTTCTGACTTTGAAGAATGACATGTTTTTCACTGGGAAAATGTTCTGATTAAGTTTGATGCAGCAAGTAGTTGAATATAACTTTACCTTTGCTTCATGACCCAGGACTTTTTCTGTGTCTGTAGAGTTTTGGTACTTTGACCCAATTTAGTTTTCTATGTGTGTTTTAATTTGTCTTGTCTTAGTGTCATATCACCATCTGCCACTTCTGCTGATGCAGTTCTTAATACCAGCAACTTCCCCTTCATACTCTATTTATAATTTGCTGCCAGTAACTTTCATTAGGTTGAGATAACAAAAGCAGAATTCTGAGTGAGGGCAAAGGCATGTTGGCCTGTGTCATGGCTGTTTTTTTTATGCTTCATGTTTGGGAACTCATTTTTAAGGATGGCAGTTTTTAGTTAAGTCTTCAGAAAATTGGGCTTTCACTGTAGAAGTTTTGCATAGGATGTTCAATATATCTACTGTTATCATTTAAATTTTTTCTCTCTTGTAAACAGTCAGAATTTGCTGTGTGATGTCACGATTGTGGCCGAAGACATGGAAATTTCTGCTCATAGAGTGGTGCTGGCTGCCTGTAGTCCTTACTTTCACGCCATGTTTACAGGTATGCAATGTTTGGGCGTTTGTAAAATGTATACAGATTTGGGCTTTTCTTTCCACATTTTCTTTTTTATGTTTACTTATTTATGGCTGCACTCCCTCTCTGGCTTCACGAGGGCCTTCTCTGGCTGTGGTGAGAGGGGGCTGCTCTTCATTGCAGTGGCGGCTGTCTCACTGTGCTGGCTCCTCTCGTGGCAGAGCACAGGCTCTAGGCACGCGGGCTTCGGTAGTCGCGGCACACAGGCTCAGTGGGTGCAGCTCGCAGGCTCTAGGGCACAGGCTCAGGAGTTGTGGCACATGAGCTTAGTTGCTCCTTAACGTGGAATCTTCCCACACTGGGGATCGAACCCTTGTCCTCTGCACTGACAGGCAGATTCTTACCACTGTGCCGCCAGGGAAGTCCCACGTTTTCTTTTCTTATTAACATTTTATTGTTATGAAATCAAGCATTGTAGTAGAAGAAAATGCTATTGTTTTAAATTACTCTTCATCTTTGTTTTTCATTAATCTTGTTATGTTGTGTACATACTTGTGTACATTACATACAAGTTCAGTTTTATGCTCAGCCTCTCCCTTTTGCATTTACATTTGCATATAATGGCTAAGTTTGCCTTCTTGCAGTTTATAAAAGCTTTTAGCGCTTTCTTATTTTGACGAAAGTAAATTGCTTTTACTGTTTCGCATTTCTTCAAATGATTTTCACATTTGCCTCATCAGTGTTTATAGTGAAAAAATAAATGTTTAGTAAATGCCTTTTGATTCAGAAATATAAGGAAATAGAGTGGATACTTAGTTATAAAAATACATAGAATAATTTTAGTATTTCGGACAACAAAATAGTTTACTCATGCCACACTGGAAGCCTTTAAACGCATTTTTCTGTCTTTAAACCCTTTAAAAAAATACAGTTGATGTACAATATTTTTTTTCAAGAACACTGTTTAATGATTTGACATTTGCATACTTTATGAAATGACCAGATGATCACTATATAAGTCCTTTAACCACATTATCTCCATACAGAGTCACTGTAAAGTTACTGTCTTTATGTTGTATATTACATCTCCATGACTTTATTCTTTTCATAATTATAGGTTTGTATCACTTAACTATTCACCTAATTTTCCCCCTTTCCACCGTACTCACCTGTGTCAGTCGCCTTTTGTTCTCTGTGTTGATTATGTTTTCACTTTGTTTGTTTTGTTATCTTTGATTTCACATATGAAATCATGTAGTATTTGTAGTCTCTGTTTGACTTATTTCACATAGCATGATATCCTCTACATATATCCATGTTGTTGCAGATGGCAAGATTTCATTCTTTTTTATGCCTATTCACATTTCATTGTATATATACCACATCTTCTTTATCCTTTTATCTATCAATGGACACAGGTTGCTTTTATATGTTGACTATTGTAAGCAGTGCTGCAATGAATGTAGTGGTGCACATATTTTTCTAGTTACTGTTTTTGTTTTCTTGAGGTGTGAAGAAAGTGGAATTGGTGAATCATATGGTAGTTGTATTTTTAATTTTTTGAGGTACCTCCATACTGTTTTCCATAGTGGTTGTACTAGTTTACAATCCTGCAAACAGTGTACAAGGATTTTTCTGTACATCTTCACCAATATTTCTTATTTGTTAACTTCTTGAAAATAGCCATTCTGACAGGTATGATATAGATCTTATTCTGATTTTGATTTGCATTTCCCTGGTAATTAGTGATACTGACTGCCTTTTCAAATGTCTGTTGGCCATCTGTATGTCTTCTTTGGAGCAATGTCTATAGAAGTACTCTGCCCATTTTTACTTTTGATGTTGAGTTGTATGAGTTTTTTGTTTATTTTGGATGGAAACTCCTTGTTGGATGGTTCATTTGGAAATACCTTCTTTCACTTGGTAGGCTGCCTTTGTTGATAGTTTTTGCTTTGCAAAAGCTTCTTAGTTTCGTGTCGTCCCATGTGTTAATTTTTGCTTTTGTTGCCCTTCCCTGAGGAGAGAAATCCAATAAATATTGCTTTGATCATACTGTCTATGCTTTCCTCTAGGGATTTTATGGTTTCAGGTCTTACATTAAGTCTTTAATGCATTTTGAGTTTGTTTTTGTGCATGATATTAGAAAGCAATCCAGTTGGATTATTTTGCATGTAGCTGTCCACTTTCCCCAGCATCATTTATTGAAGAGACTGTCTACTCCCCATTGCCTTCTTTGTTGGAGATTAATTGACCATTTAAGTTTCGATTTATTTCTGTACTCTGTATTTAGTTACATTGACCCATGTATTTTTTTTTTTAACTAATACTAGACTATTTTGATTACTGTAGCTTTGTAATATAATTTAAAGTCAGGAAACATGATACCTCCCTCTTTGTTCTCCTTTCTTAAGATTGTTTTGGCTATTTGGGGGGTGTTTCCAGACAAATTTTAGAATTATTTGTTCTAGTTCTGTGAAAAGTGTCATGGGTATTTTGATAGGGATTACATTGAATCTATAGATTGCCTTAGGATTTATGATCATTTTAACCATATTAATTCTTCCAACCCATGAGCATAGTATTCTTTCCATTTGCTTTTGTTGTCTTTAGTTTCTTTCATCCATGTCTTATAGCTTTCAAAGTATAAGTTTTTTGCCTCTTTGGTTGTATTTATTCTGAGGTATTTTATTCTTTTCGATAAAATTGTAAATGTGATTAATTTCTCTTTCTAGTAGTTTGTTATTAGTGTATAGAAACACAGCATGTTTCTGAATATTATATTTTTATCCTAGATCTTTACTGAGTTTACGTATTAAATTAACTCTGATAGTTTTGGGTAGCATTATTAGGATTTTCTATATATGGTCATGTCCTCTGCAAACATTGACAGTTTTACTTCTTCTTTTCCAATTTAGATTCCTTTTATTTATTTTTCTTCTCTGTTTGCTGTGGGTAGAACTTCCAAAACTATGTTGGATAAAAGTGGCAAGAGTGGACATCATTGTCTTGTTCCTGATTTTAGAAGAAATGCTCTCAGCTTTTCACCATTGAGTATAACTGTGGGCTTGTCATATATGGCCTTATTATATTGAGGTAGGTTCACAATATATATATTGTGCTCACTTTCTAGAGAGTTATTTTTTTATCATAAATGAATACTGAATTTTATCAATAGCTTTTTGTGCATCTATTGATATGATCATATTATTTTTATTCTTCAGCGTGTTAAAGTGGTATATCTCATTGATTGGTTTGTGGATTATTGAATCATCTTTAATCATATATCTCTAGGATAAAGTCCACTTGATATGGTATATGACTCTTTTGGTGCAATGTTGATTTCAGTTTACTAATATTTTGAGAGTTTTTGCACCTGTGTTTGTCAATGATACTGGCCTGCAATTTTATTTTTGGGATGGTGTTTTTGCCTGTTTTGGT
Source organism: Antilocapra americana (assembly GCA_007570785.1). Taxonomy (NCBI): domain Eukaryota; kingdom Metazoa; phylum Chordata; class Mammalia; order Artiodactyla; family Antilocapridae; genus Antilocapra; species Antilocapra americana. The sequence continues at coordinate 31,862,057 of ML663008.1, read as the reverse complement.
AGGGTGATGCTGATATTACAGAATGCATTCCAAAGTGTTCCTTTGTCTTTAGTTTTTTGGCATAGTTTGAGTTGGTGTTAACTCTTTAAATGTTTGGTAGAATATCACCTATTGGTCCTGGATTTTTTTTTGTTGGTAATTTTCACAATTATTGGTTCAGTTTCATTGCTGGTAACCAGTCTTCATATTTTACGTGTCTTCCTGATTGTCTTTGGAGATTGTATATTGCTTGGAATACATCTATTTTAAATTGCCCATTTTGTTGATGTTCACAGTAATCTCTAATGATCTTTTGTATTTTTGTAGTTTCATCTGTAATTTCTCAATTGTTTATTCGGGCTCTGTCCTATGAGTCTGGCTAAAGATTTATTAATTTTGTGTATCTTTTCAAAGAACCAGCTCTTTCATTGATCTTTTCTGGTTTTTAGTCCTTATTTTATTTATTTTTGCTCTGATATTATTTCTTTCCTTCTACTAACTTCAGGATTTGTTTATTTTAATTTTTCTGGTTCCTTTGGGTATAAGGTTAGATTGCTTTGAGATTTTTCTTATTTCCTGAGGTCGCTTGTGTGACTGTAAACTTTCCTCTTAGAACTGCTCTTGCTGTGTTCTGTAGACTCTGGGTTGTGCAGTGTTGGGACTGTGCTTCCTTTTAGTTTGTCTCCAGATCTCCCTCTTCTCGGATCTTCTCAGTGTCCTGTGGCTGCTCAGCAGCACACTGTTTAGGCTGCATGCGTTTGCGCTTTTTCATTTTTTTTCTTGTTGATTTTCCTTCTCATACCACTGATAGGATTTCTGTCATCTCAAATTTATTCAGATTTGTTTTGTGGCAACATATCCTGGAGAATGTTCTTTGTGCACTTGAATGTGTGTTCTGCTGTTTTTTGCTTATGCTCTGATTGACCCCAGGTCTCCTGTATTACAGGCAGATTCTTTACCATCTGAGCTACCAAGGAAGCCCATATTCTGTATATACATAGAAAATTTGTCTAGTCGATGTGTTATTTAAGGCTAGTGTTTCCTTACTGATATTTTTTCTGGGTGATCTGTCCGTAGATGTAAATGGGGTGTTAAAAGTCCCCTACTATTATTGTAATACTGTTGGCTTAATTTATTTAGGTCCTCCTGTGTTGGGCTTCCCAGGTGGCACTAGTGGTAAAGAAGCCTCCTGCCAGTGCAGGAGACATTAGAGGCACACATTCAGTCCCTGGATTGGGAAGATCCCCTGGAGAAGGGCATGGCAACCCTCTCCAGTATTCTTACATGCAGAATCCCATAAACTACAGTGCATAAGGTCACACTGAGTCAAACACAACTGACGTGACTTAGCATGCATGCATGCCTGTTGCGTGTGTATACCTTTACAATTGTTATATCTTCTTGGATTGATCCCTTGATCGTTAGGTAATGCCCGTCTTTGTCTCTTGATAACATCTTTGTTTTAAAGTCTGTCCTGTCTGATACACATCTGCCACCCTAGCTTTCTTTTCATTTGCATTTATGTGGAATATTTTTCCCACCTCTTCACTTTTAGTCTGGGTGTATCTTTAGATCTGAAGTAAGTCTCTTGTAGGTAGCATATGGGTGTGCTAAGTTGCTTTAGTTGTGTCTGACTCTGTATGACCTTGTGGACTGTAGGCTTCTTGGCTCTTCTGTCCATGGGGATTCTCCAGGCCAGAATACTGGAGTGGGTTGCCATGCCCTCCTCCAGGGGAATCTTCCTGACCCGGGGATTGGACCCACGTCTCTTGTGTCTCTTGCATTGGTAGGCAGGTTCTTTACCACTAGCATCACCTGGGAAACATATTTTTTTTTAATTTTTTAATAAATAAAAGGTTTTATTTTTTTAATCCATTCAGCCATTCTGTCTTTTGATTGGAGCAATTTGTTTATTTTCATTTAAACTATTGATGTATACTTGGTTCTTGCCATTTTGTTAATTGTTCTCTGGTCATTTTTATGGTTCCCTTTTGTTCTTTTTCTTCAGTATTCCTATTAAAAATATCATGTAGTTTAATTAATTTAAAAAGAGCTGTTTATCTGTTAATTTGTTTTTGGCTGTGGTGGGTCTTTTCTGCTGTGTGTACTTTTCTCTGGTTGCAGCGAGTGAGGTCTGTGTTTAACTGCTGTGAGAGGTCTTCTCATTGCAGTGGTTTCTCTTGTTGCAGGGCATGGGCTTTAGGGCATGCCAGCTTCAGGGGTTGTCGCAAGTGCTGAGTAGTTGTGGCTCATGTGGGGTGGTTTTATAGCATATGAGGGCTTTTCCTGGCCCAGAGATCAAACCCCTGTCTCCTTCATTGGCAGGCAGGCTCTTGACCACTAAGCCACCAAGGAATCCCTGATGATTCTCTTTTGTTATTACCATAGGTTCATGTATAACAACCTGTGTGTGATTATACGTGATTATTTTAAATTGAAGATCTCTGCAGTTCTAATACATTGTAACAGCCCTGCATTTTTACTTCTACCTCCCTTTATTTAATGTTTTTTATGTCATATTTTACATCTTTTTGTTTGTATATCCCTTAACTATTTATTGTAGCTATAAATGATTTTACTGTTTTTGCCTTTTTACCTTCTTTCTAGCTTTAAGTTGCTTATCTACTACTTTTACTATTTGTTTGCCTTGACATGTGAGAATTTTCATTTCCCAATTTTCATGTTTCTGTTTGGAGTCTTTCTTTTTCACTTAGAGAAATTCCTTGAATTCATTTCTTATAAAGCTGATTTCGTGGTACTGAACTCTTAGCTTTTTCTCATCTGGAAGACACTTCCTCTTCCCCTTCAAATCTGAATGAGAGCCTTGCATGTAGAACATTTGTGGTGTAGATTTTATTGTTTCATCACTTGGAAAATCGTGGCACTCCTCCTGGCCTGCTAAGTTGCTGCTGAAGAGTCAGCTGATAGTCTGGGGTGTTCTCTTGCTGCTTTTTAAGATTTTCTCTTTATCTTTAATTTTTGCCATTTAAATTACAGTGCGTTGTGGTGTGGACCTCTTTAAGTTCCTCTTGTTGGGGATTCTTTGCTTCCTCTCACTGAATGTTTATTTCCTTCCCTGGGTTAAGGAAGTTTCACCTGTTATTTCTTCAAGTAACTTCTCTGCCCTTTTCCGTCTTTTTCTGGTACCCCTATAATATGAATGTTAGTATGCTTGATGTTATCCCAGAGGCCTCTTAGACTATTCTCATTTTTTTCAAATTCTGTTTTTCTTTACTGTTCATCTTGGATGATTTCTGCTACTCTGTCTCCATATTGCTGTTATACTTCTTTGTATCATCTAAATTACTTTTCCTTCCAGTTTCTTTTTTCTGGGTATTTTATCTTCATGTCTGTTTGGTTTAAAATTTTTATATTTTCTAACTCTCTTAAAATTCTCACTGTGTTCATCTTAATTCTTCTCCCACATTCATGGAGCATCTCAGTGAACATTAATGAGAACTCTATCAGATAGGTTGCCTGCCTCCATTTCTTTTAGTTCTTTTTCTGAAGTTTTGTCTTACTCCTTTGTGTAGAGCATATTTTGCTCTCTCCTCATTTTGCCCAATTTTCTGTATTTATCAGGTAAGTTGGTTATATTTCTGAATCTTGGAGAAGTGGCCTTTATAGTTGACATCCTGTAGGGCCCAGTAGCTTGCTCCTCTCCTGTTTCAGAGCTGTATGTTCTTGGGGTGCCCCCTGTATGGACTGTGTGACTCCTTCTGTTGTGGTGGGAAGAGTGCTGTGGGCAGTCTGGTAGGCAGATTCGTGGTCCCTGGCCTGGTTGGCTGCAAGACTGTGCCCTGCATAGTTGCTGTAGTCAGGCTGGAGGTTGGAGCTGGCTTCCCATGAGGCTGTCCTCATAACCCTGGTTGGGGCACAGGCTGCTGCCAGCTTGCTGGTGGGCAGCTAAACCCCTCGAGCTAATAATCTGTAGGGTGGATTCCAAAATGGCATTGCCAGCACCAGTGTCCTTGTGGTAGAATGACATCCTCAGAATGGTTGCCACCAGCATTGGTGCCCTCAGGGTGATCTCTTGCTTCTTAGGAGCCTCTCTAAGATCAATATATAGGTCTAGCCCAGGCTTCTTTCAAACTACTGCTTCTGTCCTGGGTCTCAGAGTGTATGAGATTTTGCACATCCCTGAAACAGCTGAGTCTGTTTCCTACAGCCCTCTTGCTCTGCTGCACTCAGGCCCTTCTGGCCTTCAAAACCATGTTGTAGTGGCTTGTCTTCTTGCTGTAGGATTCCTGGGCTGGGGACCCTGATATGGGGCTCAGAACCCTTGCTCTTTGGGGAGAACCTCTGTAATTGTGATTATACTCTTGTTTGTGGGTTGCTCATTCAGGTGAGTTAGATCTTGACTAGGTCTTGTCGTTGTCCCTTCTACCCTTCTCATTGTGGTTCCTTCTCTGTGTCTTTATGTGGGAGATATCTGCTAGTCTTCAGGTCATTCTCATTTATAGCTGCTCTTTGAGTAGTTGTAATTTGGTGTGTCTGTAGGAGCTGGTGAGCTCCAGGTCTTCCTACTCTGCCACCTGGCCATATCCTCCCTTAACTTCATTCTTAAGAAAACAAAATCTAAATATCCAGTATAGTACTGTTCAAGAAAATGAAGTTATTATCTTTTCCAACAATGAGCTTATAATTTTATTGATAGAACAAACAAATGCTTGTAAATACATAGTTATAGAAAAGAAGCACAAATGCAAATCTATTCATACTTTAGAAACATAAATATTTCCTATGCATAACATTTTGCTAGATACTTCAAGGGGTAATAAACAATATTAGCACACTTATTAATATCATTGGAGAAATGATTTGTACACTTTATTTTTATGCTTTTTTACTTTTTGTCAAAGGATGGTTTATTAGAATGGTCCAGGTGCAAGCGCTGAACAATCCAAGCAGACTAACAGCATGGCAGGTATTAATAGATGTGCACTCTTTAAATACATAATAGTTTGTGGAAGATCTGTTCAGAGCAGTAATACAGATAATGAGGACATATAGATAGATGGACAGCATTGAGAGATGGGGATCTGACATTTCCTGAAATGTAATGAGTACAAAGGGTTAATGCACATAAAAAAAAAGTGCAGAGGCAATGTGGAGAGAATAGGCTTAGTGTTTTGAGAGTAGTGAGGACTCTGGAGACCACCTCACTTTTCAATCTGTTCCATTCTTATTGTTCCTGAACTGAGTTAAAGAATCAAGAATGTAAGAAAGGGGACTTCCCTGGTGGTCCAGTGGTTAAGATCTGCCTGCCGATTCAGGGAACACAGGTTTGATCCCTGGTCTGGAAAGATTCTGTATGCTGCAGTGACGCCTCAGCACCACAGCCACTGAGCCCAAGGGTTTGTGTGTTGCAGCTGCTGAGCCCATGCCCTGAAGCTGCTGAAGCCCACACACCCAGAGCCTGTGCTCTGCAACAAGAGGAGCCACGACTGCGAGAAGCCCATTGCAACGAAGACCCAGCTCAGCCCAAATAAATAAATAAATAGATAAAACTAATTAATTATATAAAAGGACAAATGTAGGAAAGACAGTAGAGGGGTTGTGAACCATATTGGGCAAGTGATTTGGGAATGGTGCCTTTAACTGAGGCTGATTAGAAAAGTCAGAGACGGAATAGTCACATTTTTATGTCCTGATTTCACTTCAATGACCATCTTATTTATTACTCCTGGAGACTTTTCCAAACAGAATTTCTAGGTTTGTAAAAGGAGTATTTGATCTGCATTGTGTTGGCCTAATTTAGGAGTTCCCTAGTAAAAGGCCTTACTTCAAGTCCTTGTCAGAATAACTGAATCTGGGATCATTAGTCTCTTCAGTTTTGGCCTCAGTTTTCCCTTTTGGAAAATAGGGATAATAATATTACTTCCTAGGATTCTTATAAAGATTATATGAGATCATGTATGTTTGTCCTTTATTTGGCACATAGAAAATGTTCAATTAATATTGGCAGTAATTTTCATGGTTATCATTATTATTTTTTACCCTCAATTCCTAAAGGTATTGTAAAGGTAAAAGATTGAAGATGTCTTAAAGTAGACTTCTTTTCATAAATATTTTATTTTCCAATTACAAAATGTAATGATTAATTTAAAATTACAAGGTCAGAATTAGTTTCCTTTCCTTTCAAAAGATGACACTTGAGAGTCTCCAAACTCCCTGAGCCTTTGACATCCAGAGACATGGATGCTAGTGACGGGAGATCTGATTATTTCTCTGTTCTTCTTCCCTGTTTACTTTTTAACCTAACCTACATTTCAGCTTCCCTCATTTCTTTCTTTTTTTCATCCTTCCTTTTCTTTTTTAACCTAATGAGTCCCACCTCTTCATATTTTAGTTGACATGCAGTTTTTGAGTTTTGTCTAATGATGGGGATGAGACACTGAAGATGTTTTGATTCTGTAAGTATTCCTAGTGCCTCAGTTAACTGGTAACTGGGTACTTCTTGCCGTTCAGGCTGTTTCTGCCTGAGAATACTTGGTCAAATCTTAGATTGCTATGCCAAGGTGCAAAATGGGAATACTGTGTTAATTTCTGACACATAAAATATGAATCTTAATTTTATAATTTTATTGAGGCATATTTTACATTGTAATATCCAGTGATTTTTTAATAAATTTACTGAGTAGTACTGCCATCACCATAAATCAACTTCATAGCATTTTAGTCCCAACGTAATATTTTTGAGGCTCATCCATGTTGTAGTGTATATCATCAGATTGTTCCTTTTTATTGCTAAGTAGATTCCATTATATGAAGACAGCACATTTTGACTATTTATTTACCAGCTGATGGACATTTAGGTTGTTTTCAGTTTCTGGCAATTATGGCTAATGCTGCTATGAACATTCATGTGTAGTTCTTTGTGTGGACACGAATTTTTATTTCTCATGGTGGTAGATACATATGTCTGGAATGGCTGGGTTATATGGTAAATTTATATTTAACATTTTAAATTGCTATATTATTTCCCCAAGTGACTGCATCATTTTACATTCCTACATTATGTATAAATGTTTCCATTTTTCCACATCCTTACCAACATTTGTTACTCTTATTTTTCCAGTTGTGGTCATTCTAATGGATGTGAAGTGGCATCTCTTATAGTTCAATTTGCACTTCCCTGGTGACTAATGATGTTGAGCATCTTTTCATGTACTTGGTAGGCTAGAATTTTATGGTTCTTTGGTAGTAGATACTTATTTACCTTTCTGGCAATCTTTGTTCATTTTCTTCTTTTGAATCCACTAAATAGCAGTTTGGCAGAGATTAGGTAAAATAAGACATGGAGATTTGGTCTGGGGGGTTTGGTGTACCTATATTTAAGGTTTGCTAGCCTCTGAACCCATTGTTTATCTATTTTCCTGGCTGAGGTCTTACTGTATTTGTATTGTCTTTCATAAAAATTAAGAGGAGGCCCACCAGAAGACCCTGGTATGCCCCTGCTGTTACGCGCTGTGACGTCTGAGTCCTCTGGCTTGGTGGTCAGCCCACACAGATGTGTCTACAGTGGCCCAGGGCTACCCTATACCCTCTTGTTCCTTGTGGTTTGCCTATTTGGAAATGGGGACTCTGCAGACACTCCTTTTGGCCCTTGTTTTTCATCTCCCTTAAACTCCCAGTGAAATTTTCATTCAAATTATATCACCTAAAATAGAATTCTGTTACTCTTCTTAGTTCCAAGTGTTCTGGTAGAAGAAGGGAAGTGAAAAGTAATTCTGAGATGTATCATCGGTTTTTCTTTTGTGAAGTTTAGATTAAGGCCAGGTTGTTTAACTGTTACCTGAAAAAGAATATGTCAAATCGATTTCTTGTGTTTTTATTCATTTATCTATCTCTTTTGCTTGTTTTGTTTTGGTTGATGGTGGCATGTGGGATCTTTGTTCCATGACCAGGGATCGAACTGTGCCCATTGCAGTGAAAGTGTAGAGTCTTACCCACTAGACCACCAGGGAAGTCCTGGGTTCTTGTGTTTTTAAATTACTTGTTTGTGCACCTATGTGGCATTTAAAATGCCCTTTTCCTTAACAAATATATTTGAGGCTTCTTTCATGCCACAGGCTAAAATATCTGAAATCTAGTGGGAAATAGGAAATTATTTTGACTCTTCTTTTTGGGGAGTGCTTTTTGATAATTTCTTTTGTCACATTGAACATCATTTAGTAAGGTAAATTAGAATAGGAAGAAAGATTATCATTTGTGTGAGATCTGAGTTTGTTTAAAAGTTGCAAGCATGTTATATTTGTCTTAAGATTTGTGCTTTCCTTCATCAAGGAGTACTCATTGAGCACCTTCGGTGTGCTGGGTGTTATCCTAGGTTTTGGGGAAAGGAAAAAGGGTTAGAGAGGAAACAAAATTTCTTATATTGCTGACTGCTGTGAAAAACATTAAATAGGGTATTTTGCATAAAGTGTGTATGACTTTAGTCTGCATATGACAGAAAATTCCCCTTAACGTGATTTAAATAGCAAGGAAATACATTCTCTCATAACTGGAAAATAAGCTGGTCACCAACGATCCTCTTCCGTCTGTCTTATCACCAAGCTGTGCTCACTAAAAATTTTATCCTTTGATTGCTTCCCCCATGAATGCAAGATGCCTACAAGAGTGGACCTAATATCTCAAGGAAGGAAAAGGGGTATCTCTTTCCTGTTTTCTTTTAGGAAGTAGGAGACCTGTTCCAGAAGTTACTCAAACTAGAGCCAAATTGGCAGGGAAATGCAAGTGCCATGTTCACCCTAGGTTAGTTGTAGAATTGGGGCATTTTGTACCATACTACCATAGCCAGTGCCTGGCAGGGGCATGGTCATCTTGCCAGATGGAAGACACCAATATATTGGTAGTGTCTTTGTTAACTTACGAGTGAAAGGGCAATAAAGATTGAAGGGGTTGACACATGTAGCTTGAAGAGTAATGGAATACATTCTGTTTATTAAATGTGGCTGTAATTTATCATTAAAGTCTTAGTGTTTCAGCAGTATAAAGTCTGTATTATGCTTTTACTGTTTTTTCAATTTTTTGTGTGCTAAGCAGTAACTAAAATTAGAATCGTATGTGCTTTTTATTGATCCTAGGATTTGCCTTCTTAAATCTATTCACTTCTTAGAACTTCAGAATGGGTAAACACTGCTCTCAGTTTGTTCTGGGCTTCAAGAGTCCCAATTAGGGTCCTTGAGATGGAAATGTTTCCATCCATACGTATGTCTGTAAACTTTTACAATTTGGAGGTTTTCATTTCTTTTCTCAAAAAAAGTACAGTGTTCACTAGTGAAAGTGCATAGCTCAACCTGTATAGCAAATGTTCAGTAAATGTTTGATGCCTGAAATCCTTCAAAGCTAGAACACAATAACTTAAGTGTTACTGGGTTGGCCAGAAACTTCCTTTGGTTTTTAAGTGAAAAGACTGGATTGGCTAAAAGGTTGGTTTGCATTTTTCTGTTAAGGTTTTATGGAAAATCCTGAATGAACTTTCTGGCCAACCCAATAAAAGGCACATTTTTCATTTTTACCAGGAACTTTATGAGCAATGTTGTCACTGTTTCATTTCCACTGTTGTTCAGTCGCTCAGTTGTGTCTGACTGTAACCCTGTGGACTGCAGCACATCAGGCTTTGCTGACCTTTACCATCTCCTGGAGTTTGCTCAGACTTGTATCTGTTAAGTTGGTGATGCCATCCAGCCATCTCATTCTCTGCTGTCCCCTTCTCCTTCTGTCTTCAATCTTTTCCAGCATCGGGGTCTTTTCTAATGAGTCAGCTGTTCGCATTAGGTGGCCAAAGTATTGGTGCTTCAGCATCAGTTCTTCCAGTGAATATTAAGAGTTAATTTCCTTTAGGATTGACTGGTTTGATCTTGCAGTCCAGTGGACTCAAAATTCTTCTCCAGTACCATAGTTCAAAGACACTCAGCCTTTTTTATTGTCTGGTTCTCATATCCATATAAGACTACTGGAAAAACCATACTTTGGCTAGATAGACCTTTGTAGGCAAAGTAATTTCTCTGCTTTTGAATATGCTATCTAGGATTGTCATTGCTTTTCTTTCAAAGGAGCAAGTGTCTTTTTATTTCAAGGCTACAGTCACCATCTGCAGTGATTTTGGAGCCCAAGAAAATAGTCTCTCAGTGTTTACATTGTGTCGCCATCTATCTGCCATGAAGTGATGGGACCAGATGCCATAATCTTGGTTTTCTGAATGTTGAGCTTTAAGCCAACTTTCTCACTCTTCTCTTTCACTTTCATCAGGAGGCTCCTCAGTTCTTCTTTGCTTTCTGCCATGAGGGTGGTGTCATCTGTATATTTGAGGTTGTTGATATTTCTGCCTGCAATCTTGATTGCAGCTGTGCTTCATCCAGTCTGGCATTTCACATGATGTACTCTGCATATAAGTTAAATAAGCAGGGTGACAGTTACAGCCTTGACATACTCCTTTCCCAATTTTGAACCAGTCTGTTGTTTATGTCTGGTTCTAACTATTGCTTCTTGACCTGCATACAGGTTTCTCACGAGATAGGTCAGGTGGTCTGGTATTCCCATCTCTTTAAGAATCTTCCAGTTTGTTTTGGTCTGTACAGTCAAAGGCGTTAGCATAGTCAATGAAGTAGAAGTATATTTTTCTGGAATTTTCTTTTTCTGTGATTCAGTGGATGTTTGTAATTTGATCTCTGGTTCCTTTGTCTTTTCTAAATCCAGTTTATATATCTGGAAGTTCTTGGTTCAAATACTGTTGAAGCTTCAAGGATTTTGAACATTACTTTGCTAGCATGTGAAATAAGTGCAGTTAAGCAACAGTTTGAACATTCTTTGGCATTGCCCTTCTTCAGGATTGGAATGAAAACTGACCTTTTCCAGTCCTGTGCTCACTGCTGAGTTTTCCAAATCTGCTGGCATATTGAGTGCAACACTTTCATAGCATCATCTTTTAAGATTTGAAATAGCTCAGCTGGAATTCCATCACCTCCACTAGCTTTGTTCGTAATGATGCTTCCTAAGGCCCACTTGACTTCACATTCCAGGGTGTCTGGCTCTAAGTGAGTGTTCACACCGTCATGGTTATCCGGGTCATCAAGATCTTTTTTGTATAGTTCTTCTGTGTATTCTTCCCACCTCTCCTTAAAATCTTCTGCTTCTGTTAGGTCCATACTGTTTTGGTTCTTTATTGTGTTTGCCTTTTCATGAAATGTTCTCTTGGTTGGTATTTCTAATTTTCTTAAAGAGATCCCTGGTCTTTCCCATTCTTCTGTTTTCATCTATTTATTTGCATTGTTCGCTTAAAAAGGCAATTCTTATCTCTCCTTGCTAGTCTCTGGAACTCTTTGTTTATTATCCTCTGCCATTTCTCAGACAGCTTCATAATTCCATCTTCAGGAAACTTTTTATCTTTTTGAGCAAAGAACTGTTCCAAGTGCCTTTTACAGTCTTCCAGGGAATTGACATTTTTTTCAATTAAAATTTTGTAAAGACTAAAATAAATGCACATCTGAAGGTGCAGTGTCTGATGAATATGGCAGATGAATCAGAAATTCTCAGCCAAGCTGTAACATTTTTTGCCTGGTCATCAAAGAAACACATGCTTATGTATTAATTATCCTGATGGAAGATTATGCCTTTTCTGTTGACTGACTCCAAATGCTTTTCTTCGAGTGTTGCTTTTGCTTCGTCTAATTGGAACAGTACTTGTTGGAATTAATCATTTGGTTTTCTCCAAGGAGCTCATAATACAGGACTCTCTTCCTATTCTACCATATACATAGCATCACCTTCTTTGGATGAACACTGGCCTTTGGTGTGGTTAGTAGTGGTTCGTTTCTCTTGCCCTATGATCTATTCCATTCCACATTATTGTACAGTATCCACTTTTTGTCACTCATCACAATTTATTTTAAAATTAGAGTGTTTTTGTTACATTTCAGTAGAGAATTGCAGGTGAAAATATTGCCAAGAAGGTTTTTTTTCCCACTTAACTATGTGGGACCCAGACATCAAAAAATTAATATAAAGAAGCTGGTGCAAATGGTTTTCAGTGATTAGGTTGATATTTTTGAGTATACTGATTATCTCCCATGTGATGTAACATTGATTGTATTTGATGTAACATTGATTGTATTAATGTCTCGATTTGATCAATTTCAACTGGTCTACCCAACTGTGATGCATAGTCCACTGAGAAATATCTGGCACAAAACTTTACAGATCACTTTTGATAAATTTGCTGAGTCATAACACCTTCTGTATACATTGCAAAAATCTCTCTTTGTTTTTTACATTTCAGTTGCATTTTTGCCTTTCTTGAAGTAATAAAGCGTAATATGCTGAAAGTGTTCCTTTTTTCAATATTAAAATGGCTACACAATAATTCACCAATTTCAGTGTTTTTTAAAATGCATGCTGATATGATAGACATATACAATACACAATACTGTACTGTACTCTATGTGCTTAATCATGTCTGACTTTTGCAACCCCATAGACGGTAGCCTGCCAGGCTCCTCTGTCCATGGGATTCTCCAGGCAAGAATACTGGAGTGGGTTGCAATACACAATACAAGCTAACAAAATTTTTCAAATGAAGTTAAAGACAGCTAAGCGCTACTAGAGCCAGCTTATTGAAAAAACTGGATGAACTTTTAGGCCAACCCAATGCTAATTGTGTTGAAAGGTGCTACACTTCAAATTGGCACTTGTTTTACTTTTCACTTTTCTAGTCATTTATTTATCCAGCCGTTACTTATTGGATATCCACCATTGTGGGATACAGAGGTAAGAAAGATATTATCTGTACTCTCAAGAGGCTTAAGAATCCAGGTGGGGAGAACCAGATATTAATATGACAGTGGATTTGTAGGAGGTAACCTAGGGTAAGAGCCTAACCTAGCCTTGGGTCATCAGCTGATAAGCCTACTTGGAGAGGTTCCAGCTGAGTCTTGAAGACTCTGTGGGAGTTAGCCTGTGGAATGAAGGCATAGGGGAGATGGATGATGAAGCTCAACAAGGACAGTAAGGTAGGAAGTTGCTGGCTGTGTGTGGAGAACTATGCACAGTTCCTTCCTTATATAGATTAAGACTGGACGTGGCAGAGAGGAGACTAGATGGTGAGGCAGGGGTGGGATGTGGACAGGGCCGCATGGTTTACACTGGAGGAGCTGGAAGCTTTGAGCACCACAGCACATCTTACAGCAATACCTTAAAAACTATAATATGGAAAATAGCTTGGCAGAGAACTGATAATTTTTTAGTCATAAATTAAAGTCAAATTAGCTTTTGTCTAAATTGCGCCCAAGTCCTGAGGAATGAATTTATTCCCTGAGGACTAAGTACATGGCTTTATGCCTGTGTGGCTCCAGGTCCTGTGGGGTTTTGCACATCGCCAGGGCAATACGGGTGAATTAAGAGTGGCCTTTTGTTAAAGTCCAAGTAGGAATTAGGAACGTATTTTCATGTTTGTCACAAAAGAACTCTTAGATGACCCAAATCCTGTCTAGCTCCAAGGTCCAGACAGAGTAGGACAAAGGAAGGTGCCTTATATTTAGGTTAAGAATTATGTTTCCTTATTCTTTGCTTTCCCCCTTTTCTGGAAAGAAAAAAAAAGTGCTGAGGCAGCAGACACAGAGCCCACTACCTTGTCTTCCTGATGTTTAGCATGTAACAGAAGCATATCATTAACCTCCTCTCTTCCCTTATAATACTGGAGGATGTTTCACCCCAGGAGGTAGCATAGTTATTTTTCACATATTTTAGCTCTTAGGAGACAATTTTTTTTCTGAGATCTTGTGAGTGATAATCTCCAAGGAAGCAGGTAGTTAAATATGTGTACTGTGGTCAGTTGTGTCTGATACTTTGCGACCCTTTGGACTGTAGTACACCAGGCTTCTCTGTCTACGGAATTTTCAAGACAGGAACACTGAAGTGGGTTGCCATTTCCTCCTCCAGAGGATCTTCCTGACCCACAAATTAAACCTGGATTTCCTGTGTCTCCTGCATTGGCAGGCGGCTTCTTTACTACTGGGCCACCTCTCTCTTTCCAGTATTTAAGTTTGCAAAAGATAATTACGAATTTCTGTAGGCTTTTGTGAGAGTTTATGGTACCATATCAATTCAGTTCAGTTGCTCAGTTGTGTCCCAACTCTTTGTGACCCCATGGATTGCAGCACGCCAGGCTTCTTTGTCCATCACCAACTCTTGGAGTTTACTGAAACTCATGTCAATTGAGTCAGTGATGCCTTCCAACCATCTCATCCTCTGTTGTCCCCTTCTCCTCCTGCCCTCAATCTTTCTCAGCATCAGGGTCTTTTCAAATGAGTGAATTCTTCACATCAGGTGGCCAAAGTATTGGAGTTTTTAAGCATCAGTCCCTCCAACGAATATTCAGGACTGATATCGTTTAGGATGGACTGGTTTGATCTCCTTGCAGTCCAAGAGACTCTCAAGAGTCTTCTCCAACACCACAGTTCAAAAGCATCAATTCTTCGGCGCTCAGCTTTCTTTACAGTCCAACTCTCACATCCATACTTGACTACTGGAAAAACCATAGCTTTGATTAGACATAGCCAAAGATGGTACAGTATACTGTACCTGAAAAATAAACAAATTTTCAAGAAATCTGGAAACCATTGTGTTGTTTTTCTAACAGACAGGGGATGATGGCATTGTTTTCATATTTCTTTTATCTTTGATGTTGAAAGCTTGGCTTCTCTGTACAGCAGTGCCAAATCGAATGTCAGAGACAGAGTTTTGGGTGAAGTAGAAAGGATAGCTTTATTGCTTTGCCAGCAAAGGATGACACAGTGGGCTCATGCCTGCAAAACAACGTGTCCCTTCTTGGGAAAGATAGAAGTTCTGTAATAATTGTTCGAAGAGAGCATTATCAGTCCATGGACATTCTGATGGGTTGGTGGTGAGATAAGTAGGAGTCAGCATCATCAAACTTGAGGTTCAGCTGGTCTGGGATCTACATGCTTGTGGGCGGCATACCATCATTAATCATCTACTTCTCCCACCTGGAGGGAATTTCAGTATCTGCATAATAGCTCAAAAATATTTTTGTGTGTATCCTTTGATAAGGAAATAGGACCTGGCCCCAAGGCAGCTCTAAACTGTTTCACCTCCCTTTCATAATTAACAACTGCTTGAATCTGCCCATTGGAACTCAGGGAAAGTCATGGAGGCTGAATAAAGGCTGTTTCTATAATGAGGCCTTGTGACCAGGAGCCCCATAGGACCCTGCACGGTATCAAAACCTGATGAATGTAGAACTAAACCTTTTTGGCAAGGTGTCCCCTAGAGCTCAACATTATTTTTAGACTGTCTCATTTTTAACAGTTTTCTTTCACCATTGCTTATGTCTTCCTATTCTTGGGCCATTATTTGTCCATGCACGTGTGCCCAAGCCTGCTTCTAACTCTTCATGAGTCCCCTGCGTTTAGAAGCAATCCCTTCTCTTTTCTGCTTCTCTATTTCTTTCCATAAGAGAGGATCTTATGATCCCTAAATGCTTAACTAGTTCAGTGGGTAGTAGGAAGGAGGTCTTGTACTGCTTACTTAGTGCAATGATTTAGAAGGCATCTGGCTTTAGTAATAAATTGTTGTTCAGTCGCTCAGTCGTGTCCAACTCTATGACCCTATGGACTGCTGCACGCCAGGCTTCCCTGTCCTTCACCAACTCTCAGAGTTTGCTCAAACTCATGTCCATCGAGTCAGTGATGCCATCTAACCATCTCGTCCTCTGTTGTCCCATTCTCCTCCTGCCTTCAATCTTTCCCAGCATCAGGGTCTTTTCTAATAAGTTGGCTCTTTGCATCAGGTGGCTAGTGTATTGGAGCTTGAGCATCCAGTGAATTCACTTCCAGTGAATATTCAGGACTGATCTCCTTTAGGATGGACTGGTTGGATCTCCTTGCAGTCCAAGGGACTCTCAAAAGTCTTCTCCAACACCACAGTTCAAAAGCATCAATTCTTCAGTCCTTAGCCTTCTTTATGGTCCAGCTCTCACATGCATACATGACAACTAGAAAAACCGTAGCCTTGACTAGATGGGACTTTTGTCAGCACAGTAATGTCTCTGCTTTTTAATATACTGTCTAAGTTTCTTCCAGGGAGCAAGTGTCTTTAAATTTCATGTCTGCAGTCACCAGAGTGAGAGTCTCTGCAGAGATTTTGGAGCCCAAGAAAATAAAGTCTGTCACTGTTTCCATTGTTTCCCCATCTATTTGCCATGAAGTGATGGGACTGATGATCTTAGTTTTTTGACTATTGAGTTTTAAGCCGGCTTTTTCACTCCTCTTTCATCTTCATCAAAAGGCTCTTTAATTCCTCTTCGCTTTCTGCCATGAGGGTAATATGTGCATATCTGAGGGTATTGATATTCTCCTGGCAGTCTTGATTCCAGCTTGTGCTTTATCCAGCCTAGCATTTCAGATGATGTACTCTGAATTGATGTTAAATAATCGGGGTGAGAGTATACCGGCCTTGACATACTCCTTCCCCAATTTTGAACCAGTCTGTTCCATGTCTGGTTCTAACTGTCGTTTCTTGACCTCCACACAGGTTTCTCAGGGGGCAGGTAAGGTGGTCTGGTATTCCCATATCTTTAAGAATTTTCCACAAGTGTGATCCACACAGTCAAAGGCTTTAGAGTAGTGGTTATAAATGGTGGTGTGGAAATTACCTCAGGATTAAGTTGCTACATATGACAAACAGGAATGAATTTGGGGCTAGAAGGCCCTTTGACAGTTGCCTTGTCCCTCTTTTGTCTTGCATTTCCTTGGTATTTTGTGTAACTTGTATTCTGATTGTTTCCTACCTGAGAGGTGTGTCCTTCCTGAGGGTAGGGGCAGGCCCTGGAGTGCTTATGAGTGAGTGCTATGAACCTGGCGGTTAGCCTCATGGGGTAACACTGTGTTCTAGTCATGAGTTGAAATTCAAAAGGGAAAGAAACTGCTTGAAAGCATTGTCAACTAAAAAATGCACACATTAGAAGTTGAAGATTATATTTTATTTATTAGACTTTTGGAGGACTTTAGCCCAGGGGGTAGCCTCTCAGATCTTTCTGAGGGAATGATCTGAAGAAATAAGAGAGGAGCCAGGATACGATGGAGTTTTTGCAAAAAAAAAAAAAACCACAGGTAGTCAGAACATCTAAAGATGAAAAACCAGACAAGTTAGTTTAGTGCTTTTCTGTGTATGGAAAAATACATGCGTCTGGGCTCATTGAAATCATTCCTTTATTATATGTTAGTTCTCCTGTTCTCTTTTCCCCATTCTGAATTCTCTCATGGTGTACAGTCTGGGGTGGCCTGCAGTGTTGACTGATATGGCAGATGACATTCTTGATCCACAGCATGGACCAAAAAACGGCATGAACAGCATCAGGCCGTGAATCTGTAATGCCACAGGTGTTAAGAGTTCATGCAGCTGGACACGTGGCATGTTCATCACCATGATGTAATTTTCAGGTATAAATGGGTAACAGAGGTACCTTGTATGGTTTGTTCAGGTAAGCTTTTACGGGAGGTAAGGGAATGTTGTAAGTTTGCTGAAGGGGGTTGACCATTTTGTCCCCTGAATACAGTGAGTGGCTGGCCATCTGCCTGGCCTTGGTCTTCCTGCTGAGTGTCTGGTGCAGTGTCAACATTGCTCCTTATGTTTTAGGTGAGATGAGTGAAAGCCGAGCAAAGAGAGTTCGCATCAAGGAGGTGGACGGCTGGACCCTGAGGATGCTGATTGACTATGTTTACACGGCAGAGATTCAGGTGACAGAAGAGAATGTACAGGTAAGGGTGACAGCTCATACCAGTTGTTACTTTACACATGCCAGTTTTCTAATGCAAAAGAGCATACCTGCACGTGGATGCTTTATGTTGTGAAATGGACTGTCTCTTGCCATATCAGTGAACAAAGTGCCATAGCTATCCCAGATTCTGGCACTCCAGGGTGAATTTCTAAGCGATGCTGGCAAGCAGCAGCCGTG
This sequence comes from Antilocapra americana, assembly GCA_007570785.1. Lineage (NCBI taxonomy): Eukaryota > Metazoa > Chordata > Mammalia > Artiodactyla > Antilocapridae > Antilocapra > Antilocapra americana. The sequence continues at coordinate 31,844,101 of ML663008.1, read as the reverse complement.
AATTTCTGAGCCATGCTGACAAGCGGCCCCACTCCCTACACAAGGAACTTAAGGATGTCACAGTTGTCAGCAATTACAGCCCTCCTGTGTGAACCAGAAGGCCCCAAGGGGATTCAAGAGAGAGAAAAAGATCTCTGTAAATATGCTGGATGCTGACCCCAGATGGCTGAGATGCATATGAAAGGCATGACTTCAATAATCCCAGACTCTTGTACCTTCCCTACATAGAAGAATGCTAAATTCCTTAACTTGATATCTGATTTTTCTTACTTACCAATAATCTTTGATGTTCAGACTGCCTGCCCTCTTTGTGGCAAACTCATAGATAGCCTGACTCCCTCCCTCCTGCCTCCTTGGAGCAGTCTCTTAGGGCTACTGAGATGCTGCTTCATGTACTACAAGTCCTAAATATCCTCACCAAATAAAATAATTCTACTTTGAGGTTGTGACTGTATTTTGTAGTCAACAGTACCAAAGTAACAGAATTTGTTATTATAACTGTATTTTTAAGAGACATTTAGAATGATTATAGCTTTTAAATGTTTCTGATTTCAGTACCTTTTCTTAAAGTTCTAAGACACAAAGCCTTTAGTTCTCTGAATGATGTTTGTTCTTTTATGAAAACATGATATGTTCATTTATAAGTACTGGTCCGTGCTGCCCACATTTTCCATTATTTCCTGGAAGGTTAAGTCTTTAAAGGGTGCCCAAGAGCCTTTACTTCTTTGACTATTTCAGCATCCTTGTTAGTGGTTCTAGACTTCAGCTAAAATTTGACATTGCCTCTCCCTTACTTTCTATAAAGAATGAATGTTTTATATGTATGATGCAAATGTTTAATACAGGTGTGTGTGGAGTAGAAAGTAAAAGTCCTTATTTAAAACTGTACTTCTCTTTGTACTTACCCATCCCACACTCTGATATACTCTTTTTCTGTAAAGAGTAGACTCTGTTTGCTGTTAATATTTTAGACTGTTTTCTGTGCAGTTTCACACATACACAAGTTTCTTGACATAAGTATATTTTTACTATACCTGATGTTCTGTAACTTGCTTTTTCACTGAGCAAAGTGTCTTGAAATTCTTTGTATGTCAGTACATATGGGTCCAGCTTATTTTTTTTGTGGGATGTCCCATGTGTTAGCTAAAATACATGATTGTTCACCTTTACAAAAAACGTTGCAGTGAATGAGCATTTTTATATTTGTATTAAATTTCATGGGATAGATTTCTTCATACAATTGCTGGATCAAAAGATGCATGCATTTTTAAATTTCTGATAGATGTGCCAGACTGCCATCTAAAAGTTTGTATTTATTTATACTCCTTCCAATAGATTGAGGATAGCAAAAAGAACTAGGGCTAACTTCTTAAGAAATAATCTATAAATTCTACTTGCACAAATAGGAAATCTTTTGTTCCTTGTGATTATGTCCCTGTGTAATTATGGCATATGAAATATGCCACAGAATGTTTGAGTTGGGAGACTGGAATCTTTGCACTTTAACTTGTTAGGACATGCTGTTATTAAATTTTAAATACTGGCAGTGGTAAGGCTGCCTGGTGATCCTTCCTAGCTAGCCTCAGTAAACCTCTGCTTGGAAGTCCCATTCATAAGGTAAAGCATTTGAAAAGCCTTGGTTGATCCTGAAGTCATATATAAAGATGTGAATCAGGTGCTCTGTTTTTTTAAACATGGAGGAAATGTTTGGTACATGTTATCTCATTCTGATTTTTTCTGTACCAATAATGCTATTTGCTGGATTCTGGGGCATTATTTCAATAAGAACCCTGATCTTGGGTTTCTTTTGTCCCTTCTTTTTATTAGTTTGAGTGCAGAGTCTCATTGTGTCCTGTATCTGGCCTTCAGTAAATAAGTTACTGATTGGTTTCTTTGATTCACATAATGTGTCACCTGGGTAAAATTGCAAAAGATGGTTTAGGCCTAGAAGACTGGACTGTTTGAATTCAGCCCTGAATGCTGTCTGTAGTGATTCTTGCAGTGGAGACATTGGCCTGTGAGGACCTGCGAACGCCTTTCATGTTTCTTTTAATAGCTGTCATGTTCCAGCCCTGAAGTGTTAGTCATCACACCTTTTAAAAAACCTCTTGTCCTGCTAATTTGCCTTCGTGTGTATTGCTGACTCTTACAGGAATACATTCAAAGAGTTGTATTTGGTTGTATTGTTTTGTTGTTTTGGGGGAGAGTTATGTAGGGGTATCTTGGTATATAAAGCCTTATTTTATGCTCCATTGAAAAATACTTGTTTTGGAAAAGTCAGTTTGGAAATAAATTTGGTTAAAATAAGCTACCTTTTCCATAACAAGTATTTTTTAAAATAAAGTACAAAGTAAGGGCTTAACTATTAAGGTATGCCTAACTGCTGTTTGCTCTATTTTGTAAATTTTTATCTGTCTGCACTTTGGAGATCTTTCTTCTAAATGTTTTTCACCTTACGGAAAGAAACAATTCTGGGGAGGTATATGGTGTTCTTATTAATGTGAAGCTGAAGTTTTCAACTATCCTAACTGGAAACCCTGCTCTGAGTATATCTGCTTTGAAAGTGCTGACAGTGGGGATAGAACTTAATGTAATTCAAAGGTTTATTGTTGTGGATAGATTTTCTCATGAGACCTAGAATCATATCTTCTGTCAGGTAGGTAGGTAAACTTCCTTTAGTACATTTCACTTTTAGTAATAAATATAGTCTTAGGATAGCAGGTATCTTAATATTCTACTTTGGGGTTGCATGTTTTATGTAGAATTATACATAGTGCCATAGAATGCTGAGCAATTGACTCTTTACAACTTTCTTTATAGAGTCTGCTGGTGACAGAACAGGACCATAACCCTGGTTTCCCTGATTCCTAGTTAAGGGTCACTTCTGTGATACCATACAGTCTCCTTATTACACAAATTTAAAATATACAAAAAAACTGTTTGAAGTGAAGGTTGTTAACTTTGAGTTGGAGTGAGGGAATTAAGTAGTTTGAAAAATTAACTCTAAAGGAGAAATAAATGTCACTTTATTATATAACTGTTAATAATAGAGTTTTAAATTTTGACTGTTAAAGGCTTCCTGATTTTTTTTTTTTTTGGTATTGCTGTCATTTTTTGTTTAGGTTTTCAAATTTTGATTTTTTACTTTGAGTAGTTGCTTTTAATTATTTTAATAATTTGAGTCAAGTGGATTTTTTTAAGAGAAATAAAAGGAGAATATTTTACCGTGACCTCACTTTTAATTGAACTTTTTTTTGCTGTTGTTGCTGTTGAATAATTTAAGTTACTTGTGTCTAGAGTATCCAATCAAATTTTATAAACTTTATAAATCTGGGAACAGAGAAAATAAAGCCAAAGGCTACTATAAAAGTAGACTTTTAAACTTTTTTGGGGTCATGGAATCTTTGAGAAGCTGATGAAAAACTGAATTTTTCCTGAGTAAAGTGTATAAAGCATATACGCACAAAGTTTTGCATGCATGTTCAGAGAATTCTTATACTTTGTCTCCCCTTATCTGCCCCACTAAAAATACTTGACTCTGTGTATGTATATGTGTGTGTGTATGAAGGGTTTTTATATGGGTTTATTTTCAGTTGTATGCTAGGCATTTTACATATGTCTTTGTTGATATTCATCAACATAGTAGATAGGTATTACTCCATTTTTCAAATGAGGAAGCTCGGGAGGGTTAAGTAATTAGTTCAGCATCACACAACAACTATTAAGTTGTCATTAACTACTAGTGTTACTTAAAAAGTTTGTGAATTCAAAAATAAAAACACATTTATAACTGAAAAAAATTTTTTAGTATCCCCCAAATTATTGAAGGTTTTGTATTCTTTATTTGATGTGTTGATTAACATGTTAAAGAATCCTGAAAGATACTGAATTTTTAAAAACATTCACTTCATTGCTAAATTTTTGGTTTTGTTACATGAATTTTTACTTCTCAGCTTTTGGGCATTTGTTTTGACTTGCTAAAAGTAGGTAAGAGTTTTTCACTTGATGTAAGTGTGAAAAACTAAGGTACAGCTCTTAATAGACAGTGCCAATGTAAGTAAATGATTTTGTTCCCAAATTAATATTATGAGTGTTTGTCTGCAGGTTCTGTCTACATTAGAGCTTTTATCATACCAGAATTTAAGAAGCATCTGATATAATTTTGAATGGGTTGGTTTTAAACAGTTGATGAGTCTTGTGTGTTGCATAAACAAATTATTTGAGATAGGAAAGCTCATCCTTCTTCAAAAGGAACAGAATTTAAGCAAGAGTTTTTCAAGAGTAACACACTGGAATGTTTAACACAACCTCAGTACAATAGTTGTGTAATTGACTTGGAGAAGGCAATGGCAACCCATTCCAGTACTGTCGCCTGGAAAATCCCATGGACGGAGGAGCCTGGTAGGCTGCAGTCCATGGGGTCTCACAGAGTTGGACATGACTGAAGCGACTTAGCAGCAGCAACAGCAGCAGCAGCACAATAGAAAATTGAATGTGATGTGTCCATTTTCTTGGTGGTGTAGACAAGGATGTCTGTTTGAGATCAGAAGTGTCAGCGGTGTGTCATTGTTGAGCCTTTTACTAGAGGGCTCCTGAAAGGAGGGTATTACAGGAAGAGCTTCCACAGTAGGATGCCTGTTGATACAGTTGAGCACTTAATCAAAAAAAGGCTGTTGAAGTGGAGAAATTATTAAAGAGCACTTGTATACCCTAAATATTTACCCCCAAACATGTTACTGTACAAATTATGCCAGTATTTTGTTGTAAAACTAAGTATGGCCAGCTGCTTGGAGAGGCACATGCTTATTTTTAAAGTACAGCAAGAACTGGGAAACTTGAGGGCTTCCCTGGTGGTCCACTGGTTAAGAATCTGCCTGCCAGTGCAGGGGACACAGGTTTCATCTCAGGCCTGAGAAGATTTCCACATACCATGAGGCAACTAAGGGTATGTGCCGCAACTACTGACCCTGCAGTCCAGAGCCTGTGAGCTGCAACTGCTGAGCCCGCCTGCTGCGGCTGCCAAAGCCCTCGCCCTTGAGCTTATGCCCTGCAGCAGGGTGTTGTTGCTCTTCAGTCACAGCCGGGTCCGACTCTTTGTGACCCCATGGACTGCAGCACGCCAGGCTTCCCTGTCCATCACCAACTCGCGGAGCTTACTCAAACTCATGTCCATTGAGTTGGCGATACCATCCAACCATCTAGTCCTCTGTCGTCCCCTTCTCCTCCTGCCTTCACTATTCCCCAGCATCAGGGTCTTTTCTAATGAGTCGGCTCTTCACATCAGGTGGCCAAAGTTTTGGAGCTTCAGCACCAGTCCTTCCAGTGAGTATTCAGGACTGATGATCTCCTTTAGGATTGACTGGTTGGAGGATCTCCTTGCAGTCCAAGGGACTCTCAAGAGCCTTCTCCAACAGCATAGTTCAGAAGCATCAATTCTTCGGTGCTCATCCTTCTTTATGGTCCAATTCTCACATCCATACATGACCACTGGAAAAACCATAGCTTTGACTCTTTGCTGGCAAAGTAATGTTTCTGCAACAGGATAAGCCATGGCAGTGATAAGCCTGTGCACTGCCCTCCACTCACTGCAACTAGAGAAAGCCTGTTTACAGCAACGAAGACCTATCATGGCCAAAAATAAATAAATAAAATTAAATTAAAATTAGAAAAAGAACTGAGACATTTGAAAAGAAATTTCAGTGCAAAGTCATCTTCGGACTATAGACTTTCTCTGACATCCTTCACACGTCTAATTTGATTAAAAAAATTTTTGTGGTAACATAGTGATCAGATCATTCTAAAGCAATCAAGTTAGGTTTCACATAAAAGCACACTTTTTACACTCACATTTCATTGGATTACATATAGTTATTTAAATTATTTCAATAACAAGTACATATGTCCCAAACAGATGTAATAACGTGCGTGTGTTGATGAATTGCGTGTCAGCTGAGAGGAGAGTTAGAAGTGTTCAGCCTGTTCACGTGCACAGAGGGCTGGAAGAGTCACTCAGTCAGGCCACAGGGTTAAGTAGGGGTTGGTAAAGGATACTCTTTCTATATTTCTGCATTGGATAGATCAACACTGAGATGAGATGCCTGTTGATGAAAATTTGTTTTAAAATGGACATTGAAGATATCGTATCAGTTAAACAGACATTGACAGAATATCTTCTCAGTACTCTGGCCTCTGCTTATGGTCCTGATACTACAAGAAATGAACAAGGAAGAGAAAGCATAATGAATAGAGTATGGACTTTAAGCTGGATTTGAATCTTGGGTTTACTATTTAAACACCATGTGACCTTGTTCAAAGTCCTTAACTTCCCTAAGCCTATCTGCAAAGGAGGGATGATTCTGTTCTTTCTTATGTAAGAGCTTGTGGAACATCGTGATTACATAACTGGTTTATATAGAGGTGAGACATGCTGGGATTTCATTAAAAGTTAAGTTTGGATTGAGGTTTGAGCCAGAAATTAATGGAGCTAGGAATAAGGGTGCTAATCTGGGGTGGGACAGTGGCAAGTATTCGATAAATATTTCTTAAGTTGAGAGTGGTATGCATTCCAAATTAAAATGTTCAAGGTTGAATGATAAATTCAGGTATGAATGAGGTACTACAGGATGTATGGCAGTGGGGTCTTGTGGTAGTGGTAATACCCGCTGTTAGACTGATGACGGTGTCTTTGATCCAGAAAGAGCTGCCCTGAGTGAACAGTATTCAAGCCTATAGCTTCTAGGTTCTAGCTTGTCTGGAAAGAGGCTTAGTAAGGGCTAGGCCTCTTTCTTTCTTTTTTTTTTAATTTAATTTATTTATTTTAATTTTCTTTACATTATCATGTTGGTTTTGCCATACATTGACATGATCATTTTTGTATAGTTCTTCTGTGTATTCTTGCCACCTCTTCTTAATATCTTCTGCTTCTATTAGGTCCATACCGTTTCTGTCCTTTATTGTGCCCATCTTTGCATGAAATATTCCCTTGGTATCTCTAATTTTCTTGAAGAGATCTCTAGTCTTTCACATTCTATTGTTTTCCTTTATCTCTTTGCACTGATCACTGAGGAAGGCTTTCTATCTCTCCATTATTCTTTAGAACTCTGCAGTCAAATGGGTATATGTTTCCTTTTCTCCTTTGCTTTTTGCTCTCTCTATTCACAGCTATTTGTAAGGCCTCTCAGACAGCCATTTTGCCTTTTTGCATTTCTTTCCCTTGGGGATGGTCTTGATACCTGCCTCCTGTACAGTGTCACAAATCTCCATTCATAGTTCTGCAGGCATTCTGTCTATCAGATATAATCCCTTAAATCTATTTCTCACTTCCACTATATAATCATAAGGGATTTGATTTAGGTCATACCTGAATGGTCTAGCGGTTTTCCCTACTTTCTTCAATGTAAGTCTGAATTTGGCAATAAAGAGTTGATGATCTGTGCCACAGTTAGCTCCAGGTCTTGTTTTGCTGACTGTATAGAATTTCTCCATCTTTTGCTGTAGAGAATATAATCTATCTGATTTCAATATTAACTATCTGGTGATATCTGTGTGTAGAGCCTTCTCATGTGTTGTTGAAAGACGGTGTTGGCTATGACCAGGGCATTATGCTGGCAAAACTCCTTTAGCCTTTGCCCTGCTTCATTCTGTACTCCAATGTCAAATTTGCCTGTTACTCCAGGTATGTCTTGACTTCCTGTTTTTACATTCCAGTCCCCTATAATGAAAAGGACATCTTTTGGGGGTATTAGTTCTAGAAGGTCTTGTAGCTCTTCATAGAACCATTCAACTTCAACTTCTTCAGCATTCCTGGTCAGGACATAGACTTGGATTTCCGTGATATTGAATGGTTGGGCTTGCAAATGAACAGAGATCATTCTGTCATTTTTGAGATTGCATCCAAGTACTGCATTTCAGACTATTTTGTTCACTATGATGGCTACTCCATTGCTTCTAAGGGATTCTTGCCCACAGCAGTAGATATAATGGTCGTCTGAGGTAAATTCACCCATTCCAGTCTATTTTAGTTCACTGATACCTAAAGTGTCCATGTTCATTCTTGCCATCCCTTGTTTGACCACTTCCAATTTGCCTTGATTCATGGACCTAACATTCCAGGTTCCTATGCAATATTGCTCTTTATAGCATCGGACTTAACCTCCATCACCAGTCACATCCACAATTGGGTGGTGTTTTTGCTTTGGTTCAATCTCTTCATACTTTCTGGGGTTATTTCGTCACTGATCCTCAGTAGCATATTGGGCAGCTACTAACCTGGGGAGTTGAACTTTCAGTGTCCTATCTTTTTACCTTTTCATACAGTTCATGTGCCTTATGTCAAAATAATTTCAAAAATAATTTCTTCTGAGAGAGACTGTATCTATACTCATTATCATGGTGTAAGTTTGATTATAGTCATGTTGAGATCTGCCCTTTAGTTATTTTGATTGAATGACCGTTTTCCATTCTCAGCCACACTTGTAGAAGTTTCCCGAATACCAAAGGAGTTCAGTAAAGGAAGGCTCATCTCCAAGGTGAAAAAACATCTACTGAACAGTTTACCAAATGTTGACAGTGGCATTTTAGCATAAATTTATTTAAGTGAGTATATAATACTGCATATTTAAATTATCATTGAACAAATTAGAAGATAATAAGGAACCTGTGGATTGACTCTCTGCTGGAAACTTCATGGGTCAGTGGACTCTAGATAGTTGTCCTATTAGAATTCAAAGCTGAAATCTTGAACTTAATATTGACTTTAATAATGGCTTTGAGTAAGACATTAAGTTTTCTGTCTGATGTACAGCTATTAAATGAGGCTAAAAACTGGTTTTAGAAAAGGCAGAGGAACCAGAGATCAAATTGCCAACATCTGCTAGATCATTGAAAAAGCAAGAGAGTTCCTGAAAAACATCTACTTCTGCTTTATTGACTATGCCAAAGCCTTTGACTGTGTGGATCACAGTAAACTGTGGAAAATTCTTAAAGAGATGGGAATACCAGACCATCTGACCTGCCTCTTGAGAAACCTGTATGCAAGTCAGGAAGCAACAGTTAGAACTGGACATGGAACAACAGACTGGTTTCAAATAGGAAAAGGATTATTTCAAGGCTGTTATATTGTCACCTTGCTTATTTAACTTGTGTGTAGAGTGCATCATGAGAAACACTGGGCTGCATGAAGCACAAGTTGGAATCAAGATTGCCAGGAGCATTATCAATAACCTCAGATATGCAGATGACACCACCTTTTTGGCAGAAAGTGAAGAGGAACTAAAAAGCCTGTTGATGAAAGTGAGAGAGGAGAGTGAAAAAGTTGGCTAAAAGCTCAGTGTTCAGAAAACTATGTGATGGCATCTGGTCATCACTTCATGGGAAATAGGTGGGGAAACAGTGGAAACAGTGTCAGTCTTTACTTTTGGGGGTTCCAAAATCACTGCAGATGGTGATTGTAGTCATGAAATTAAAAGACGCTTTCTCCTTGAAGGAAAGTTATGACCAACCTCGATAGCATATTTAAAAGCAGAAACATTACTTTGCCAACAAAGGTCCGTCTAGCCAAGGCTATGGTTTTTCCAGTAGTCATGTATGGATGTGAGAGTTGGACAGTGAAAAAGGCTGAGTGCTGAAGAATTGATGCTTTTGAACTGTGTCTTTGGAGAAGACTCTTGAGAGTTCCTTGGCTTGCAAGGAGATCCAACAAGTCCATCCTAGGGGAGATCAGTCCTGGGTATTCATTGGAAGGACTGATGTTGAAGCTGAAACTCCAATACTTTGGCCACCTCCTGCGAAGAGCTGACTCGTTGGAAAAGACCCTAATGCTGGGAAGGATTGGGGGCAGGAGGAGAAGGGGACGACAGAGGAGGAGATGGCTAGATGGCATCACTGACTCGATGGACATGGGTTTGTGTGGACTCTGGGAGTTGGTGATGGACAGGAAGGCCTGGCGTGCTGCAATTCATGGGGTCACAAAGAGTTGGCCATGACTGAGTGACTGAACTGAACAATGATTCACTGCCTCATAGAAATGCTGTAAAATGTCACAGCTAACACTTACAAAAATATTAAGATTCTCTATCATGTTAGTCAGGCTTCCTAGGTGGCTCAGTGGTAAAGAATCTTCTTGTTAATGCAGGAGACATGGTTTGGGAAGGTCCTGTGCTGAAGTAAATGACAACCCATTACAATATTCTTGCCTGGGAAATCCCATGGACAGAGAAGCCTGGCAGGCTCTATACCTGAGGTGTCAAAAGAGTCAGCTGAGACTTAGTGACTAAACAACAACAACAATGGATGTTAGCCAGAAAATGCAACAGGAGTGAAAGGACGAGTCCTTGAGGAAGAACTCATTTGAGATTGTTTGGGATCACTGTATAAAAAGTGCTCATGTAATCTTTCCCTTACTCTTTATATTTTAACTCTTTATAATCAGCATATATTATTTGTGATCCTCCCCTCCCCCCAATAAAGATTCATAATTTGCTATTGATTCCTCTCCACCCAACAAGTCTTATATATTTGGATTAGTGTGGAGATAGTACTCTGGGGTGATTGCGGTACTGTTTTCTATCTTTGATTTATAACAGACTTTTCCATTGGTTTGACTGTGGTGACTGGAGATACTTCTGGTAGCAGAATCTACAGAATGCTTGCTGTTTTTCCATTCAAGTTCTATTTCTCTTAGGAAATAGAGAGTAAGTGCCTTGTGTCTAAAAGGATTTTTGGTAGATGTTATGCTTGGAAAGCATGATTAACACTTAAAAAATAGTAAAAATCCCTTGAATCAAACCTTTAGGGTTAGTGGTTGCTTATGGTATAGCATTGGAAATCTTATAAATCAGTGCATTTATCTGACATTCTAGTACGTAGAAATCTGTTAAGTTAGTATTTTATCACTTTACTGGAATAGTGATAATTTTAGTTTATTATTATTATTTAGAGGCAAAACATGGTGAATTTCTTTTACATTAAAAATTACTGTAAAATTTTAAATTACTTACAATTGAGTTTTGATCTTATGTATTGGTTGCTCAGTTGTGTCCAACTCTTTGCCTCCCCATAGACTGTAGCCCACCAGGCTCCCCCATCCATGGGATGTTTCAGGCAAGAATACTGGAGTGGGTTGCCATTTCCTTCTCTAGGGGATCTTCCCAACCCAGGGATTGAACCCAGTTCTCCTGCATTGCAGGCAGACTCTTTACCATCTGAGCCACCAGGGAAGCTTGAGCTTGAACTTAGTTGTATTTTATTGTGTTTTTAGTTAGAATTCTGTAATCCTCATAATTTTCATAAAAATATTTGACCAGTGAGAACATCCAGGTTTTAGTCATGCCAGTTAAATTATGTTTTACTCTATATAAGTTAAGATGTAGAACAGATGAAGAACTTATTCAAAATTTAATGTGGAAAAAGTCACTGGAGTCAGCTAGCTTGAGAAAATCTAGAAGCTTTATTACAAGAACATCCTATAGAACTAGATGGACATCACTCTTGAAGTGGTTTTTATAATTTCTTTGGAGAAAAGCTAGTTATTCCAGAAGCATTAGTAATTATCTTACTTACTATAGCTTCATATCATTAAAATATATAATCTTTGAAGATGTCAAGACAGTTGAATCGTTTTATAATTCATGTTTCAAGAAGCTTCATGTGGTATATACGAAGTATATATCTTGATGAATAAAAAATTAAGTCTACCCTGATTATGATTTAGCATCTTATAAACAATATTGAGTAATTTGAGCAGGGATGAGAAAAATTAGAAATAAGTCAAAATCCTTATCATGTGGGTTTTTTTTTCCTTGATCTTTGCCTCTTGTTTAGGTGTAAAGCCTGCGTGGGAGATGGCATGTTTGTATCAGGCATGTGGCAAGTGTGAGGGAAAGGTCTGTCTCACCAAACCAGTTTAGGTGGTTAGTTTAGAGTTCTTAATTTATCTGTGATTCTGCCATATTTGGTTTGAGATAAACCAAAGGTTTTATAAACCCTAGCATTATTTACATAAAATTTTTTACCTTTTGAACCTTGATAATTAATCCCTTGTCAGGTTAGTAAAATTAATGTGCTCCTCTAGTTTAAGTGTACTTGTGCCTTCCCTTGGAAGGAAAGTTATGACCAATCTAGATAGCATATTGAAAAGCAGAGACATTACTTTGCCAACAAAGGTCCATCTAGTCAAGGCTATGGTTTTTTCCAGTAGTCATGTATGGATGTGAGAGTTGGACGGTGAAGAAAGCTGAGTGCCGAAGAATTGATGCTTTTGAACTGTGTTGTTGGAGAAGACTCTTGAGAGTCCCTTGGACTGCAAGGAGATCCAGCCAGTCCATCCTAAAGGAGATCAGTCCTGGGTGTTCATTGGAAGCACTGATGAAGCTGAAACACCAATACTTTGGCCACCTGATGCGAAGAGCTGACTCATTGGAAAAGACCCTAATGCTGGGAAAGATTGAGGGCAGGAGGCAAGGGGACAACAGAGGATGAGATGGCTAGATGGCATCACTGACTCGATGGACATGAGTTTAGGTAAACTCTGGGAGTTGGTGATGGACAGGGAGGCCTGGCGTGCTGCGATTCATGGGGTTGCAAAGAGTCAGACAGGACTGAGCGACTGAACTGAACTGTGCCTTCCCCTAGGATGTATAAGTTACAATTATTTTACTTTGTGTCACTAACATGTGTTTATAAGCTGCTGTTTTAAATCAGCTTTATAATGATTATTGTAGAAATTTGGTCATGTAAATATGTTTGATTTTGAGAGAGAGGTTACATTCTTATTTTGGATTCTATCAGATAGGATTATTATTTTCCATTAAAAAATGTGTTTCATAATTTATAAAAACCTTCCATTGACTTTTGGTTAATCTAAGTGTTGGCTTAAAGCAGTCATTTTCCACCACTTAGTGGGCTGTAGCTTACATTCCTTGGATTTTAACATTTCAGCTTGCTGCTGCTACTAAGTCGCTTCAGTTGTGTCCAACTCTGTGCGATCCCGTAGATGGCAGCTCACCAGGCTCCGCCGTCCCTGGGATTCTCCAGGCAAGAACATGAGTGGGTTGTCATTTCCTTCTCCAATGTATGAAAGTGAAAAGTGAAAGTGAAGTCACTCAGTCATGTCCGACTCTTCGCGACCCCATGGGCTGCAGCCTACAAGGCTCCTCTGTCCATGGGATTTTCCAGGCAAGAGTTCTGGAGTGTGTTGCCATTGACTTCTCTGTTTCAGTTTGCTAACAAATGCTTATACCACACCCACACCAAGATTGATCATCTGTAACTTCTAAGCCTCTTCCCTATAAATCCCTCACTCCAAATCTAGGGTGATATGATTTCTATTATAACTGATTAGTTTTGCATATTGAACTTTAAATAGAAGTTCAAATAGAACTCACAGAAGTTCAAATAGAGTCACACAGAATGTATTCTTTTGAGGGTGACATTTTTGGCACAACATAACATTTGTGACAGTCATTTATGTTATCACACATTCCAGTAGTTTGTTCCTGTTTATAAATATGCTGAATATTCTGTTGTGTGTATTTATTGCAGTTTTCCATGTATACAGGTAAGGGCTTCCCTGGTGGCTCAGATGATAAATAATCCACTTGCAATGCAGGAGACCTGGCTTCTGTACCTTGGTCAGGAAGATCCCCTGCAGAAGAGAAGGGCTACCCAGTGTAATGTTCTTGCTTGGAGAATACCATGGACCGAGGAGCCTGGTGGACTACAGTCCATGGGGTTCCAAAGAGTTAAACACGACTGTGCAACTAGCACTTTAACTTTCACATGTTGATGAACATGTGTTTGAAGTTGTTTGGCTATTATGAAGAAAATTTAAAGCACTCTGATAAGGAACATTAATAATAACGCTACAATTTAAGTGCTATTTGGGGTCAGGTAGAAGCTATGATTAAGATGGATGATGTTATTTAATTGCAAAATATGTTTTTATTTTTTTCTTTGATTTGCTTCACATGTGCATTCTTATCATGTATTTTCTCCCTTTTCCTTCTCCAGCAGTAATTTAATTTTATCTTAGAATCTCTTCTTATGTCTAGGCTTTGAGAAACAAAGTTGAGATATGATGTATGCATATTGATTGCAGACGGAGTTGAGAGGAGAGAGTATAGAATAATTTCTGATGAAAAATAACACGTACCTGAAAAGAGTTATTTGTTTAAGGAATAAGAGTGTATTATGTGGGAGAGAGTTTTGATTTAGTGTTATATTTAGCAAAAAACAAAAAATTAAAAAAAAATAATTAGCAATCTCTTCAGCATTGAAAAAAATTCCATTGAAATAAATTTGGTAATTTGTGGATCTTATGAATAATACAAAACAATTTAGAAAGACAGTGGAAAAGTAATAGGTGGAGACAAAAGGAGGCAGAAGGAGAGGAAGAGGAGGGTGCAGTACATAAGGAGTCATACTGTACCGTCACATGACCCTGCTGTTTTTCTTTAAGACAGAGATCTTGCTTAAGGCCTTACTTGTTTTATTACACATGTGGAGTTGTTCCCCATTAACTATTTTGTGTTACTTACTGAACAGTGATGGTTGGATAAAATACTTTCCCATTTTAATAAACATTACAGATTTTGGAACAAGGAAGAAATATTTGTTGGTGGAAAAATAAGAAACCCTTGGTAAAGGACTTCTCACATGGATCATATTGAGATTTTCATTTTTCACTTAAAAATTTTCCGATTTTCAAGCTTGTTTGAATGAAAGTTTAACCCAATCCTGTATTTATAATGCTTTGGATGATTATTTGTGTGTAGTCCAGATGACTGACACACAAAAGAGACAATGAATATAAACTGTTTTAACAGTTATATTTGGCAGTTAATTTGGTGATCATCATTCACAGTTGCAAATACCTGCAGCACCTTTGAAAAGTCAGAGTTGTCCTTAGTCCCTGATATTAACAGATGGTCTGTTCTTTGAGTTAACTGATAATTTTGTCTTTTAAACTTGTTTCTATTTTAATTAAAAAAATATTTTTGAGGCCCACTTGTAGCATGTGACAATTTCTGTTTTCCTGTTTAGATAGTGACTTGAGGCCTCAACCTCACAGCCATGATTTAACCAGGTTAAGTTCTCGTTTTGAAGGTAATTATTTGTGAAATTCTGAGGTTGTTGGAAGGAAGAATCTTGGAGGATCTGATGGAGATACAGAAGAGAATTTTGACTTATTGGAGTAAAACATATGTTCGGTTTGTCGAGAGACTAGCAGTCATGTTTTTTTTATTTGTGGTGATTTTAGAGAGGAGAAACTAAAGGAGAGGAGATTAAAGTAATTAATCATTACTCAGGATTAATTCTGAGTAATGATGGGAAAACTGGAATGAAATTTTGGGAGAGGGGATTACCTGCCTTCTGTGTTCCAGTTACTTTGCTAAATGCTGAAATGCTGACCTCATTTAGTTTTTGCAGGCTCCTAGACAGAGGGTTGTTTTTTTCTTTTTTTACAAATCAAATAATTGCAACTTTGAGTGATCTGACTTTCTAGGGTGACACAGTTAGTATGTTGCTCATACAGCCTACAAGGCCAGAGTTCTCTGACTCTGGAGCTTGTGAGTTTAGTTTCCTTTCTCCATTCTTTTTATATAACTCCATTCTGCCTCTGAAGCTGTACAGGAACTCAGTAACAGGTTGGGGATTAATATCTATGGCTCCTAGGTGCTGTCATACCTGTGAACTTTAGACTCTGAGATCCGGAGATCACTGTGAAGGGCAGAAGAACTTGAGTGATGGAAATTCCACATGCCCCTACTAAATGTAAGCAATCCCTTTGAGAATCCAGATTCTAGGGTGGCTGGTCACTTCCAAATTCCCAGAACTTAGATTTGTAATTGGTATTAATTAGAAGCTTGTAAACAATTGTCAGATGAATGATGAAGGAACACCTGTAAGATAGGCTGGCCTTGTGTGATAAATAGAGGCTGAGATAAGCAAGAAGTCCTGGCAGGACAGGAGGATGGTACCTGGAAACAACCATTCTTTATCTTTTGGGCATGATGTTAGTTTCTTAGAGAAGTGGTCAGTGCATAGTAATGTAGGGTCCACTGAGAAAAGAGCCCTAGGGAGAGGCATCGAGGGGCACGTGAACTAGAACTGAGTCTGGAGAGCAGAGCATCAGTGTCCAGGGCCACATCAGTGGGGACAGAAATAAATGTCCAGTGCATCGAGCTGCTTAATTAGAGCTATGACGTTCTCTCTGCTTAGAGATAAGATTAGATTCAGATCCAAAGCTGCCAATTACAGAACTGATGGATGCAAGGGCGGGAAGGCAAACTTGCATTGAAAGGCCCTCTTTATTTATGTCCACTCTGTGTCAGGAAAAAGGAATCATGTGGGAATGTTCAGTGCTTTGTTTGTACAGCATTGTCTTACGTTCCTTGTTCAGTTCGGTTGCACAGTCATGTCTGACTCTCTGTGACCCCATGAACTACAGCACGCCAGGCCTCCCTGTCCACCACCAACTCCTGGAGTCTACCCAAACCCATGTCCCTCAAGTCAGTAATGCCATCCAGCCATCTCATCCTCTGTTGTCCCCTTATTCTCCTGCCCCCAATCCTTCCCAGCATTAGGGTCTCTTCCAATGAGTCAGCTCTTCGCAGGAGGTGGCCAAAGTATTGGGGTTTCAGCTTCAATATCAGTCCTTCCAATGATCACCCAGGACTGACCTCCTTTAGGATGGACTGGTTGGATCTCCTTGAAGTCCAAGGGACTCTCAAGAGTCTTCTCCAACACCACAGTTCAAAAACATCAGTTTTTCGGTGCTCAGCTTTTTTCACCGTCCAACTCTCACATCTGTACATGACTACTAGAAAAACCATAGCCTTGACTAGATGGACCTTTGTTGGCAAAGTAATATCTCTGCTTTTTAATATGCTGTCTAGGCTGGTCATAACTTTCCTTCAAGGAGTAAGTGTCTTTTAATTTCATGGCTGCAATCACCATCTGCAGTGATTTTGGAGCCCCCCAAAATAAAGTCTGACACTATTTCCAGTGTTCCTATCTATTTCCCATGAAATGATGGGACCAGATGCCATGATCTTAGTTTCTTGAATGTTGAGCTTTAGGCCAACTTTTTTGCTGTCCTCTTTCACTTTCATCAACAAGCTTTTTAGTTCCTCTTCATTTTCTGCCATAAGAGTGGTGTCATCTGCATATCTGAGGTTGTTGATATTGCTCGCAGCAATCTTGATTCCAGCTTGTTCTTCATCCAGCCCAGCGTTTTTCATGATGTACTCTACATATAAGTTAAATAAGCAGGATATCAATATACAGCCTTGGTGTACTCCTTTTCCTATTTGGAACCATTCTGTTGTTCCATATCCAGTTCTAACTGTTGCTTCCTGACCTGCATACAGGTTTCTCAAGAGGTAGGTCAGGTGGTCTGGTATGCCCATCTCTTTCAGAATTTTCCACAGTTTATTGTGATCCACACAGTCAAAGGCTTTGCCCTACTCAATAAAGCAGAAATAGATGTTTTTCTGGAACTTGCTTGCTTTTTGGATGACCCAGTGGATGTTGACAATTTGATCTCCGGTTCCTCTGACTTACCTAAAACCAGCTCAAACATCTGGAAGTCCACGGTTCACAAATTGCTGAAGCCTGGCTCAGAGAATTTTGAGCGTTACTTTACTAGCAGTTGTGCGGTAATTCGAGCATTCTTTGGGATTGGACTGAAAACTGACCTTTTACAGTCATGTGGCCACTCCTGAGTTTTCCAAATTTGCTGGCATATTGAGTGCAGCACTTTCACAGCATCATCTTTTAGGATTTGAAATAACTCAACTGGAATTCCATCACCTGCACTAGCTTTGTTCGTTGTGATGCTTTCTAAGGCCCACTTGACTTCACATTCCAGGATGTCTGGCTCTAGGTGAGTGATAATACCATCATGATTATCTGGGTCATGAAGATCTTTTTTGTACAGTTCTTCTACGTATTCTTGCCACCTCTTCTTAACATCTTCTGCTTCTGTTAGGTCCATACCATTTCTGTCCTTTATTGTGCCCATCTTTACATGATATATTCCCTAGGTATCTCTGATTTTCTTGAAGAGATCTCTAGTCTTTCCTATTCTGTTGTTTTCCTCTATTTCTTTGCATCGATCGCTGAGGAAGGCTTTCCTATCCCTCCTTTCTATCCGTTGGAACTCTGCATTCAGATAAGTATAGCTTTTTTTTTTCTCCTTTGCCTTTCACTTTCTTCTTTTCACAGCTATTTGTAAGGCTTCCTCAGACAGGCATTTTGCTTTTTTGCATTTCTTTTCCATGGGGATGGTCTTAATCCCTGTCTCCTGTACAGTGTCATGAAGCTCCATTCATAGTTCATCAGACATTCTGTCTGTCAGATCTAGTCCCTTAAATCTATTTCTCACTTCCACTGTATAATCAGAAGGGATTTGATATAGGTCATGCCTGAATGGTCTAGTGGTTTTGATGTCCATTAAACTCTTTCTAATGAGACTGTAGGTTAAAGCTGTATATTCATTTACTTTTCTAATATGATTGTATCTTATTGCAATACTTTAGAAATATTAGTGTGTTCAACCATTATTAGTCTTCATTGTCATTGATTATATTTTATTATGTGAGTGTAACTTAATTTAGTAAATTGCTATACTGCTAAACCTTAAGTTTTTTTCCCCATACCCTAATAAGTAATGCTAAAATAGAATTCATGAATGCAGAGCCTATTTCATTTTCTGAACTGTTTTCTCAAGGTAGAATCCCAGAACATACTTTCATGGCCAAAGACTTTAAACTTTTATTTTTTTGGTAACTCTTGATGACTGTTGCCTTTTTCCTTTCTAAAAGAACTGGCTAGTTTACAGTGACAGCAGAAATGAGCTAGGGGCCAAGGCTTACTATACTTTGATGTGAATGTTTGGTGTTAATCATTTTTAATCAATAGTCATAAAATACTTTCATTTTAATTTATGTTTGTTTGATGACTAGTGAGGTAACATGTATTTCTTATTATTGTATATTGTGTTGCTTTTTTCCAAATTGTCCCTGCTTATATCTTTTACTTTTAGAATATTTGATGTGAAAAGAAAGCAATTTTATGTTTATTTTGTATGATCTGGCATAGAATGTCGTTTTGTGAGGGAGAAGAAACTGTGGCATTTAGTTGTAATGGGATTGGAGGGTTAAGGAGCAGAAGCCCTGAGTTAGCACTGATGTGCTGCTCCGGTCGTGTGTCAGGCAGTGTTGAATGGTTGACCAATTTCAAAATTTTTTCAACAACTCTGCAGGCATATGCTGTCTTCATTGTAAATTTGAGCCATCAGCTATGAAAAAGGTAGTATAAGAGGGACTTTCATTCTGTCTGAAAGCTGTATTGCTTCCATATTTTTTCTTTTCGTGCTTCCTTTGCCTTTCCCCCTCATTTATTATATCACTGGAAATGACATCAATTACAAATATGTTCTGCATAAGAGTCAGCTGCTTGTAAAACTTTTACCTCCGTAAGAAATTTTTCCTGCCAAGTGATATGTTATTAACTCTAAGTATGAATTAATAATAAGATGATTTTTCTTTTGACCCTGCTGGCAGTAGCTATCCCAAGAGATCATATGGATATAGGATATGTTGGGAGGTTAGGTAGGTTTATTAAGAGAATGAAATGAAACACTTAGCAGGAAAGAGAGATTGGGGTGGACAATCATAGCTGGGTGCACAGAGCAGAGTGCTGGCTGCCTGTGACCCAGCTTTAGGGCTTTGAGATATAGCAGTGCATATGAGGGGAAGCCTTGGTGGCTCAGTGGTAAAGAATCCACCTGCCCATGTAGGAGACTCAGGAGACGTGTATTCGATCCCTGGATGGCGCAGAACCCCTGGAGAAGGACATGGCAAACCACTCCAGTATTCTTGCCTAGAGAATCTCATGGACAAAGGAGCCTGGCGGGTTACTGTCCATGGCGTTGCAAAAGTTGGACACGACTGAGTGACTGAACACACACACAGCACAGTGCGAATGAGGTGGCAGGATGTCAGAGGCAAACATTTACTATTTCAAAACTCTGTCCCCACCCAGGCCTACATCCCACAAAGAGGAAGGAAACTTTCTTCTTCCTTCTTTGCACCTACTGCCCCTGAGATCATAGCCATCAAGAAGTAATACTGTATTCATTGGTATTGTGGTTTGTAACTATTTTTAATACTGTTTCTGTGAGTAAATGTGCAAGATGTGTCCCATAGCCAATGACAAAAATAAAATTGTGGCATGTGACTTACTTATAACTTGGGGGGGGGGGCTAAAGGGAGATTTTAATTTTTATTTATTTTAAAAATTTTATTAAATTTTCGGCTGTGCTGAGTCTTCGTTTCTGCATACAGGCTTTCTCTTGTTGCAGCCAGTGGGGTTTACTTTGTTTCAGTGCACAGGCTTCTCATTGTAGTGGCTTCTCCTGTTGCAGAGCTTGGGCTCAAGGGCTCTCGGGTGCGTGGGCTTCAGTAGTTGTGCCTCCTGGACTCCAGAGCACAGAGTCAGTAGTTGCGGTGCTGCGTGTGGAATCTCCCCAGACTGGGGGTGGAGCCCGTGTCTTCAGCATTGGCAGGCAGACTCTTAACCACTGGAAAGAAAGTGAAAGTGAAGTTGCTCAGTTGTGTCCAACTCTTTGCGACCCCATGGACTGTAGCCAACGAGGCTCTTCAGTCCATGGAATTTTCCAGGCAAGAATACTCGAGTGGGTTGCCATTTCCTTCTTCAGAGCATCTCCCTGACCCAGGAACCGAACCTGGGTCTCCTGCATTGCAGGCAGACAGACGCTTTACCATCTGAGCCACCAGGGGAACTACCCTAACCACTACCTTAACTACTCGACAACCAGGGAAATCCCAGATTTTAGAAGAGGTATGCTAATAAAAGTTATAAGTTATATTTCATAATGAACCTTTTTTACTCATAACAACATACAGCTTCTTTAACTTTGGGGATAATTTCTACCCTCTGCTCACGCCCTTCAAATAGCTATTTTCCTTGTTTTCACATTATTCCTGGCATACAAGGCCCTGGCACTTTAAACAAACAGATTCTTCTGATATGGTTATAAGATGGTTGCAAAATTAATAAAAATTTGCTTTTTGGCAGTGCACTAACTGTAATGTTAACAGTGACTGAGCTATGAGCATAATGTAAGCATCATCCCAAGACATCTGGAAATCTTACATCTGTGGAATAATCAGACCTTGTGGTAGTATCTTCTAATAAACATCCCTTAAAGGCTCAAGATTTAAAAGATTTACTACATAAATTATTTCACTTTATAGAGTAGGTGCCCAAGCTAAAAATAAACTGCATATCCTAATAGCCAAGCAGAAGGCGTGTACTTGTCTAAGCGAGACATCTTGTGTGTAATTTGGCTTGTCAGATAATGTGAAGTAGGATGGAAGCTTTTTACTTTAAAATCTGCAGCTGGTATCAGATGTCATACGGGTGATCATTGTTTGGCTCAGGTGTATTTCGTGTCTGATGTTCCACTTGTCTTCAGGAATCATTGGTAGCTTTTCCCCTACTTTGTTCGTTGCAGAAAACATCTCCAC
This sequence comes from Antilocapra americana, assembly GCA_007570785.1. Taxonomy (NCBI): domain Eukaryota; kingdom Metazoa; phylum Chordata; class Mammalia; order Artiodactyla; family Antilocapridae; genus Antilocapra; species Antilocapra americana. Next base: position 31,822,547 of record ML663008.1, on the reverse strand, counting down.
AGTATAAGATGTTTGGGCTTTATGTGTCTCCATATGCTGGAAATCAACATATCTAGATGGAAACTATTTTTTGTGCTTAACAAAATGATAATATACGAAGTTAAGTTTATTTAATCAGCTGTCATGTTCCTCTGAGCTCTTAAAGAGATGCTATTCATATGAACAAGAAGAGGAATATGTAGAACCTCTTAAGGTTCTACAAAATACTAGCTTGAGAAACACTAAAGGTCTTTAAACCTCACGATACTCAGAGGACAGGCCAAACTGTGGTAGTCTCTGGTGAGTGTGGTAGTCATTAAATAAACAGCTCCCCTTACCATTGTGAGATTGGCTAGAAGGCATTTCTTTCTTAGGCTGCACTGGGTCTTAGTTGTGGCAGGTAGGATCTTCGTTGCTGTGTACAGGCTTCTCTAAGTTGTAACTCGTGGGCTCAGTTGTTGCTATGTGGCATGTGGGATCTTAGTTCCCAGACCTGGAACCCATATCCCCTGCATTAGAAGGCAGATTCTTAACCACTGGACCACCAGGAAAATTCCCAGAAAGGCATTTCTTTACTTGCTTCTCCCAGACTTTCATTAGAATGTGATTGTTTAAATGGTGCAGATTTATTATTGAAATTTTAGAAAATAGAAATCAAAAAAAGAAAATAGAAAAGCCTCCATACTACTGTTAACAAGAGGTAATCCCAAATAACAATTGTGGATTATTCCTCTAGTACTACCTCTGTGATCATGTATATGTGTGCTTACAAAAAGGGGACTGTTTAAAAATTAGATTTTTTTACACTAAATATATTAGGAACAAATGTCCTAGTAATTAACTCTTCATCTACTATCTCTCTTTTAATTCAGTTGGCCCTCCATATCTTCAGGTTCCACATCTGCTGATTCAAACAACCACAGGTTAAAAGTTTGAAAAACAAAACAAAACCAGTTTTAGGAAGTTCTAAGAAGCTTTCTGCTGGCAGCTATTCATTCATATAACATTTCAGTGAGATGTTGTTGCCTGTCAAGTACCTGATGTAGTAATTACTCAGTAAATGGAAGCAACTGCAAGAATGCAGTTGAAGTGATTGTCATCTTTATTATTATTCTGGTTGTTTTGGTCTCTAAGTTGTGTCCTATAATTTTGCAGCCCTATGGACTAGCCTGCCAGGCTCCCCTGTCCATGGGATTTCCCAGGCAAGAATAATAGAATATGTTGCCATTTCCTTCTCCAGGGGAGATTCCCAGTCCAGGGATCAAACCCATGTCCCCTGCATTGGCAGGCAGATTCTTTACCACTGAGCTATCAGGGAAGCCCATTGTCTTCATTTTACCGAAAAGAGCAGTATTGCAGATTCAGAAATTAGACAAGCACTTCATATTTACAGATGGGTATGAGGTAGTGGAAAGAACACTAGACCAAAGAGTTAGTGAATTTGATTATATCCCTATTCCCAGGTGGTGCAGGGGTAGAGACCCTGTCTGCCAATGCAGGAGATGCAAGTTCAGTTCCTAGGTTGGGAAGATCCCCTGTAGGAGGAAATGGCAACTCACTCCTGTATTCTTGCCTGGAAAATCCTACTGACAAAGAAGACTACCTGGCTACAGTCCATGGAGTTACAAAGAGACACGACTTGGCGACCAAGCAGTTACAGCACACGCTAGCTCTCTTCTGGCAGGCTGTGAAACTTGGTCAGATCTTTTGGCAGCTCTAGAATTAAGTTTCTTCATCAGATAAATTAGGAGATTTGATTTGACTTTATCCCAAAGCATCCAGATCATAGACTGCCAGCTGTTTGATTCCCGTTGTGGGTTATAGCATCTGTAAGTTGAGTGTGTTTCGTTTGGTTGGCTTTTTAGCTGGTCACAGAGTAACATGGACAGTTTTCCTGTTTTTATCATAAGTGACTGATGGTCAGCAGGGATCAGGTTAGTAAGCCTGAGCCAGTTATTAATGATAATTGCTTTTAAAGCTGTATATGATTAGTTTAATAATTATGAGCTACTGAAGTTTCAGTTGTCCGACTCTTTGCAACCCCATGGTCGGGAGCACGCCAGGCCACCCTGTCCCATCACCAGCTCCCAGAGTCTGCTCAAACTCATGTCCATTGAGTCGGTGATGCCATCCAACCATCTCATCCTCTGTCGTCCCCTTCTTTTCCCGCCTTCACCCTTCCCAGCATCAGTCTTTTCAGAAGAGTCAGCTCTTCACATCAGGTGGACAAAGTAATAGAGTTTCAGCTTCAACATCAGTCCTTCCAGTGAATATTCAGGACTGATTTCCTTTAAGATGGACTGGTTGGATCTCCTTGCAGTCCAAGGGACTCTAGAGTCTTCTCCAACACCACAGTTCAAAAGCATCCATTCTTCAGTGTTCAGCTTTCTTTATAGTCCAACTCTCACATCCATACATGACTACTGGAAAAACTATGGCCTTGACTAGATGGACCTTTGTTTGCAAAGTAATGTCTCTGCTTTTTAATATACTGTCTAGGTTGGTCTTAACTTTCCTTCCAAGGAGTAAGCATCTTTTAATTTCATGGCTGCAATCACCATCTGCAGTGATTTTGGAGCCCCCCAAAATAAAGTCTGTCACTGTTTCCATTGTTTCCCCCTCTGTTTGCCAAGAAGTGATGATACCAGATGCCATGATCTTAGTTTTCTGAATGTTGAGCTTTAAGCCAACTTTTTCACTCTCCTCTTTCACTTTCATCAAGAGGCTCTTTAGTTATTCTTCACTTTCTGTCATAAGGATTGTATCATCTGCATATCTGAGGTTGTTGATATTGCTCCCAGCAATCTTGATTCCAGCTTGTGCTTCATCTAGCCCAACGTTTCTCATGATGTACTCTGCATATAAGTTAAATAAGCAGGGTGACGATATACAGCCCTGACATACTCCTTTTCCTGTTTGGAACCATTCTGTTGTTCCATATCCAGTTCTAACTGTTGCTTCCTGACCTGCATACAGGTTTCTCAAGACACAGGTCAGGTGGTCTGGTATGCCCATCTCTTTCAGAATTTTCCACAGTTTATTGTGATCCACACAGTCAAAGGCTTTGCCCTACTCAATAAAGCAGAAATAGATGTTTTTCTGGAACTCTCTTGCTTTTACAATGATGCAGCAATTGCTGGATGTTGACAATTTGATCTCTGATTCCTCTGACTTATCTAAAACGAGCTTGAACATCTGGAAGTTCACAGTTCACGCACTGTTGAAGCCTGGCTTGGAGAATTTTGAGCATTACTTTACTCGTGTTGAATGCAATTGTGTGGTAGTCTGAGCATTCTTTGGCATTGCCTTTCTTTTGGATTGGAATGAAAACTCACTGTTTTTCAGTCCATGGCCACTGTTGAGTTTTCCAAATTTGCTGGCATATTGAGTGGAGCACTTTCACAGCATCACCTTTTAGGATTTGAAATAACTCAACTGGAATTCCATCACTTCCACTAGCTTTGTTCGTAGTGATGCTTTCTAAGGCCCACTTGACTTCGCATTCCAGGATGTCTGGCTCTAGGTGAGTGATCATACCATCGTAATTTTCCGGGTCGTGAAGATCTTTTTTGTACAATTCTTCTGAGTATTCTTACCACCTCTTCTTAATATCTTCTGCTTCTATTAGGTCCATACCATTTCTGTCATTTATTGAGCCCATCTTTGCATGGAACGTTCCCTTGGTATCTCTGATTTTCTTGAAGAGATCTCTAGTCTTTCCCTTTTTATTGTTTTCCTCAGTTTCTTTGCGTTGATCACTGAGGAAGGCTTTCTTATCCCTCCTTGCTCTTTGGAATTCTGCATTCAAACGGGTATATCTTTCCTTTTCTCCTTTGCTTTTTGGTTCTCTTTGGAAGGTTCAGTTCAGTTCAGTCACTCAGTCGTGTCTGACTCTTTGCTACTCCATGAACTGCAGCACACCAGGCCTCCCTGTCCATCACAAACTCCTGAAGTCCACCCAAACCCATGTCCGTCAAGTTGGTTAGGCCATCCAGCCGTCTCATTCTCTGTCTTCCCCTTCTCCTCCTGACTCCAATCCTTCCCAGCATCAGGGTCTTTTCCAGTGAGTCAACTCTTCGCATGAGGTGGCCAAAGCATTGGAGTTTCAGCTTCAACTTCAGTCCTTCCAGTGAACATTCAGGACTGATTTTCTCTAGGATGGACTGGTTGGATCTCCTTGCAGTCCAAAGGACTCTCAAGAGTCTTTTCCAACACCACATTTCAAAAGCATCAATTCTTCGGCGCTCAGCCTTTTTCACTGCCCAACTCTCACATCCATACATGACTAATGGAAAAACTATAGCCTTGACTAGACAAATCTTTGTTTGCAAAGTACTATCTCTGCTCTTCAATATGCTTTCCAGGTTGGCCATAACTTTCCTTCTAAGGAGTAGGCGTCTTTTGATTTTTATGGCTACAATCACCATCTGCAGTGATTTTGGAGCCCGAAAGTTTAGTCCTGATAAAATTGTATCATAAAACTGAGGCATTTTGAAGGATTTATTGATAAAAGGAAAATATAAATGAATTCATTTTTTACATATTACTAACATTTATGGTATGTATTGCCACCATAACACATGTAAATTTCTAGCCATGTGGCCAGCAATTAAGATAACTTTTATGTCCCTGGCCTACATGACTTGTTATATCCTTTCCAGATCTGGGATTCAACAGTTTTATGAGTGTCAGTCTCCTGTGGGATAGGTCTAGACTTGGTAGTGACGAAGTTGAAATTGGGGAAGCAAAATAAATTTAAAAGTCTACTGTAGCTGCTTTTTCAGTATGTATGTATAAATGTGAGTGGGTATGTGTATGTTACCGTGTGAATGTGTGTTTGTATGTTCAGTTGCATCTGACTGTTTGCAATTCCATAGACTGTAGCCTGCCAGGCTCCTCTGACCATGGAATTTTCCCAACAAGAATACTGGAGTGGATTGCCATTTCCTCTTCCAGGGGATCTTCCCAGCCAAGGGATCCAACCTGCATCGGCAGCTGGATTCTTTACCACTGAGCCACCTGGGAAACCTGTATAGCATACTATCAGCCAATTGCTGATTATTTTTCATTTAAGAATATATCTTAGAAATTGTCCTATTCATATAGTTTCCTCATTAATGTATACAGGGTGTTCCATCGAGTGGGTGAACACCAGTGTTTAAGCAATCTCCTTATGGTGGGCATTTAGGCTTTTTTATAACTGCTGTTATTACCCATAATAATACTATAATGAATGTTGTGTGTATGTGTGAGCTTTTGTGCATATGTTAGTATATCTGTGCTTCCCTGTCGGCTCAAATGGTAAAGCGTCTGCCTGCAATGTGGGAGACCCAGGTTCGATCCCTGGGTCAAGAAGATCCTGTGGAGAAGGAAATGGCAACCCACTCCAGTACTCTTGTTTGGAAAATTCCATGGATGTAGGAGCCTGGTGGGCTATAGTCCGTGGGGTTGCAAAGAATTGGAGACGACTCAGCAACTTCACTTTCTTTAGTGTATCTGTAGGTTAAATTGCTATATTGGAGGATATGTGCATTTGTAGTTTTGATTAAATAGACAAATTGCTTTTCATGGAGATTGAACCAGTGTACACTCCCACCAGCAATGTGTGGGTGAACTTGCTTCTGCTTGACTGCTTTCCGCGTCAAGGATTCCTGTCTTTCTGTGTTACAGAGCAGTTTGCATTACATTATACTGTATTACACTATGTTGTGTCTGGGAAAATGCTGATTAGAAGGGTGATCATTACCATTTCTACAAATTTCACAGAGATTGAATTTTACACAGAAGACCACTTTCTTAACATATGTATTTGCTGAATTAAATGGCTGTGCAGTTAAGCATCATCCAATGTACTTTACATTGCTTCAGAGCATAATTATACCAGTGTAGAAAAACTCCAGTTTGCAAATTGTCAGCCTTCCATGGAGATTCATTCCCATAACATAATGAAGCACACTATCCATATTATATAAAAGATTTTAGAATAAACAGAATTATTTGCACTTTATTTTTCCTATTCAGAAAGAAAAGGCATTGTCACCAGATTCTGTTTTCATAATTTTCAGAGAAAAGTTATTTAGTTGGTGGAGTTGAACTAAAAAACACAGAAAGTTGTCCTCTTCATCCTTGATTCATGACTATTTGACTTTGTATGTGGACACACAGAGTTTTTAGCTCCGAGAGTTAAAGCTGCTATGGTTCCTTTAAGAAAATAAAGCAGTTTGTATTACAGAAAGACAGGGATGCACTTTCTAATAGTTTCTCCCCTACCTTTTTGGCTTTTATAGAAGGATTTGCCAACTTCTTTTTTTATAAAGTTTTCCAATTTGACTTTCCAATATGGTCCTTTACATAGCATTGTACTAATTTATGTACAAGTAAAAATGTTTCCATTATTGGCCTATTTGAAAAGTAATTGTGTTGGATATCATATTTATAGTAAAGACACTGGTTAAATCCCAAAGAATAACCTAATTAATAAAGGGTCTCGTTGAGTTAATTGAAATAAAAATATAAATTAAAAAGTTGTTATTAGGTAATTACTCCGTTTGTTGTCTTTTTTAGCACATACATTTCAGAGAAGTTGCTTGCATTTAGACTGTTGAGTTTTAAATTGTTTTACCCTGCTAAGGAAAGTAGTTTGTGTTGTTACTTAGTGGAATAACAAAAAGATGAAGCTTTGGTGTCGGCTTTCCTGGAGGCTCAGACGGTAAAGAATCTGCCTGCAATGTGGGAGATCTGGATTCAGTCTCTGGATTAGGAAGACTCCCTGGAGGAGGACATGGCAAGCCACTCCAGTATTATTACTCTGTGCTCACCCCTTCTTCACAAATCACTGAATCTCATGACCACTGCAGAGGAAGAAAATCATTTTCATGGAACCATAGCACCCCCTAGCAGCCTGATAATTTATGTTTTTAAAATTCAAAGGAACACTTGTTTAGATCTCTAAAAAGAATTGTTAATCTAATAAAATCTGATGTCTCTTTTATTCTTGTGACCAGGAAGAGACCTTTGAAAGATTCCATAGAAATTACGGAGATTGAAAGGAGGCATCATCGTTTCTGCAAATAATGATTACATACATTACTTGTCTGTGGGATGCTGGGGTCTGGGTACAGATCTTGAGCTGTGGCTGAATCGCTGAGCCCTCTGTAGACACAGTGAAGAGTAAACTTCTAGCCAGTCAGCTAACCATGCTCACTTGTTGTGTTACAGGTACTTCTCCCAGCAGCTGGTCTGTTACAGTTACAGGATGTGAAGAAAACTTGCTGTGAATTTTTGGAATCTCAGCTTCACCCTGTCAACTGCTTAGGAATCCGGGCTTTTGCTGATATGCACGCATGCACTGACCTCCTAAACAAGGCCAACACCTATGCAGGCAAGTGGAATAAATCTCAACTGAATTTCAGACAGGAAGAATATGGAACCCTTGATTTCTAATATGATTATATAGTGGTTTCTGGAAATTTGTCTCATGTTTTTGGATCTGCACTTCATAAAGATACATTTAAAATCTTATACTGGTATTATAGCACTGCATAATTGAAGCATACTCATAGAGTTCTGAATTTTAAAGAAAAACATAAACTGTACATGATATTAGGCCTAAATGATAGAGTAGATAATTTTATGCATATTGAATCTCTGTGTTTTTCTTTCACACTGTCAAATTAATAGGGATATAAAAAAGTGTTTACATATGAAATTAAGTCATTTTATCCCTGTGGCTTTTTGCAACCTTTTCTTTTATCCACGAAAACAATTTGTGGCTTAAACATTTTCAAAGCAATGAAATCTAGTTGACTGTGAATAGAGGAGAAACGTTGACTCCAGCTAGAGGCTGTCCTCTGCTTAGATTAAATGCTAGTTTTCAGGACTTCCTGGTGGCGTCCTTTCCCTATAGTGGGCAGAGGCCTGTGGCTGTCCAGTCACAGAGCAGGTTATTGTCACAGCTTTGGGTGTAGCTGAAGTACACAGGAGTAACCTATAATTTATTTAGCTCTGAGTTTGTAAACATTTAAAAAATTCGTATTAAAAGTGATAATTAAGAAGTTTCTAATTAAAAAAAAAAGATTTCCAGATGACAAACCCGGTGAAAGATACAGTCCCACATCTCCACCCTGTATCTGTGATACACAGTAGGAGCAAGTTACTGAAGAACCTTCCAAGACTGCTGCCCCTTAGTAAGTTGTAGGGCCCCAATTTCTGCACCCTTCACATGCAAAAGCCCCTCATCTAAACACTACTCCACTCTGCTTACTGTGATAACTGATGAACATACACACAGGCAAGGCACAGAGTATCTGATAGGAGCTTTATTCCTAGAATCCCTATTGCATTTATCAAAGAAATAGCAGTACAAAGTGGTTAGTTGGGGGGGAAAAAGTGCTGCAGTGAACCATAATAGGTCCAGTAATTTTGAAATTTCTCTGGGGTGGCCTGATTGGCTTAACTACCCTTTGTAAAATTGTTTCTGTGGGAAAATGTGATCTGAGTCCCAGAATGCTTAATTACAGATCAACTTTAAAATATAATTTGTGTAAGGTGGGGAATACATAGAACATGTAGCAATATTCATATAGTCCTTTTTAGGGGGATGAGGTATTTTAAGAAAACCAAACACAAATTTGTATTTATTGATGTGTTCCAGTGCAACCAATTCTGTTCTTCAGCTAAATAGAAATCCATTAGACCCCTTAATTGCTAGGCATAATGCACCTGTTCTAAGTGATTTATATTAGGAAAGCCAAGGAGGCTTTGTGCATTTTTTTGGGTAGTTTTTTCTACATAAAGCAATCTCTAGTTAATATCTTTCTTGGACTGCTAGTTGTCCATCATACTTGATAAATGTTACTGAGTTTTATGAGATAGAAAGAGAAGGAATAAAGTAGGATTAATGCCAAAAATGTCCATACATAGTTCTCATACTGTGGTAGAACTCTTTTACTCATATCAGAACCAACTCACTTACTGTGTTTTAGAAGACAATAAGATTTTATTTTTTCTTTCTCTTCTTTACTGTTTTAAATTTATTGTAGTATATGACAGAATGTCAACAATTTTTTACTAGAATTACAACACCTCTACATCTTAGTATACAGACTCGTTCTACATAATTATGCTAAGAATTTTTTATGAAAAATTGTCACTTTCAACAAAATTATAGAGAAAATTTGATTTCTCATTTATACACTATAATTTTAAGTCAAAATCTTATTTTAAAAGATGTACTGCTTTTTATACCATGCATCTGAATCTTAAAATTGCTCAGTTTCTAAGTAACATTTTACAGCATCTTTTATTATGAAAAGTTGCAACCATGCACAAATAGAATAGTAGTCACTGCCCACACTGAGAGTTGTCAATTCATGGATAATTTTAACTACACCCTTCTTGACTTCTCCCTCCTATGGTTTTTTTTTTATGTAAACGTTTTAGTGAAGACTAGTAAACATATAAAGTATTCAAATTAGACATCTACAGCTTGATGAATTTTTGAATTCTTGTATTATTTTGGAGCAATTCAGTCATATTATTTCATCTACATATTTCTTATACTTTTAAAGAAATAAAATTGCAGTGACCAACCTCATATAGTCAAGCTATTTCCAAAACATGTTGTATTGATAACTAGCTGCAGGAAACTTTAAAATAAATGTGCATGCGTACTCAGTCACTTCAGTCATGCCTGACTCTTTGCAACCCTGTGGACTGTAGTCCACCAGGCTCCTCTGTCACTGGGATTCTCCAGGCAAGAATCCTGGAATGGGTTGCCATGCCTTCCTCCAGGAGATCTTTCCAACCCAGAGGTCAGATCGAATCCGTGTCTCTTGCATTGCAGGCAGAATTCTTTACCCCCTGAGCCACCCGGGATGCTCTTTCTAAAATAAATAAACCAGTATAATGCTAAACTAAGGTGGTTGTTCTTCATAGTGAAAATATCTGAATGTTGTTTATATCTTAAACAAACAGAAGGTAAAGAGTCAACACAGGAAGATATCTAGAGTTCTCTTTTTCTGCCCTAATATTTGTTTTTCAATCCCTTCCTCGTTTATTTTTACAATTCAAGCACTTATGTGTCCAGAAGACCTACCCAAACACCTAAATTGCTTTCAAATTAGAATATGTGAATAGATCTAGGAGAGTGAAGGTATTTCCATAACAATGGTAGTAGATGTAAGTTAAAATCTTAGCTTTTTTTTCCCTTCTCCTAGGCTTTTAAGTAGAGTCTGAGACATACAGGCAAGAAAGATGGAAAGGAAGAGCAATAGACTAGTTAATGCATAGAGAAGTCCATACATACATGGAAAGAAGAAGGGGGAAGAAAGAAGGTTGAGAGAGAGAGTGGGAAAGTAAAGAAAGTTCCATGACCTCAGGATAGTTTCTGATCCAAGGTATCACTGTGTGTTGAGATTGGAGCATCCTTATCCTCTCAAAATTCACCAGGGCTCTGGGCACAAGATCTGCATCATTCCTTTCTTTTGGAGATTGGGAATGAGCTCTGCTGTATTTATTATAGTTAAATTGTGCAGGTACAATGGAATAGTGAAGATATTCTATGGGAATCTCTGTGAATGGTGCTTGGTTTTCTTAGTATCAGCATCTTTAGAAGAAGTAAAAATGTGGGAAACCATGTGAAGAAGGTAGGAGGTCTCAGCAGTGCAGGAGAGTCTGCTCTGCCCAGCCTGGTGCCCCCCTCCCTTGGTTTCAGTCCCAGCCCCACCTCCTCACCCATGCTATTTTCTATGGTTGTGAACAGCCTCAAACCATGAACAATCAAGGGTCACCAGGCCAGCCAGGCAAAATGGCCTGCATATTGAGGCCTGGTGTTCTGGACTGTAATCAACCTTTGTTATGTTCTTGAGTGATGGGTTTCCTTAGCTAAAAAGCTGTATGAAATTATTTTTTCTGTATACCTAAAAATGAAAACTTTCACATCTCCTTCAAGAGTGTGGACTTGTTTGGAGAGTGCTGGTTTGTGCACTCTTACCTCTGATGTGTTTTGAGTGATGTCTGTATTTAGTTCATTCCCCAAATCAGTAAGACTTTGAGCATTTTTGCTGGACTGAAAATATAGAGGAGATGAAAACTGAACTTACGACTTCAGGTGCATTTTAATAGTCCCACCAAAAGATGCTTCTGGAAGTTAGATTTTAATTTGAAATACACATTTTATTCAGCCTTCTTTGTTGATAAACAATAGTTACCAGTGGTTGAATTGTGAGAATTTTTAACAAATTTAAGGGAAGCAGTGAATTCCAGATTCTTAGTCATTCCAACATCTCAACACTCACCACACTAAAAATCTGAGAAGCTGCTTAATATAGATTCTGACTGACCTTTGGGGAAATATTTACTATCATTTTCAAACCAGCTGAAACTCTGAGGAACCTGGCATTCCTCTGTAACAAAGCTACCTATCCCTTTCTCCTGTCTCTGACATGCTTTCAGTTTATTTCTCATTCTCCTTGCACTTAACCTATTATCTGTTTGTATATCCTAGGCCTGTCCATGAGCCCCATCCTGCCCTACTTTAGCCTTCCCACCGGACTTGTGCGATGATCAAGCATTTTTATATCCCCGCTGTTTTCATGTGTGCCCTCTCTCCCATTATTTTAAACGAAACTTTGCTTTTTCCCATACCTGTATGTTGGGGGCAAACTTCTTTAAGTGGCACTCCCCCTTAAAGAGAGTGACTCACCAGGAAGGTAGACTTCCAAACTGTCCGTCTCTCACTGTCACCACCCTCAGTTCTGCACTGGCTGGCTGGCAGTCTGCAGCACTCTCTGCAGCTTCTCCCTACGCCTACAGGCCTCCATTGTCCCTTCCCTCTGCACTTTGTTGCTCTCGCTGCCAGCAAGTTCAGAGTCTGTACTGGTGTCTCTCCTGAGACTCCCTCTTCCTACCTTCTTGTGACTACCGTCCTCCTTCCATAAACCCATTTGCCACACAACTCTAGGGCATTTTGAACCTTATTCCCATTTTGAGCTCCAAAGTATCAACGTTTGTGGTGACCGTAAACTCTCACCGATGCTGACCATTTCCTGCTCTTATGCTCTTGGATTTCTTCATAAATCTGTGTTCTCTGGTCCCAGTTCTTCGAGTCATCTCTTGGCTGCTGAGCTTAGACCCAGTAGTCAGTCCTTTCAAAACTACCACCTGTGTGCCTGGTATTGCCTGAACTGCTGTGGATGATAACAGGTTTAATATGATTTAGCCCCTGATTCCAAGGGGTTTATTGGCCAGTAATAGTCAACTCACACCCAGTTTAGTATATCCAGATTATGCTCTATTCTCTGTGAGAGCTGATCCCATAACATTTCCTTCTGCTGTCAGTTTCCTTTAGTCATTTTTCCATTTCTCTAATTTAGGCTAGGAATCACTACTTGGGGTAAACATCTGTCAAAATAAACTCATGATTTTGAAAGCAGCCTTCTTGAAAGAAACTTGAGAGAGTGGTTCTAATAATGGTGTCACCAGCCTTGACTTTGTGGTATGCATAATAAAGAGTAGATGCTGATTATTGAGAGTTGCTATGTTAATGTACTACTAAAGAAAATTCTTCCTTTGGAAGATAATGAAAGCATTTGATTTGCACCGCCGCTTGATTGTTTCCTGACTTAAATGACAGCTCTTAAAAAGAATTAATCATTTTTATATTCTTAAATTCATTATAGTCCTTATTTATGTCTTAGTTAACTACATGCAGTCTCTCTGTTTTGCTTTGTTGACAGTTTTTCTAGCTGAGATGAGTTAGCTCTTCTCAGGTTTCACCAAACTGTGTGTTAGTGGGAAGTGCTGGAGATACATATATGGATGTTTTCCCCTTAGAAACTTAATAGTATTCAGAATGAAAGACTCATGGAGTGCTAGCACTAGTTGGGAACTTAGCAGTTATGTAGTCTAACACTTTCGTTGTATTAATTAAGAAAATGAAGACTAGAGATACTTTATTTTCCCCAGAACACTTTCTCAGAGGGAAGCTGTTTGTGGATTTAAAATACTGTTGTTACCCAGGCACTTAACCTCACTTTTCAGATAGGATTCTGCCCTAGATGAAGTATAGAGGAATTATATGAACCCCTCATGGCATTTAATTTTGATCAAAAAGGTTCTTGTTGTGTAGAAATCAGGTATCAAGACTACTTTGTTTCTTACCAGAGGGTGCAAAACAAAGAGAACTTTGGGCTTGTATTGTTGACTTCATCAGCTTAATTTGGGATGAGCGACTTGAGCCTTTTAGACGTGGTGTGATAAATCCTAGTGACTATCTCTTATTTCTTGATAAACTTATTTTATTTGTAGGAGGGAAGCAAATAGGAAAATTCAGATGCTCTACAGAGTGAAGACATTTCTTATATGTAAGGAAGAATGCATATATATGTATAATATATGTGTTTAATGTATATTGCATGGCTATAGCATAGTTAATACTGCTGGGAATCATGCTCTTTTGAGAGAGAAGGAACTAATCATCAAATGGCAGTATGATTACTGGTTGGCTTTACTCAGTGGCAGAGGAAACTAGTAGAGGAAAATCACTAACACCACAAAAAAAGCTCTGTGCTATAAACAGAATAATCTGTTAACATATGGGTGGGAGGACTGGAAAGAGTCAGTGAGGTTGGTAACAGAATTAAGATAGTGAAGATAGAGAAAAGGTTGTGGATCTTGGAACTGATCCTGGATATGAGTATAGGAAACAGACTAGACTCTGAAATGTTCTGCCGTTTAGTGCTACATTTTAGGTAAAGCTTTGTAGGGACATTTCAGTGTGTGCATATGTATTGCCAATGTGCAGTAGTTACTCAGTTTTACTATACCTTGCTGAGATACAGAAATCTGAATAATGATTCATTTAGTGAAAAGGAAGAATCTCTTATCTCACCTTTGTGACAAATAAGTAAGTAAGGAATTGAAGTTGCTCAGTTGTGTCCAACTCTTTGCGACTCTATGGACTGAAGTTAGCAAGGCTCCTCCATCCATGGGTTTCTCCAGGCAAGAATACTGGAGTCAGTTGCCATTTCCATCTCCAGGGGAACTTCCCAACCAGGGATTGAACCTGGGTCTCCAGGTTTGTGGGTTTCATGGTAAAGAGTTTGCAGGCAGACTCTTTACCATCTGAGCCACCAGGGAAGCCCCTGTGACAAGTATTAGGCTTGTATTGGCCAAACCAATCCAAAGACATTAGGGTTTTTGTTGATAGTGGATTCAATAGCAATCAGTAGTATACTTGTATCTATAAAGATGTAAGGTGATTGTCTCATTCTCTTCCACCCAGGTCAGATCATATCTATGAAACTGAGTTCATTTTCAATTACATGTTTTAAGAGAGAATGATGAACTGAAGCACTGAATTCAGAGCCAGGATGATGTTGAAGCCTGAAACTATGTTTTACAAAGAGTAGTCAAAAGAATTTGTAAAACTCTGGAGAATATAGTGATCTCTGTAAAAGTTTGTGGGAATTTCATGAAGAAAGCACTTAACCCTGTTCTGTGGTGGGTATAAGTAGAATCAGTGTTAAAAATTAAGGAGAAAGATTTTAGTGCAACATAAAGAAGCTTGCAGTAAGTGTTCAAGGGTGGTACAGCTGCTTTGCTCTCTGCTGATGTCTGCAAGTGATAGCCAGATACCCACTGAATGTGAACATTTAGAGATTACTCTTTCATACAGAAGTTGTGATCAGGTCCCTTGTAACATGAAATCTTAGGACTTTCCTGAGTCACTATTGAGGATTCCCAGGATTCGAGAAACAATTTTTTTTTAGAGGTTATAGAGAGGAGGGGATGGAGGAAGACAGGAGTTGTTTACTAGGTACACAGTTTTAAATTTTACAGTGTGAGCATACATAACACTACTGAACTACATGCATACTTAAAAATGGTTTAGTATGACTATAGAGTCAGCAAAAACAAGACCAGGAGCTGACTGTGGCTCAAATCATGAACTCCTTATTGTCAAATTCAGACTTAAATTGAAGAAAACGGGGAAAAGCACTAGACATTCAAGTATGACCTAAATCGAATCCCTTATGATTATACAGTAGAAGTGAGAAATAGGTTTAAGGGACTAGATCTGATAGACAGAATGCCTGAAGAACTATGGACAGAGATTTGTGACATTGTACAGGAAACAGGGATCAAGACCATCCCCAAGAAAAAGAAATGCAAAAAAGCAAAATGGCTGTCTGAGGAGGCCTTACAAATAGCTGTCAAAAGAAGAGAAGTGAAAAGCAAAGCAGAAAAGGAAAGATATACCCATTTGAATGCAGACTTCCAAAGAATAGCAAGGAGAGATAAGAAAGCCTTCCTCAGTGATCAATGCAAAGAAATAGAGGAAAACAATAGAATGGGAAAGACTAGAGATCTCTTCAAGAAAATCAGAGATACCAAAGGAACACTTCATGCAAAGATGGGCTCAATAAAGGACAAAAATGGTATGGGCCTAACAGAAGCAGAAGATATTAAAAAGAGGTGGCAAGAAGACACAGAACTATACAAAAAAGATCTTCATGACCCAGATAATCACAGTGGTGGATCACTCTCCTAGAGCCAGACATCCTGGAATGTGAAGTCAAGTGGGCCTTAGAAAGGATCACTATGAACAAAGCTAGTGGAAGTGATGGAATTGCAGTTGAGCTATTTCAAATCCTGAAAGATGATGCTGTGAAAGTGCTGCGCTCAATATGCCAGCAAATTTGGAAAACTCAGCAGTCGCCATGGGACTGGAAAAGGTCAGTCTTCATTCCAGCCCCAAAGAAAGGCAATGCCAAAGAATGCTCAAACTACCACACAGTTGCACTCATCTCACACACTAGTAAAGTAATGCTCAAAATTCTCCAAGCCAGACTTCAGCAGTACATGAACCATGAGCTTTCAGATGTTCAAGCTGGTTTTAGAAAAGTCAGAGGAACCAGAGATCAAATTGCTAACATTCGCTGGATCATCGAAAAAGCAAGAGAATTCCAGAAAAACATCTATTTCTGCTTTATTGACTATGCCAAAGCCTTTGACTGTGTGGATCACAATAAACTGTGGAAAATTCTTAAAGAGATGGGAATACCAGACCACCTGACCTGCCTTTTGAGAAACCTGTATGCAGGTCAGGAAGCAACAGTTAGAACTAGATATGGAACAACAGACTGGTTCCAAATAAGAAAAGGAGTACATCAAGGCTGTATATTGTCACCCTGCTTATTTAACTTATATGCAGAGTACATCATGAGAAACACTGGGCTGGATGAAGTACACGCTAGAATCAAGACTGCCAGGAGAAATATCAATAACCTCAGATATGCAGATGACACCACACTTATGGCAGAAAGTGAAGAAGAACTAAAGATCCTCTTGATGAAAGTGAAAGAGGAGAGTGAAAAAGTTGGCTTAAAGCTCAACATTAAGAAAACAAAGATCTGGTCCCATCACTTCATGGCAAATAGATGGGGAAACAGTAGCTGACTTCATTTTGGGGGTCTTCAAAATCACTGCAGATGGTGATTGCAGCCATGAAATTAAAAGATGCTTACTCCTTGGAAGGAAAGTTATGACCAGCCTAGACAGCATATTAAAAAGCAGAGATATTACTTTGTCAACCAAGGTCCATCTTGTCAAGGGTATGGTTTTTCCAGTAGTCATATATGGATGTGAGAGTTTGACTTTAAAGGGGGCTGAGTGCCAAAGAATTGATTCTTTTGAACTGTGGTGTTGGAGAAGACTCTTGAGAGTCCCTTGGACTGCAAGGAGATCCAACCAGTCCATCCTAAGGGAAATCCATCCTGGGTGTTCCTTGGAAGGACTGATATTGAAGCTGAAACTCCAGTATTTTGGCCACCTGATGAGAAGAACTGACTCATTTGAAAAGACCCTGATGTTGGGAAAGATTGAAGGCAGGAGGAGAAAGGGACGACAGAGGATGAGATGGTTAGATGACATCACCAACTTGATGGACATGAGTTTGGGTAAACTCTGGGAGTTGGTGTTGGACAGGGAGGCCTGGCATGCTGCAGTTCATGGGGTTGCAAAGAATTGGACATGACTGAGTGACTGAGCTGAACTGAAAAATGGTTAAGGTGGGAAATTTTCTTATGTTTTTACCACAATAAAAAGAGATAAACTAGTGAGGAATCAACTGTAACTGAGACTATTTAGCCTTGGACTCGGTGTGGATAATAGAGCCATTGTTACCTAAAAGAGACAGGAGAGGTCAGGCAGGTGTCTGAAGGAAGGTATAGATGGGTTTTAGTCTTGATTGCTCAAGGGCCAATCAGCAGTGAAATGTGGCATCAATTTAGAGGTTCTCACACTTGGCAAATTTATTACGAGTAGCCAAAGACAGCTTGGCCAGCAGTAGACCTTGATTTGTTTTGAGGGAGATAATCAGTAGACTCAGCCAGAGCATCTTTGTTGAGCTTCAAGCCAAGAAGTAAAGCAGTGCCATCAATGGAAAGATGCATAATGATTAAAAAAGACCACAGAACTCAAAACGGATGAAAATAAGTGATCTATGGCAGTGAATAATTTGAATTGTAGAGAACTTCTTGTATGTGTTGCAGGTGCATGGTGTAGGGGTGGATCTATTTGTTTAAAAGAGCCGTGATGGTTAGACAGATCATATAAAGACTAAAGATAGTTGGAAATTCATTTATTAGTGTTTGGGGGAGAGGTTGAGTCTGGGAACAGCCGTGCTGGGGTGACAGTTGACAATAACTGGGACACACACAAATGTGGATGAAATGATTAAAGGAGATTGAACAGAAAATGAAAAGGGATGTCAGACCATAGGTAACATCTAGTTTTAAGGAGCTATTAGAGACATACTGAGCAGTTAGAAAGGTAGAAAGAAATGTTACAGAATCCAGGCTAGGAGAGAAGAGTTCTTAGGGTGACACACTGCACAGGGGTTGAGACAGATTATACTAATCTCAATAAAAGAACTTCCAAAGAACAATTGGATGGGAAAGGGGGCCAGAGGCTGTGTTACCATAGATAAAGATGTGTGTGCATCAGTATGTAGAGGTGTCAGTATTAAGGTCTGTCCTAAAGAATTTTGGTGCGAAGGCCAGCAAGGTAGGGCAGTGGCCCAAGTAGGGGAGGATAGGAGATGTTTGTTCACTGAAGTGAACACAATAAAATGCATTGATTTTCTGTACCAGCACTTTTCTTTCTCACTGGGGACAGAAAGTAGTTAGGCTTAGTTTGGTGACATTTTTTTCCTTTTGTCTTTAAAATTGCAATCAAAAATATTTTCACATGGTTAAAAACATTTTTTTAATCCTGAGCTTAACACATCCCTCATTCTTGTCTTCCCTCCCTATGCACCAAATCTCCTGTATCCATCCACAATTAAAGTGTCTTTGTGGCAGCTGTGGGAACCATCACCATACCCTAAGGGATCCAGAAGGGGCCTTGCCCACTGTGCATTAGGCAGTAGGCAGGCAGACCTTTTTCCTGGCTGTGGCTCTCAAGTGATCTGTGAATCAGTTTTAGCCCCTCTTGACTGCAGTCTGGGAGCACCCAGAGAACACTGACCTAGACTGTTCCCCACACATGAGGGAGCTTCTGTGGAAGTCTAGGTTTCCAGAGGAGACAATTTAGCATTCCATTGGAGCGAAAACAATATCAACACATGTTTGGACATTCTGAAGAGGCTGAAAAAAACAGTTTGACTTTACCTGTGCCCCGTCACCCATGTGGCAGCACAGCTTAGTGCCAGGAGAAACCTTCCTTCTTTAGTGCATGATTCACAAATGAAGGAGAGAGAAAGGTTTTCTCAGACACAAAGGCTGAGGGAGTTCATCACCACTAGTTCTTCCATAAAAGAAGTATTGAAAGGAGTTCTTCAAGCTGAAGTAAGAGAATACTAATTAATAAAATGAAAATGTATGAAAATATACATGCAACTAACATGATAACATGAAATAACATGAGAATGTATAAAAATGGAACACACTGGTAAATGTAAGTATATAATCAAATTAAGAATACTCTAATACTCTAAAATGATGGTATAAGATTAAAGAACAAGTGTATTAAAATTAACTAGCCACAATAATTTGTAAAAAGAGGTAAACCATACATCAAAATACATTAAAGGTAGAGGGGAGTAAAAAGGAAGTTTTTGTCTGTGATTAAAGTTGTCATCAGCATAAAATAGATTGTTACATCAATAATGTGTTTTATGTAAGCCTGGAAACCACAAAGCACAGCAAAAACCTAAAGTAGATACGCAAAAGATGCACCACTACAGAAAACTATCACTTTACTAAGGAAGACGGTGAGAGAACAAAGAAACTGTAAAAACAGCCAGAAAACGGCAAGATGCAATTCGTAATATCTTACCTATCAATAATTTTGCTAAATATAAATGAATTGAATTCTCCAGTCAAATGGCATAGAATGGTGGGATGGATTTAAAAAACAAACAAACAAAAAGTAATATATGGTACTTATAAGAGACTCACTTCAACTCTGAGGACACACACGTGGGCTCAAAGTGAAGAGATGAAAAAGATACTTCATGCACATGAAAGCTGAAAGAGTACAGGGGTACCTATGCTGATGTCAGACAGAATAGGTGTTACGCAAAAATGGTAATTAGAGACAGAAAGGCCATTATATAGTGATAAAGTGTTCAATTCATTGAGAAGATATAACAGTCATAAATACATGTATACCCAACATTGGAGCACCAAAATGAATTAAATGCTCAAAGGTCTGGAAAGAGAAACAGACAACAATAAAATAATCTTCAGGGACATCATTACCCTACCTTCAACAATGGATAATCATCTAGATTATCAACAAGGAAACTAGACTTCAACCAAGCTTTAAACCAAATGGACCTAAAAGATATATTCAGAACATTACATCCAAAAGTAGCAGTATACACGTTCTTCTTAAGCACACACAGAATGTTCTCCAGGATAGACCATAGGCTAGATCGTAAAGCAAGTCTTAACAGATTTAAGAAAATTAACATCATACAAGTATTCTTTTTAACCATAGTGGTATAATACTAGAAATCAGTAATGGGAGGAAATTGAAAAATGCACAAATGTGTGAAAATTAAACAACACAGTCCTGAACAAGCAGTAAATCAAAAAAAGGAAATTTAAAGAAAACAGCTAAAGAAGGAGAAATCAAACGAATATTGAAAAATATCTTGAAGCAAACAAAAATGAAAATGTGCCATACTAAAATCTTTCATTTCAGTTCAGTGGGCTTAGTTGTGTCCGACTCAACGTGACCCCATGGACTGCAGCACGCCAGGATTCCCTGTCCTTCTCCAACTCCTGGACCTTTCTCAAACATGTACATTGAGTCAGTGATGCCATCCAACCATCTCATCCTCTGTCGACCCCTTCTACCTTCAATCTTTCCCAGCATCAGGGTCTTTTCCAGTGAGTGAGTTCTTTGCATCAGGTGGCCAAAGTATTGGAGCTTCAGCTTCAGCATCAGTCCTTCCAGTGACTATTCAGGACTGATTTCTTTTACAATTGACTGGTTTGATCTCCTTGCAATTCAAGGGACCCCCAAGACTGTTCTGCAACACCAATTCAACAGCATCAGTTCTTTGGCTCTCAGCTTTCTTTATAGTCCAATTCTTACATCCATACATGACTACTGGAAAAACCATAACTTTGACTAGATGGACCTTTGTAGGCAAAGTAATGTCTCTAGTTTTTAATATGTTGTCTGGGTTTGTCATAGCTTTTCTTCAAAGGAGCAAGCATCTTTCAATTTCGTGGCTGCAGTCACCATCTGCAGTGATTTTGGAGCCCAAGAAAATAAAATCTCTCACTGTTTCCACTGTTTCCATATCAATTTGCCATGAAGTAATGGTACTGAATGTCATATTAGTTTTTTTCAATCTTGAGTTTTAAGCCAGCTTTTTCACTGTTCATCAAGAGGCTCTTTAGTTCTTCTTCACTTTGCCATAAGGATGGTGTCATCTGCTTATCTGAGGTTATTGATATTTCTCCCGGCAATCTTGATTCCAGCTTGTGCTTCATCCAGCCTGGCATTTCTCATGATGTACTCTGCATAGAAGTTAAATAAGCAGGGGGACAGTACACAGCCTTGACATACTACTTTCCGAATTTGAAACCAGTCCTTTGTTCTGTGTCTGGTTCTAACTGTTTCTTCTTGATCTGTATACAGGTTACTTAGGCAGTAGGTAAGGTGCCTAATTCCCAACTCTTTTAAGAATTTTCCACAATTTATTGTGATCCACACAGTCAAAGCCTTTAGCGTAGTCAATAAAGCAGAAGTAGATGTTTTTCTGGAAGTCTCATGCTTTTTCCATGATCCATTGGATGTTGGCAATTTGATCTCTGGTTCCTCTGCCTTTTGTAAAACCAACTTGAACATCCGAAAGTTCTCAGTTCAGGTTGAAGCCTGGCTTAGAGAATTTTGAGCATTACTTTACTAGCATGTGAGATGAGTGCAATTGTGCGGTAGTTGGAGCATTCTTTGACATTGCCTTTCTTTAGGACTGGAATGAAGACTGACCTTTTCCAGTCCTGTGGCCACTGCTGAGTTTTCCAAATTTGCTGGCATATTGAGTGTGGCACTTTAACAAGGTGATGGTGACATAAATATAGACACATAGACCAATGGAACAGAATCGAGCACATGGTAATAACCCCCTTGTATGTAGCCAACCAATAGTTGGCAAGGAAGTTCAGAATATTCAATAAGGGATGTCAGATTTCTTCAGTAAGTGGTGTTGGAAGAATTGGATGCTTGAAAGAATGAAATTGGACCCCTATCCTACATCACTTAAGAAAACTAACTTAAATAGATTAGGGACTTATAGATAAGTCCTGACTACTAGATGAAAACAGAGAGCTTTTGTGAAATACATTGGTGTTGAGAGTGAGTTTTCAGATATGGCAAAAAAAGCAAAAATTGCTACATAGGACTTTATAAAAACCAAAAAGCTTCTGCACAACAAAAGAAACAGTCATCAAAATGAAAAGACAACCTACAAAGTAGGAGGAAGTATTTGCAAATCATATATCTGTAAGGGATTGATATCTAAAATATATGATGATCTCATACAATTCAGTAACAAAATATAATTACTATCGCGTATTTGAGTACATGACATTTATTCTCTTAGCTTTCAACTGTGTAATGCCTTACTGTTAATGGTAATCACCATTCTGTATGTTAGATCCCCAGAACTTATCCACCTTATAGCTAGAAGACGCCTCCCTTTGACCTAACCCCTCCAAGCCCTGTTAGCTGACACAATCTACAGTGTTTATATTGCTTTGACTGTTTTAGCTTTCACACATGCGTGATATTTATCTTCATGTGACTTATTTCACTTAGCGTAATGCCCTCAAGGTCCATCCAAGTTGTTAGAAACGACACAGTTTTCTTCTTTCTTCGTAAGTAGTATGTGTATATGTACGCACGCGTGTGTGTGCTCACGTGCATGTGTGTCACATCCTTTTTCATTCATTTGCTAAGGGACTCTTAGATTGTTTCCATATTCACTGGAAGGACTGATGCTGAAGCTGAAGCTCCAGTACTTTGGCTACTGGATGCGGTGAGCCGGCTTGTTGGAAAAGACCCTGATGCTAGGAAAGATTGAGGGTAGGAGAAGGGGACGACAAAGGATGAGATGGCTGGAAGGCATCACCAACTTGATGGACATGAGTTTGAGCAAACTCTGGGAGACAGGATAGCTCAGGGAAGCTTGGCGTACTGCAATCCATGGGGTTGCAAAGAGTTGGACATGAGTGAGCGACAACATTATATTCGCTATTGTGAGTAACACCACAGTGAAAATGATAATATAGATATCTCTTCAAGTAGTGATTTCATTTCCTTCAAATATATACCAGCAGTGGGGTTGCTAGACCATATGTAGTTCTATCGTTAACGTTTTAAGGAACCTCCATAGTGTTTTCCATAGTGGCTGCACCGGTTTACCATTTCCATCATTGGTGCAAGAGGTTCCCTTTTCTCCACATCTTCACCAGTACTTGTCTTTTTGATAGTCATTCTAACAGTTGTCAGGTGATATCTCATTGAGGTTTTGATTTACATTTTCTGATGATTAATGATGTTGAGAATCTTTTCATGTGCTTGTTCGCCATTTGTATATCTTCTTTGCAAAAATGTCTGTGCAGATCCTCTGCCTATTTTTTAATCAGATTTTTTGGCTTTTTGCTGTTTAGTTGTAGGAGTTATTTTTATATTCTTAATATATTACACCTAATCAGATGTATGATCTGCAAGTATTTTTTCCCATTCCATTAGGTTGCTTTTGCTCACTGATTATTGTGTCTTTTGATGCACAACATTGTTATGTTCAATATAGTCCCATTTGTCTATTTTTGTTTTGGTTTCCTGTTCTTTTGTTGTCATATCTAAGAAAGAATGGCTAAATTAAACATCATAAGGTTCTCCCCTATGTTCTGTTTTAGAGTTTTATAGTTTGGGGTCTTTAGGTTTAGGAACTTAATCCATTTTGAATTAATTTTAGGGTATAGTATAAGATTAGAGCCCACCCTCACTCTTTTTCCATGTGAGTATCCAGTTTTTCCCAACACTATTTTTGAAGAAACTGTTGTTTCTTCTTTCATTGGTCTTGGTATCCTTATCAAAGATCATTTGGCAATATACACAAGGGTATTGAAAGGTGTACATTTAAGAGTACACTATGGAGGTTCCTTAAAAAATTAAAAATAGAACTACTATATGATCTAGCAGTCCCGTTGCTGTCACCCTTGTCCATCATCACCTTCTCCCCCATCCCCTTGTAGAGTAATTACTAGTATTGGTTTTTGAATTTTATGTTCTGTTTCGTGGGAGTGAGGGAGGTTAAATAATCTGTGTACATGGTTCATATAACAATACAGCACACAACTTTCTTGCTACCTGGCTATCTTGGCAGCTGCTCTTGATTAGGGGCTTCCTGCTCCTAAGGTAGAAGGATGGTGGCCACAAAGAAGATGTGAAAGTCACTGGAGTCGATCAGCGCTATGCTCCAGTTGGTCATGAAGAGGAATGTATGTAGTTAGGTTCAAGCCGACTCTGAAAATGTTCAGACAAGGCAAAGCAAAACTGGTCATCCTTGCCAACAACTTCCCAGCCTTGAGGAAATCGAGTACTCTGCCATGCTGGCCAAAACTAGTGTCCATTACTGCAGTGGTAATAATATTGAATTGGGCACAGCATGTGGAAAATACTGCAGAGTATGTCCACTGACTCTCATTGATCCAGGTGACTGATACCATTGGAAGCATGCCAGAACAGACTGGTGAAAAATAAATCATGTACAATTTTTCTTTAACTGGCTGGAGATTGCTTTTTTTTTTTTTTTAAAGTACAGTGTACAAAGCTATCCATTGAAAAGTGTTTCCACATCTGCCCTCTGTTTCCCTCCTCCTTAGGTATGCTTTCCTCTGTAGGTTACTGGTTTTGTTAGTTCTTTTTATAGTTTTCCAATGTATGTTAATCTATAGTGTTACCCTTCCCCTTTCTTAAACAAAAGAGCTGATATACTGTATACTCTGTTCAGTACCATTTCCCTGCCTCAAGTTGGCAATATTTCCTAAAGCTCTTTTCATAGCATGAGCTTTCCTCTGCTTTTTTTTTTAATAGATGAAGAATATTCTGTTGTGTATTACTATTTTTAATCAGTGCCAACCAATGAACTCTTTTGTAGTTGTTAAAAACAGTGTTACAGTGAAAAACATGGATTGTGTTATTTCATGATTAGTCAAGTATGCTTGTAGAATGAGATTTCATTATTGCTGTCTGTAGAGCCTGTACTAATTTATGTTCTTGCCAGCAGTATGAAATAGTACCTTGGTTCATAGTAGGGAATTATTTTGGTTTTCTATTTGTTTTTAGTTTTTGTGTTCATGGTTTTGTAGCTTGAGACCAGAGAAGAAATGTTCATATATCATTTTTATTTACACTAGTGGTAATATTAGAGCATTTGATAATAGAAGCTAAGCAACAGACAAATACTAACTTGTATAAAGAATATAAAATAACAGATAATTAGCCCTAACCATTTTCTTGACTTTCTTCCTACAGAGTTCCTTTGAACAAATTTCTACCCAAACATATTTTCAATTGCTTTTGGTGCCTAGAAATTTAAACATATTTTAGAACTGTTACTGTCAGTCATGCCAGGCTTACGTTATTTCAATGTTTTGGTTACATATTGCAAGATTTTACTCATTTGTTAAAGGTATTGTTAGGAAACCATACTGTTTTTTTTTAATATATATATATTGGAGAAGTGGCTTGCTGTATTGTTATTGTCTAGCACTGATAGCTTACAGTGATTGGTGTCAGATTCGTGATCTCAGAAGAAGATTTAGCTTCAGGACCAGGGACCAGACTTGATCACTCAAGAGCTTTTATGTAGCAGTTTTATTAAAGTACAAAAAGGGACAGAGAAAGCTTCTGACATAGACATGAGAAGGAGGATGGAGAGTGAGTGCCCCATTGGCAAGTCTTATCAAGGTCTTATGTCCTTTCACAGACCCACTCCCATAACATACATCTTAAATTAACAAGATTAGAACTAACAATAGGAAGGTTTTACCAGACCCACTCCCACAATATACATTTTAAAATAACAGGATTAGTCAGAAGGTTCTTCAGAAGGAGAAACAAGTCCTCTAGCAGGATACATTGTTACATAGTTTCAATTTAAGTCAGTCCCTCAGTCCTGTCCCACTCTTTGCAACCCCAGCACACCAGGCCACCCTGTCCATCACCAACTCCCGGAGACCACTCAAACTCATGTCCATTGAGTCAGTTATGCCATCCAACCATCTTATCCTCTGCCATCCCCTTCTCCTCCCACCTTGAGTCTTTCCCAGCATCAGGGTCTCTTCAAAAGAGTCAGCTCTTCACAACAGGTGACCAAAGTATTGGAGTTTCAGCTTCAGCATCGGACCTTCCAATGAGTACTCAGGACTGATATCGTTTAGGATGGAGTGGTTCGATCTCCTTGCAGTCCAAGGGACTCTCAAGAGTCTTCTCCAACACCACAGTTCAAAAGCATCAATTCTTCAGCACTCAGCTTTCTTTATAGTCCAACTTTCACACCCATACATGACTACTGGAAAAACCATAGCCTTAAGTAGATGGACCTTTGTCAGCAAAGTAATGTCTCTGCTTTTTAATAAGCTGTCTAGGTTGGTCATAACTTTCCTTCCAGAAAGTAAGTGTCTTTTAATATCATGGCTGCAGTCACCATCTGCGGTGATTTTTGAGCCCTCAAAAATAAAGTCTGCCACTGTTTCCCGATCGATTTGCCATGAAGTGATGGGACCAGATGCCATGATCTTTGTTTTCTGAATATTGAGCTTTAAACCAACTTTTTCACTCTCCTCTTTCACTTTCATCAAGAGGCCCTTTAGTTCCTTTTCACTTTGCCATAGGGTGGTGTCATCTTCGTATCTGAGGTTATTGATATTTCTCCTGGCAGTCTTTATTCTAGCTTGTACTTCATCCAGCCCAGCGTTTCTCATGATGTACTTTGCATATTAAATAAACACAGTGATAATATACAGCCTTGACATGCTCCTTTTCCTATTTGGAACCAGTTTGTTGTCATGTCCAGTTCTAACTATTGCTTCCTGACCTGTATACAGATTTCAAGAGGCAGGTCAGGTGGTCTGGTATTCCCATCTCTTTCAGAATTTTCCACAGTTTATTGTGATCCACACAGTCAAAGGCTTTGGCATAGTCAGTAAAGCAGAAATAGATGTTTTTCTGGAACTCTCTTGCTTTTTCTTTGATCCAGCGAATGTTAGCAATTCTAACATTCTGGTTCCTCTGCCTTTTCTAAAACCAGCTTCAACATCTGGAAGTTCACGGTTCACCTGTCGTTGAAAGCCTGGCTTGGAGAATTTTGAGCATTACTTTGTGTGGTAGTTCGAGCATTCTTTGGCATTGCCTTTCTTTGGGCTTGGACTGAAAACTGACCTTTTCCAATCCTGTGGCCACTGCTGAGTTTTCCAAATTTGCTGGCATATTGAGTGCAGCACTTTCACGGCATCATCTTTCAGGATTTGAAATAGCTCAACTGCAATTCCATCACTTCCACTAGCTTTGTTTGTAGGGATGCTTCCTAAGGCCCACTTGACTTCACATTTCAGGATGTCTGGCTCTAGGTGAGTGGTCACACCATCGTGATTATCTGGGTCATGAAGATCTTTTTTGTATAGTTCTTCTGTGTATTCTTGCCACCTCTTAATATCTTCTGCTTCTGTTAGGTCCATACCATTTCTGTCCTTTATTGAACCCATCTTTACATGAAATGTTCCCTTGGTATCTCTGATTTTCTTGAAGAGATCTCTAGTCTTTCCCATTCTATTGTTTTCTTCTATTTCTTTGCATTGATTAAATGAGGGAGGCTTTCTTGTCTCTCCTTGGTATTCTTTGGAACTCTGCATTCAGATGGCTGTATTTTCCTTTTCTCCTTTACTTTTCACTTCTCTTCTTTTGACAGCTATTTGTATGGCCTCCTTATACAGCCATTTTGTTTTTTTGCATTTCTTTTTCTTGAGGATGGTCTTGTGATCCCTGTCTTCTATACAGTGTCACAAACCTCAGCCATAGTTCTTCAGGCACTCTGTCTATTAGATCTAGTCCCTTAAATATATTTCTCACTTCCACTGTATAATTGTAAGGGATTTGATTTAGGTCATACCTGAATGGTCGAGTGGTTTTCCCTACTTTCTTCAATTTAAGTCTGAATTTGGCAATAAGGAGTTCATGGTCTGATCCACAGTTAGCTTCTGGTCTTCTTTTTGCTGACTGTATAGAGCTTCTCCATATTTGGCTGCAAAGAATATAATCAGTCTGATTTCGCTATTGGCCATCTGGTGATGTCCATGTGTAGAGTCTTCTCGTGTGTTGTTGGAAGATAATGTTTGCTATGACCCGTGCTTTCTCTTGGCATAACGCTATTAGCCTTTGCCCTGCTTCATTCTGTACTCCAAGGCCAAATTTGCCGGCTACTCCAGGTGTTTCTTGACGTCCTACTTTTGCATTCCAGTCCCCTATAATGAAAAGGACATCTTTTTTGGGTGTTAGTTCTAGAAGGTGTTGTAGATCTTCATGGAACCGTTTAGCTTCAGCTTCTTCAGCATTACTGGTCAAGGAATAGACTTGGATTACCATGATATTGAATGGTTTAGTTTGGAAATGAGATCATTCTGTTGTTTTTGAAATTGCATCCAAGTACTGCATTTCAGACTCTTTTGTTGATTATGATGGCTACTCCATTTCTTCTAAGGGATTCTTGCCCAAAGTAATAGATATAATGGTCATCTGAGTTAAAGTCACTCATTCCAGTCATTTTAGTTCGTTGATTCCTAAAACGTCGACATTCACTCTTACTATCTCCTGTTTGACCACTTCCAATTTGCCTTGATTCATGGACCTAACATTACAGGTTCCTATGCAATATTGCTCTTTACAGCATCGGACCTTGCTTCCATCACAAGTCACATCCACAACTGGGTGGTGTTTTTCCTTTGGCTCCGTCTCTTCATTCTTTCTGGAGTTATTACTCCACTTATTTCCAGTAGCATATTGGCCACCTGCTGACCCTGGGGAGTTCATCTTTCAGTGTCCTACCTCTTTGCCTTTTCATACTGTTCATGGGGTTCTCAAGGCAAGAATACTGAAGTGATTTGCCATTCTCTTCTCCAGTGGACCACATTTCGTTAGAACTTTCCACATTGACCCATCCGTTTTGGGTGGCCCTACATGGCATGGCTCATAGTTTGGTTGAGTTAGACAAGGCTGTGTTGCATGTGATTAAATTGGTTAGTTTTCTGTGATTGTGGTTTTCATTCTGCCTGCCTTCTGATGGATATGGATAAGAGGCTTATGGACAGGGATTTGGTGATGGACAGGGACACCTGGTGTGCTGCCATCCCTGGGGTCACAAAGAGTCCAACATGCCTGAGTGACTGAACTGAACTGATAGCCGAGAGTAAAAGAATGAATAAATAGGACACACAACAAGAGAAGTCCATTTCATTGGTGCCCTGAGAGGCTCAGAATAAGAGATGGTACTGTATCTTAATTCAGTTTTGGCAGATGTTGGAAAGAATGCAAGCCATATGTTGCCAAGACTGCTCCTCCTTTTGGAACCTGAGAAGATAAGATCGAAGCCTGCAAATCTGAGTGACTTTGCTTTGGGAGATCGACTGAACCCAGCTGTTGATGACTGAGTAGGACTCTAGTAACGTGCCAGTATCTTCTGAGTATTTTACTTCAGAAAGGACACGTAACAGGACATCTACTCTGTTAAAAAATCATAATACACTGTATTGTTGCAAAGGTTATATTTCTGTTGATGGTCAGATATATGGGGGTATTGAGTTAAAGGCTTTTCAGGATATAATACTGAATGGCAGAGAGTTTCCTGGTGATCCAGTGGTTAGGACTCTGCTCTCCCTGTTGAGGGCCTCGGTCTGTTGTTGGGGAACTAAGATCCCACAAGCCACTCAGTGCAGGCAAAAGATAAAAGTGATGGCAGATGAGGAGTTTGAGGGAAAACTGATTCAACTAATGCTATCAACTAAGTTTATTATAAAGTGCAAGTAGAGTTAGATCAAAGAAGAAGTTGGTATATAAATACGAAAATGTATGTAATGGCTTTATAAGATGGGCTTGTTTTTTTACTATTGTTATGTGTTGTATAAATGCTATGCTGAAAGTAGATTGCCAGACAAATATACTTTGCTCTCAAAGAGGCTTGGGTAAAGGCCAGGGACAGCCTGTGTAGTAAAGATTTGAACCTCAGGCTGAGAAATGTCTTTTCTTTGCTTCAGTTTCTAGGAGGTAATCTCTAGACTCTTGGAATGCTATGCTCCATAGGAATGTCTTCATTTACCCCAGGACCTTGTGATAGTAATTATGTAATTAGATAGTTAGATAGTAATTATATAATTAGATAGTTAGATAGTAATTATGTGATTTTGCCAGGGGTCTCAGAGCCACACCCACAACTTGATGAAAGGTGTGGGCTTTCGGTCATACAGCTTGACTTCCTCAGGATTGGCAACTGAGGTGGTCAAATTAGCCCTGATGGGCAGGCAACTATGCATGCAAGATGGAGCCCTATTTAATGCTCTTGACACCAAGGCTTGGTTGGGTTTCCTGTTTGGCAGCAGTTCATGCTTTTTTCACGCATCATTACCAGGAGAATCATGCTGTCTTGATTCTATGAAAAAGACAACTAGAAGCTCTGAATTTAGCTTTCTGGACTCTTCCCTATATGCTTTTTCCTTTGGCTGATGTTAATCTCCATCCTTTTAAAATCTCCATCCTGTAATAAAATAAAACTGTAAGTAACACACATGTGCACATTCATACACACATACAAAGTTTCCTACAAATGATTTTATGTAATAACCTTTCTCTCCCTACCCTTCCCCCATTCTCTCTCCCCTCTGATAACCACTAGTTTGTTCTCTACATCTGTGAGTCTGTTCCTTTTTGTTTTGTTCACTAGTTCGTTGTATGTTTTAGATTCCACATATAAGTCATATCATACACGATTTACCTTCCTCTGACTTACTTTACTAAGCATACTGCCTTTCAGGGCTATTCATTTTGCTGCAGATAGAAAATTTTCATTCTTTATTATGACTGAGTAAATTCCATTGGGTGTGTGTGTGTGTGTATGTGTGTGTGTACATACAAATATATATATATATATATATATATACACACACACACCCCACATCTTCATCCATTCATCTGTTGATGGACTTTTAGGTCACTTCCACCCTGGCAATTGTAAATAATGCACTCTTGAACATTGGGCTGCATGGATCTTTTCAAATGAGTCTTCTTGAGGTTTGTTTTTTGTTTTTTGGATATTTACCCAGGAGTGGAATTGCTAGGTCATATGGTAGGTCATATGGTAGTTCTGTTTTTAATTTTTGGCAAAACCTCTATACTGTTTTTCACAGTGACTCCACCAATATACAATTTACATTCCACCAACACTGAGCAAGGATTCCTTTTTCTCTACATCCTTGCCAACATTTATTATTTGTGTTCTTTTTTAACGTTAGTCTGTCTGATTAGTGTGAGCTGATACTTCATTGTGGTTTTGATGTGCATTTCCTGATGATTAGCAGTGTTGAGTATTTTCCATGTGTTTATTGGCCATCTGTATGTCTTCTTTGGAAAAATGTTCAGTTTTTCTGCCCATTTTTAATTGGATTTGTCTTCAATGTTGACTTGTATCAACTGTTTATATATGTTGGATATTAACCCCTTATTGATCATATTATTTGCAAATGTTTTCTCCTACTAATAGAAACAACTCAGTTGTTTTTTAGTTTGCTGATGGTCTTATTTGCTGTCCAGAAGCTTTTAAGTTTAATTATGTCCCTTTTGTTTTTGCTTTTGCTTCCTTTGCTTTAGGAGACAGATTAAAAAAGAAATATTGCTGCCATTGATGTCAAAGAGTAATCTGCCTATTTTCTTTTAGGAGTTTTATAGTGTCTTTTCTTACATTTAGATCTTTAATCTATTTTGAGTTTATTTTTGTATGTGGTGTTAGATAGTGTTCTAATTTTATTCTCTTACATGTAGCTGTCCAGTTTTCGCAGAACCACTTATTGAAGAGACTGTCTTTTCTCCATTGTTTATTCCTGCCTCTGTCATAGATTAATTGACCATAAATGTGTGGGTTTCTGTGCTCTCTCTTCTGTTCCATTGATCTCTATATGTTTTTGTGCCATTAGCATACCATTTTGATTGCTGTAGCTTAGTAGTGTAGTCTGAAACCAGGGAACATTTTTCTTCCAGCTCTGTTCTCCTTTCTCAAGATGGTTTTGGCTACTTGGGGGTCTTTTGTGTTTCTATAGAAATTTTTAAATTATTTATTCTAGTTCTGTGAAAAGTGCCCTTTTGCTTTCATAGGGACTACATTGAATCTGGGGTTGCCTTGTGTGGTATGGTCATTTTAGCACTGTTCTTCCAGTTCATGATCATGGCATATCTTTCAGCTGTTTGTGTTGCCTTTCGTTTCTTTCATCTGTGTCTTATAGTTTTTCAGGTACAGAATTTTATCTCCTTATCTTTTCTGACCTGAATACTATGGTATTAGAAGTTAACTACAGGAAAAAAAAAAAAACTGTAAAAAATACAAACATATGGAGGCTAAATGGTAAGCGGCAAAACAATCAGTGGGTCAGTGAAGAAGTCAAAGATGAAGTTAAAAAAAAACACCTGAAGACAAATGAAAATGAACACACAGTGATCCAGGACCTGTGGGAAACAGCAAAAGCAATTCTAAAGGAAAGTTTATAGGAATACAAGCTTACCTCAGGAAACAAGAAAAGTTTAAATAAGTAACCCAATCTTAAAGGAACTAGCGAAAGAAGAACAGACAAAAGCCCAAGTTAGTAGAAGGAAAGAAATCATAAAGATTGGAACAGAAATAAATAAAATAGAGGATAAAGAAAAAAAGTAGAAAAGATAATGAAACTAAAGCTGATTCTTTGAAAAAGCAAACAAAATTGATAAATATTTAGCCAGACTCATCAAGAAAAAAAGAGAAAGCACCCAGATCAATAAAATCAGACATGAAAAAGGAGAACTTTCAACCAGCACCACAGAAATGCAAAAAAATCAATATGAGGCTACCTCAAGGAACTATATGACAATACAGTGGACAACCTAGAAGAAATGCAGAAGTTCTTAGAAAAGTATAATCTCTCAAGACCAAACAAGGGAAAAATGAACAGGTCATTTACAAATAATGACATTGAATCAGTATTTTTAAAACTTCTAGAAAACAAAAGTCCAGGACCATATGGCTTTATAGGTGAATGCTATAAAACACTTAGAGAAGAGTTAACACCTGTCCTTCTCAAGCTGTTACAAAAAATTGCAGAGGAAGGAACACTTCTGAAGTCATCTTGTGAGGGCACCTGCAACCAAAACCAGACAAAGATATCATACACAGAAAAGAGAATTACAGACCAAAATCACTGATGAACATAGATGTAAAAATCCTCAACAAAATACTACCCAACCAACTCCAATAGTACATTTGTACTTGTTTAGTCATGTCTGATTCTTTGCGACCCCATGGACTGCAGCACACCAGGTTTCCCTGTCCCTCACCATCTCCTGAAGCTTGCTCAAACTCATGTCCTTTGAGTTGGTGATGCCATCCAACCATCTTGTTCTCTGTCGTCCCCTTCTCCTGCCTTAAATCTTTCCCAGCATTGGGGCCTTTTCCAGTGAATCGGTTCTTCGCATCAGATGGCCATTGTCTTGGAGCTTCACTTTCAGCTAAAGTCCTTATTAATACCATCACATCGGAAAGAATAGATGCTACTTTCAATGTTTTTAGCTTGATACTGAATAAATTGGTTAAATTTTTCAGGTTGGTAGGATCATCCAGCGCAAACATGGGCTGATAAGAAACAATATGGAGATTCCCTGGCCTCAGTGATAAAGAATCCGCCTGTCAGTGCAGGAGACACAGGTTCAGTCCCTAGTCCAGGAAGATCCACATGCTTCAGAGATCTAAGCCTGTGTGTCACAACTATTGAGTGTGTGCTCTAGAGCATGGAAACCATAACTACTGAAGCCCACACACCCTAGAGCCCGACAATGAGAAGTCTGTGCACTGCAACTAGAGAGTGGCCCCCACTCCTTGCAAGTGGAGAAAAGCCCGCACAGAAATGAAGACCCAGCACAGCCAAAAGTAAACAAATATTAAAAAAAAAAAAAAAAAAGACTTCAGAGCACAAATGAGGAACAACAAAAAAACCCAATAGGAACTGGAGACCAAGGCTTCAGAATATATAAAGTAGCAGGTTGTTGGCAATGTCAAGTATAAGCTGTTTTGGAAACAATTTAGTGAGGATTGTGTCAGGGATAGTGGCCCTAGGATATCCCCAAGTCCTGTTGGCCTGTGGGATGATCAGGCCAGACAAATTGTGCAAATTGCTGTAGATAGGTAAGTGGGATCTTCAGGTTTAGTGGGAAAGACCAGTAAATGCTCGTGTTAGGTGACATTAAATTAAAAATATTTTTCCAGGACAAACTTTTGTAAGCAAATACATTTAAAGTGTCACTCTTGCCCCAGAGTGCCTTTCAGTGGCTAAGCCAGTATTCTAGTGTTTCTGGGTGCACGTGGTGTATTATAGAAAGAGTTCTGTCATGCTGCCTTTCAATTAATACAGCAGAATATTTGAAGACTGATACTGTTAAATAGAGAAACTTGCTCAAATTCATGTCCATTGAGTGTGTGATGGTATCTAACCATCTCATCATCTACCACCCTCTTCTCCTTTTGCCTTCAGTCTTTCCCAGCATGAGAGTCTTTTCCAGTGAATCAGCTCTTTGCATCTGGTGGCCCAGAGTATTGGAGCTTCATCTTCAGCATCAGTCCTTCCAATGAATATTCAGGGTTGATTTCCTTTGGGATTGACTGGTTTGACCTCCTTGCAGCCCAAGGGACTCTTCTCCAAAACCACAGTTCAAAAGCAGCAGTTCTTTGGTGCTCATCCTTCATGGTCCAACTCACATCTCTACATGACTACTGGAAAAACCATAGCTTTGTCTATACAGATCTTTGTTGGTAAAGTAATGTCTCTGCCTTTTAATACACTCCCTAGGTTTGTCATAGCTTTCCTTGCAAGGAGCCAGCATTTTAATTTCTTGGCTGTAGTCACTGTTCACAGTGATTTTGGAGTTCAAGAAAATAAAATCTGTCACTGGTTCCACTTTTTTCCATTCTCTTGCCATGAAGTGTTGGGACAGATGCCATGATCCTCATTTTTTGAAGGTTGAGTTTTAAGCTAGCTTTTCACTGTCCTCTTTCACTCTCATCAAGGAGCTCTTTAGTTCCTCTTCACTTTTTGTCATTAGATTGATATCATCTGCATGTCTGAAGTTTTTGATCTTTCTCTTGGCAGTCTTGATTCCAGTTTGTGATTCATCCATCCCACAGCTTTTCATGATGTACTCTGCATAGAAGTTAAATAAGCAAGGTGATGATATCCAACCTTGTCATTCTCCTTTTCCCAATTTTGAACAAGTCCACTCTTCCATGCCCAGTTCTAACTCTTGCTTCTTGACTCACATACAGGTTTCTCAGGAGACATGTAAGGTGGTCTGGTATTCCCATCTCTTTAAGAATTTTCCACAGATTGTTGTGGTCCACACAGTCAAAGGCTTTAGTGTAGTCAATTAAGCAGAGGTAGATGTTTTTCTGGAATTCTGTTACTTTCTCCATGATCAAATGAATGTTGTCAATTTGATCTCTCGTCCGTCTCTTTCTTCCAAACCCAGCTTGTACATCTGGAAGTTCTGGGTTCAAGTACTGCTGAAGCCTAGCTTGAAGGATTTTGAGCATAGTCTTGCTGGCATCTGAAATGAGCACAACTGTATGGTAGTTGGAACATTCTTTGGCATTGGAATGAACCTTCTTTAGGATTGGAATGAAAACTGACCTTTTCCAGTCCTGTAGCCACCGCTGAGTTTTCCGATTTGCTAGGATATTGAGTGCAGCCCTTTAACCGCATCTTCTTTTAGGATTTTTAATAGCCCAGCTAGAATTCCATCACCTCCACTAGCTTTGTTCATAGTAAAGCTTTCTGAGGCCCATGACTTCAAGTTCCAAGATGTCCGGCTCTAGGTGAGTGACCACAGCATTGTGGTTATCCAGCTTGTTAAGACATTTCTTGTATAGTTCATCTGTGAGTTCTTGCCACCTCTTCTTAACTTCTGCTGCTTCTGATAATGTCCTTCCCATTTCTGTCCTTTATTGTGCCCATCCTTGCATGAAATGTTCCCTTGATATCTCCAGTTTTCTTGAAGAGGTCTCTAGTCTTCTTTTGTCATTCTATTGTTTTCCTTTATTTTTTGTACTGTTTATTTAAGAAGGCCTTCTTACCCCTCCTTGCTATTCTCTGGAATTCTGCATTCAGTTGGGTATATCTTTCCCCTTCTCCTTTGCCTTTCACTTCATTTCTTTCCCCTTCTCCCTTGCCTTTCACTTCTTTTCTTTTCTCAGCTATTTGTAAAGCCTCCTCAGATATCCTCTCTGCCTTCTTGCATTTCTTTTTCTTTGGTCACCATCTCCTGTGCAGTGTTATGAACCTCCATGCATAGTTCTTCAGGCACTCTATTTGTCAGATCTAGTCCCTTGAATCTGTTTGTCACTTCCACTGTATAATCATAGGGGATTTGACTAAGCTCATACCTGAATGCCATGATGGTTTTCCCTACTTTCTTCAATTTAGGTGTGAATTTTGCAGTAAGGAGCTCATGATTTGAGCCACAGTCAGCTCTTTTTGCTGAGCTTCTCCATCTTTGGCAGCAAAGAACATGATCAGTCTGATTTCAGTATTGACCATCTGGTGATGTCCGTGTGTAAAGTCATCTTTTTGGTTGTTTAAAAAGGTTGTTTACTAGGACCAATGTGTTCTCTTGACAGAACTCTGTTAGCCTTTGCCCTGCTTAATTTTGTACTCTGAGGCCAAACTTGCATGTTATTCTGGATATCGCTTAACTTCCTACTTTTGTAAGAATCTTTTGATGAATCTTTTTTTGGTGTTCTAGTAGGTTTTATAGGTCTTCATAGAACCAGGCAGCTTCAGCTTCTCTGGCATCAGTGGTTAGGGCATAGACCCACTCCAGTATTCTTGTGTAGAGAATCCTATGGACAGAGGATCCTGGCAGGGTATAGTTCATAGTGTCGAAAAGACATGACTGAAGTGGCTTAATACACACTGTGTTGTTGAATGGTTTGCCTTGAAAACGCAGGTTACAGCCAAGTACTGCATTTCTGACTCTTGTTGACTATGAGGGCTACTCCATTTCTTGTAAGGGATTCTTACCCACAATAATAGATACAATGGTCATCTGAATTATTATAAAAATTGCCCATTCCTGTCCTTATTCATTGATTCCTAAGATGTTGATGTTCATTCGTCTCCTGCTTGACCACAGCCAATTTACCTGGATTCATGGACCTAACATTCCAGGTTCTTATGAAGTTTTGTTCTTTAAGACATTGGACTTTACTTTCACCACCTGATACATCCACAACTGACTGTTGTTTCCGCTTTGGCCCAGCCACTTCATTCTTACTTGAGCTGTTAGTAATTGCCCTCTGGCGACAAATTGGACACCTTCCAACCTGGGGGCAGGGGTGGGGGGATTCATATTACGGTGAAATATCTTTTTGCCTTTTAATAGTGTCCATGGGGTTCTCCATGTAAGAATATTAGACTGGGCTGCCATTTCCTTCTCCAGTGGACCACATTTTGTCAGAACTCTTCACTATGACCAGACTGTCTTGGGTACTACTAATGAAGAGTACATGATGAATTTAGAGCCCAAACTTGACTTTGGATAGGTTACTATTGCCCTTGCTTCAAAATTTATTAATGAATAGTTATTTATTTTTAAAAAGTCATCAGGTTTATTTTTTAGCAAGTCCATTGTTTTGATTGATGAGGCAGAGGCTAGAGTAACCCTTACAGTCATGATTTGGAAAAGTAATGTATTTGTTACTACTAGGTAGTTTTTCCCATGAAAAGTATGTAGAGGTAACCTCTTTCTTTGATTCAGATTTTAAAATTATAAAAGGAACTTGGTGTAAAATCACTGCAGACCTATATTTGGAAGTGAAATATTTTATTGTTAGGAAGTAAAGAAGTTTATATTCATTTGTCTTTTATTCAGTAGCTGTTGTACATTTATCTTTGAACTTCCAATTTGTTATCACAAGTATTTTAAAATTTATATGCTATTTGCCAGATTTTCGCTAAAATGAATTTATTTGGGAACTTTAAATACAAAGGATCTCTGTGCTTTTTTTATGTTCCTTATTTGAAACACAAATCCAACCACTGAAAAAAGGTTTTCTCTATTTCTTTATAAGGAAAGTATAAAAACTTCTGAAATAATTTTTTTGTGTCAACTTCTTTTGAGATCATGAAAGTTAGGATTTTATTTTCGGTGTAGAAATGACCTTTGTGATTAATCATGATGGCTTATTAAAATCTGTAATCCTATTAAATATTTCACACTAGGTTTTGAAGTACTGTTGTGAAGTAATATGCTATAAAGACTAAGTATCTCTTAAAAATGGGTATTTAAGTTTAATCTTTAGTTTGTAGTCTTTCAAATACCAATTTTACTTTTTTCCATTGACTTTTCATTTATTACAGATTCAGTTACAATTATTCATGTCTGTTGCTCTTTATTAGTGCATTCTTTTTTCAGTAAAATATACTTGTTAGAGCAGTTGTAGGTTTATAGACAGAGAGAGGGGCAGAGCAGAGTTCTTCCTGTGTCCTCTCTCTTTTTACAGTCTCTGCTATTTTTACCATCTTACATCAGTGTGGTGTATTTGTTATAGATGCTGAGCCAGTATTGATACATTATTATTAACTGAACACCATAGTGTTTATTATGGTTTGCTCTTTGTGTTGTATATTCTGTGGGTTTTGACAATGTATAATGACATGTATCCACCAGTATCCTCAAAGGCAGAGTTTCTTTTCTCAGACCTGTCTAATCTACTAATAAGCTCATCAAGGACATTCTTCATTTTTCTTACAGTGTTTTTGTTTTTTAGCATTTCTTTTTAATTTTTTTCTTAGATATTTCCATCTCTCTGTTTACATTACACATCTATTCTTTTCATGCTGTCTACTTCATCCAGTAGAGCCCTGAGCATATTTTTCATGATAGTGAAAGTGTTAGTCACTCAGTCATGTCCAACTCTTGAGACCCCCATGGACCATAGCCTGCCCAGGTTCCTCTGTCCATGAAATTGTCCAGGCAAGAATACTGTAGTGGGTTGCCATTTCCTTCTCCAGGCGATCTTCCAACCCAGGGATTGAACCCAGGTCTCCTGCATTGTAGGCAGACTCTTTACCATCTGAGCCAGCAGGGAAACCCTGAATTTATCATAGTTGTTAAATTGTGTTTTAAGTTCCCAGTTTGACAAATACAGCATCCCTGCCTTATCTGGTTTGGATGCTTGGTCTGTCTCTTCAAGTTGTGTCTTTTGCCTTTTGGAACGCCTCATAATTCTTTTCTTCATAGCCATATGTGATGTACCCAGTGAACTGCTATAAACAGGCCGTTAGAGATTTGGCAGTGAGATGTGGGGAAGGAACCCGTCTCTATGTAACTGGAAGGGTTTGTTAGTGAGCTTTTGGCTCAGGACTGAGCTTCCCAAGTGTTTCTCTGCTTTCTTTCTCCCTCCTAGGAGAAACTCACTTGTTGGGCGGAGTGGGCTGGAGTTTGGTGTTTCTTTAACTTCAGTTAGGCTCTGGTTAACTAGATTCTCCTGAGGGCAGATCTTGTTAACTGTGGCAGATCAGAATGAGCACAGCCCTTAGCAGGCAGCCAGTGCTGTGAGTCATTATTCCCCACCCTGTTACTAGGCAACAGGCCTTACTCAACCATTGGTTGGTGCCTCCTCACTGCCCTCTCCCACCCCAAGCCACCAGCTGTCCCGCCCAGCTATTGGTCAGCACCACAGGGGCCCCTGCTCAGCTATTGGTCAGCACCACAGAGGGCCCTGCCCAGCTATTGGTCAGCACCACAGGGGGCCCTGCCCACAAGTAACTGTCAATGAGGGACCATTAGGGAGGGTTCAGCCAGGGTCAGTGGTGTGGTGGTCAGGTGGACAGTGAGGTAGGAAGTGGATTCAGGCCTCCTCCTGGAGGGCCTCCAGCTTTCCCAGCCTTGTGCCAGCGGGTGAGCTGGCGGGCTTGGGGAGCAGGCTGGACGCTCTGTCCTGCAGGGCTCCAGAGCCCACCCTCAGGCCCTCCACGCTGAGGCCCAGGCCTTGAGGCAGCAGTGAACCTGTCTGTGACCTAATAGCAATGTCCATTTGTCTGGGTCACAGTCTGTGAGACCTGGTCTCCCCTATTTAGGCAGCCTGGGGAGACTGAGGGCCAGCTGGGTTGGATGCCCGGCTCCCTCAGGGGTGGCAGGTGGGCAGTGTGGGGAACCTGGCCCTGAGGAGCTGTAGCTGAGCTCTGCCTCCTCTTAGCCTGGACTTGGACCTTGGAGGGTGAAAGTTGTGCCTTAGGACTTTGCCCTTTCTTGTCAGGACAGAGTAACATTATTCTGTTAATAATAAACGAAAAATTCGTTTGGTAGAGATTTACAGGAAAATTGTTACCGGACCATGACCCGACCTCAAGAACAAAGGATCTGACACCAAGAAGTTTGCAACAACTAACTACCCATCCCTCAATTTTTGCTTTTAAAGGGTCTTGCTAAAAGCTTTCAGTAGTTTTGAGGTTCTTAGGGTGTGAGCCACCCATCTCCCTGTATGAATCTGTAATAAACGTTTCTCTGTTCCAGACTCTAATGTTTTAGTATTGATGGGTCTCTCTGTGCGTCAGACACACAGACTTGCTATTCGGTAACATTAAGAACAGAGTACATTGGGTATTTCAAAACTGTTTCATTTCTCTTCTCCCTACAAAAGCTACAGAGGGTTCTTGTCTCATATTTACTGTGGGAACCTGATTGAGCTTCTGGAGGAAATCTCCCAGTGTTGTAGAATCCCCCTGTGACTGGGTCCCCATGGAATTTTTAATGCTTAAATCTCCACATTGAGATTTTCCTACACTTGCGCCAGTTCCCATGCTGTTTCCACTTGTGAATCTCTGCTCCAATCAGCTGCACTTCCCTGTATTCTCCTTTTGATGTCTTCAGTCTTGGGGACATGGTTTGCCCTGTGTTTTCTACAAGGGAAGCCAACTACTCATTTTTATGGTATGTTAAAACATGTACTTGAACCTTTTTTTAAAAAACGTGTGAAATAAATTGCTAGTAGCATACAGTTGATTGTAAAGACCTAGAAAATACCTACAATTCCTGGCAGATTTTTACTTTAGAACATAGGTATAACAATATAGTAAGAGCTGAATTATCGAATCTTTACCATTCACCATGTCCATGTGTGCATGCTCAGTTGTTATCTGACGCTTTGCGATCCCTTTGACTGTAGGTAGCCCAGCCAGGCTCCTCTGTCCATGGAATTTTCCAGGCAAGAATACTGGAGTGGGTTGCTATTTCTTTTCTAGGTGCTTATTTATAAGCTATTAAGGTATTTAATTCTCACAGCAGTCTTTCTTATGTAAGGTATTTTTATTGTTCCCATTTTACAGTTGAGGAAGCCAAGACTTAAGTGAAATTACAAAACATGCCCAGGATTTTACAAGATAGCACATGGCAGAGCTGGGACTTGAAAACCACATTTCTTTGAGAGTTCACACTTTAAAATGAGAGCTGGGTGTGGAGGAAAGGATGCTTTGTAAATGATTATTTATTTATTTTTAAGTTTTGAAGCTACTGATCGTGTTAATAGTCCTCTCTTCCCCTTTGGAGGAATGGGTATATTTGTGAAATCAAAGAAAGATGTTTTTTTGTTTTGGGTTTTTTGTTTTTTGTTTTTTTTTTTTTTAGTTTTTTAAAGAATTGT
The DNA here is from genome assembly GCA_007570785.1 of Antilocapra americana. Lineage (NCBI taxonomy): Eukaryota > Metazoa > Chordata > Mammalia > Artiodactyla > Antilocapridae > Antilocapra > Antilocapra americana. Next base: position 31,781,062 of record ML663008.1, on the reverse strand, counting down.
TAATCTCACTGGTTTCTGAAACGGAGTTAAGGGTATACAATAGTATATAACTTGATCCCTAAATAAGTTGCTTACATAGTATTCAGAGCTATCTATGAAAAGTAAAAGTGAAAGTGTTAGTCACTCAGTTTTATCTGACTCTTGCAACCCCATAGACTGTAGCCCACCAGGCTCCTCTGTCCATGGGATTCTCCAGGGAATAATACTGGAGTGGGTTTCCATGCCCTCCTCCAGGGGATCTTCCCAACCCAGGGATCTAACTCAGGTCCCTTGCATTGCAGTCAGACTCTTTATCATCCAAGTCACCAAGATAGCCCAGAGCTGTCTATATCATAAACCAATTCTGGTTTTTTAAATAATGGTCATATATTCAGACTGATCACCTTCTAAGATGTGTTTGTTTAGTCTTTAGTTTTTAAATAAAGCAGCTTCCTCTCCTTACCTCATTATGTTCTAAAGCCCTCTGATATTTTACATAATACATTCAAATGTATGAATAATGCATCATGTCCTTTATCTGATTTTACAAGAGGTGTAACAGATTTCAATACTGATATCTTATTAACACATAAGGAATAGATGTTTAACTTTAAATACCCTCTAATAAAATAGAAGTAGTCCATCTGAGTGTACATTCAGGCAGCCTTCCTGCCTGGGCTGCCACTGAGTTTGTTAGAGTTGTTACTAGTTACTAGTTCTCACTTATGAAATATACTTGGTTTTCTCATTCATAGGTTAGATTAAGGAAAGCCTCTTCTTTTTTAAGTAGTTTGAAACTATGGTAATGGAGTCGATTTTCTTTGTAACCTCCAAACAGAGCAACATTTTGCAGATGTCGTGCTCAGTGAAGAGTTTCTCAACCTTGGCATTGAACAAGTGTGCAGCTTAATCTCAAGTGACAAACTTACCATTTCTTCGGAAGAGAAGGTATGTGTAGTTTTTATTTTTTTTCTTTCTGGTGTACAGTGATATAGTATTTTTTTTTTTTTTTGCTTTGTTTTGTGACAGCCAGTTATCTTTGATCAGAAATTGAGAAACTCATTTGACTTGTTGGTTGTGTAAATGACTGTCTTCTCATTCCATAGGAGCTTCCCTAACTGTTTAGACACTGAAGTTTTGTACTGGACCCCACAGCAAGAGCTTGCATACATTAAACTGTCTGAAACAAAGGACTTTTTGGGAACTGGATTTCTTCTCACAGCTTAGATAGATACCTGGAAGAATTGTGATCTAAAACATGGTATTCTCAAACCAAACTGATTTTGTCATCTTGTGCGTTGGAAGACACCCAGGTGGCAAAGTGTAACTGGTTCCACACTGAGCCTCTTCCTTCAGACTGAGCCCTACAGCTTTCACAGTATTCTCCCTGTGTTTTCTTCCCCCACTTCCAGAGCCATGTGCAGTTCCTTTGTCTGGCTGTATAGCCTGTCTCTCCAAATTTGAAGTGGCCTCTGTCAGCCACCTGCACCCTTCCTATCAGTGGAGAAAGAAGCTTCTCAGTGGCTTTTATTCTTTGGATAGGTTTTATACCTTGTGGGAACCAGGGCACAAAAGCTTATGTACAGGCTGTGTTTGGAAGAAGTGAAACTTTTGTTTTTCCTTTTTGTGCTTTGTTGTATAAACTCTAGTTCTCTTCCTCAAGGATATTCATCCTGCTTGGGGACAAGACACATTTCTTATAATAGTTAGTTACCAAATGAAAAAATATGTGAATGTTGTGAAATGTATAATCTTTTAACATCCCAGAAATATAGAGGAAGATACTACTATTCATATTTAATAGATGTGTGTTGAGTTTCTACTGTGTACCAGATATTGCTATGGAATTCTGGATATAAGAAGATTGACAACATAAAATTCTTTAGTTATGACTAGCAGAACAACCAGTTAGGTAATAAATGATCACAGAATCCTGTAGAGGATCCAGTAGGAACATGTAATCATTCCTTGGATAGAGATTGACTCTATCATTCCTTGGATAGAGATTGACTCCAGTGTATGATCCAAGTTTTTATAAAGTATGAGTTTTCCAGGGAAACAGGATGGGTGGGAGTGAAAAGGGCAGCCCAGGTAGATGGAACAGAATACTTAAATATAAAGAGACATGAAAGAATTATTGCATTTGGTTGGTTTAGTAAGATTAGAGTTTATAGTATATCTTTATAGTTTATACTACAGTGCCTATACCAGAGAAGGCAATGGAAACCCACTCCAGAACTTTTGCCTGGGAAATCCCATGGACGGAGGAGCCTAGTAGGCTACAGTCCATGGGATCGCAAAGAGTCGGATACGACTGAGCGACTTCACTTTCACTTTTCACTCTCATGCATTGGAGAAGAAATGGCGAACCACTCCAGTGTTCTTGCCTGGAGAATCCCGGGGACAGGGGAGCCTGGTGGGGTGCCATCTGTGGGGTCACACAGAGTCAGACATGACTGAAGCGACTTAGCAGCAGCAGCATAAGTACCTGTACACTATAGAGTTAATGTGTATAGGCACAGTGGTTGGAGATAAGATGGGAAGATGACGTAAAATACTTCCTCAGCCATGTTAAAGAAAATTGACTTTATCCTGGTGATGAAGAGCATCTGAAGAGTTCTTAGCAGTAGAAGAATGCCATAATACCTGCCCTGTAGACATGTCATGGAGACTATTTCTGGTTTTCTACTACTACATAACAACCTCACCAACCATTTTCTTAGGCTGAACAGAATTCATCCAGGGCACATGGGGACAGTTTGTCTCTGCTCTATAGAGCCTGGGACTTCAGCTGGGTTGGCTTGACAGGTGGCATGGTTCTAACTGGAGCCTAACATGGTTAGGCTAATATGGTTCTGACATACCTGAGGCTTCAGTCCCTTTGCACATGGCATCTTGTGTGTCTGGAACACCCAGGATAGTTCCTTCACTCACTTATCTGGCTCTTGGGCTGATGGTTGGCTGGTATTATCCCACCCACTTATTCTTTGTAACTGGCTTGGGTTTCTCAATGACATCTCACCACCTGTGATCAGACTTCTTACACAACATCTGGCTTCCCCTCAAATGAGCATTGCAAGACACCAGAACAAATATGACTCCACAATACTGCCTCCACAGCCTTCCCTGTTGGTTTCTCAGGGCCAATTTAGATTCCTGTGTGAGGTTACTATATAAGGTGTGGATACTAGAGAAATGGTTTTACTAGGGACCATTTTTGGAACTAGCTCTAAAATGGTGATGTGCATAATAGATCAGAAGTTGGGTGAGGATCAGATGGGAGGATGCTGAAGTTACCAGTGTGCAGTAAGATCTGGTTGGTGTAGGGTGGTAGAGAGGTGGAGAAGAGAGCAGAACCAAGAAATAGCAGATAAAATCGGCAGGACCCTCTTAATCTCTAGCATCTGATACATAAAGGAACTTGTTGACTGAATGAATTGAAGAGGCATGTTAATTATAGTGTAGATTATTTTTAGTGTCTTGCTCTATACTTGCAGTAAAATAACCTAATTTTGGCTCCCCAGTTATTCATTTACATATCATCAAACATTTTCTATAACCCTTTGAAGATTATTGGGTTATATTTTTATCAATCTGGAAGGAAATTATGTGGTTAAATACCATCTTCTTAATAGTTTATTAATTTTCTCATAGGTATATGTTTTAATGCCCTTATTATTTAGATTTTTAAAATTTTAAATATCACATTTTAATACATTCTACTATTATGATGAAGGAAAGTTAATCTATTCTGCAGATTATTTAGAAATATGTGGTCCAGCATTTTGCAAACCCAAAGAAAAGGCCAAAAATGGTAAGAGTAGATGATTGTTATTCTAGGTATCACTTTGCTTTATTATTTTGGGTGCTTTATTCAAAAGAGACTTTAGATTTTAATATAGTATAAACAAGTTCAATTTGGAAAGGTTGTCAACAATGAATTAGATCATATATCTTCAAATTATCACCTCTGTCACTGAAGTTCAAGAAAATTAGATAACGTACTTGCTGAAATACATAGTAAATACCCAGCAAAAAGTACTCACTAAATATGTAAAAGTACTAAACATTCTTATTAAAGTACATACTTAATTAAAAGTAGATCTACTATATGATCCAGCTGTCCCACTTCTGAGTCTATATCCAAAGGAAATGAAAACATTCCCCTTTGCCTGTAGCATTTTTACTATAACCAAGATGTGAAAACAACCTGAATGTCCATCAGTGGCTGCGTGGATAGAGTGATGATAGAGTGAAAAAGCTGGCTTAAAACTCAACATTCATAAAACTAAAATCATGACATCCCTTCCCATCATTTCATGGGAAATAGATGGGGAAGAAGTGAAAACAGTGACAGATTTCATTTTCTTGGGCTCCAAAATCACTGCAGACAGTGACTGCAACCATGAAATTAAAAGATGCTTGCTCCTTGGAAGGAAAGCTATGACAAACCTAGACAGCATATTAAAAAGCAGAGACATTACTTTGTCAACAAAGGTCCATCTAGTCAAAGCTATGGTTTTTCCAGTAGTCATGTATGGATGTGAGAGTTGGACCATAAAGAAAGTGAGCACCAAGGAAGTGATACTTCCTAATTGTGGTGTTGGAGAAGACTTGAGAGTCCCTTGGAGAGCAAGGAGATCAAACCAGTTAGTCCTAAAGGAAATCAACCCTGAATATTCATTGGAAGGACTGATGCTGAAGCACCAGTATTTTGGCCGTCCACCTGATGTGAAGAGCCAACTCACTGGAAAAGACCCTGATGCTGGGAAAGATTGTAAGCTGGAGAAGAAGGGGATGACAGAGGATGAGATGGTTGGATGGCATCACCGACTCAATGGACATGTGTTTGAGCAAGGTTTAACAGGTTCCACAATGAGTCTCTTCCTCTAGACTGGCCCCTGCAGCTTACACTTGGGGAGATGGTGATGGACAGGGAAGCCTGGCATGCTGCAGTCCTTGGGGTCACAAAGAGTTGGATATAACTGAGTAACTGAACAGCAACAGCATAGTCATGATTTGAAAAATTTCAACCATGTATAAAACTTGGATGTCTTAGCAAGAGTTTTATATAAAATGTAACCTCCTTGTATTTTATTTACATACCTTGATACATAACTCATTACTTTTCTTTCTCTCATATTCTCTGCAAGGTATTTGAAGCAGTAATAGCTTGGGTGAATCATGACAAGGATGTGAGGCAAGAATTTATGGCTCGGCTGATGGAACATGTACGGTTACCTTTGCTTCCTCGGGAATATTTAGTTCAGGTAAAAGTATTTGCAGAATACATAAGTATGCACTAGCACCATGTCACTGGGGCAGCAGTGTGTAGATTCCCATTACACAGTGGTAACCCGCCATAGGGCAGCAAATATACCTGATGTCCCCGGCAACATCTACCTCTTGGGTTACTTCCCAGTCTTAAAGTTTGCACATCAGATGCAAATCAGTTTGTATCTGATTTGCATGAGCAAGTATTGGAACTTGTGGAAACATTGTCTGTGATGATGTAAGTACATGCAGAAACCACATCTGTAGTTCTGTGTCACTTTTGCATCTCTTTTGCCTTCCTTCTGATAGCCTCCTCTGATTAGTGAATGGAATGGAATAGAATGGAATTCTAAGCGGAAGAAAACCAGGTTATTTGAAACAAAGAGCAATAAATGGATCTTTAGTAGTCTCTAAACAATTTTAAATTTACTGTTTTATTATTAACATTCCTTTATACTGGGGTTATTTTAACATTTTAATTTATGATTGAAACCATCTAGTGAAACTTTTTAAAAAATTATTTGTTTTTAACTGGAGGGTAATTGCTTTACAGTGTTGTGTTAGTTTCTGCCACTTATCAATATGAAGAAACATTTCTTTACTAGCGTTAGATCTGAATATTTTAGAATTGTTTGAAGCTTGTTTACTTGTTGTTCTATGTGTAATCACTGGTACTCCGCCTTTAAGAAAATGAACGGGGAGGAAAAAAGAGAAAACTGTCCTGCACTTGAGGATAGGGATGGGAGGGACAAGATTTATTTGTGATGTAGGCACATTGTTATAAAGTACTTTGAACCCCTTTACTGGATATTTTTTTTCAAGTTTTAAAAGGTTATCTTTATAAGTATTATCTCCCCTGCCTGAAGGACTCATTATCTCAGTTTTCTAATTTTTCTTACTGTTGGGCTTAAACTATTTCTTAATTTGGCTTAAAGATAACAAATAGATGAACATAGTACTACTAAAGATTATTCTATACCTGACATTGAAGTATATGATTTTCATTGCAGTTCTTCTTTATTATTTATATATTTTTCTCTGCACACCAGATAGTCAAGCATTTTTTTAGTGATATTTATAAACTTGCCTCTGTAACTTTTATATTGAACCAGAAAATAGTTATTTTTTCCTCTTCTTTACTTGTTTCTTTGTCATTTTATCATGAAGTAGCTGTCCCCTCATAAGGTGAGTCTGATTTCTTCTTTCAGAGGGTTGAGGAAGAAGCACTGGTGAAGAACAGCAGCGCTTGCAAAGATTACCTCATTGAAGCTATGAAGTACCATCTTTTACCAACAGAGCAGCGTATATTAATGAAGAGCGTCCGGACCCGACTAAGGACACCCATGAACCTTCCCAAAGTAGGATCTGCTGTTCATACCTGTTACTACCTCATCTGAAAGGCCCATAATGAGGCTCTTAATTTATTTTACTCATCTGAATTTCCATGTACCCAGGAATTCATTGTAGTATATGTAATTCAACTTCTTTTTCGATTTTGTCTGTGGAGGGTGGGCATTGTTGACTCATTTAATCTTTATAAACCACATGATATCGCTCTTCTAGAACAGAGGCAACTGGTATTTATCCCTTCTGAGTTTCTTCAGCTCTAGTTAACAGCAGAGAGGATAATCAAAATATGTAGATCTAAAGATTTCTTTGTAAGCTACATGTTTGGATAAGTGAAAACTGAGTAGTTTCACAGAATTGCTTACAACTAAGGATGCTAGCTTGTTCCTTTTGTTCCCTCCTATTGTCTGTTGTGTACAAGTAGTACACAGTTTGATGGTTCATTCACACATCATACATAGCCATTTCAGTGTAGATTTCCCATATGTCTTCCCAGATCTCCAGTGTTCCTAAATTTCCTATGTGAAAGTTTGTATTCTACCTTTATCTTTTTAGTTGAAGCCATTCGTTTCTTACTGATTAAATTTTCTTTACAAATAACCCCTCATTTCTGACTTTCTGTTTTCAGTTTCTTCTGCTCTGTTTGCATCTTTATAGTACTAGGAGGCCAGCACTTTAAGCACCATTTTGTGTATGGTCTAATCAAAATGATCCATACATAATATAATACTTTTATTTATGTATTGATTTCTAGCTCTCGTGTGTTTGGGGGCAATGATGAATTAAGAAATAAGAATTAATCTGTTACCTCCTGTTTTCTTACATCATCTTTAGTTACTACTTTTTATATTTCCATTAAATTATATCTTTTATATTCTTTCACTTTAATACTTTTATTTAGTATTTTTTCAAGGTTTTTTTTTTGAGTCTACATTTGAATTGCTTCAAATCCATATTAATAGTGTTTTTCTGTTTTGCCCAGTGTTAAGAGTTCTCAATCTAGAACTGACTATATTTTGCCAGTGTGCTACTCCCTCCTTTTTTCTAAATTATTAGTAAATATTTTAATTTAAAATCTACTTCAGTACTCTTCCTGGTGATTCCTCATTAGAAGTACCCACTTACCAATATAGTCCATTTATAGGAAGTATCAGTCCACATTATTATGTTTATTACCTAAACCAAAAACAAGTAATTTGGCAAATAGCATCTGATGAGATCTAGGATCATATAGATTCAAATTTAACATGATTTTTTTTAATACCCCTCTGTGTGTTACTCATCATTTCATAGGCTACTAGAAGTTTGAATGCTTTTCTCAAAATATTTTAAAGTTAGAGTGAGAATTATTATCACTTAAAAGATATTTACAAGGCACTCACTTCCTACCCTATTTTGAAAATTGGTATTTGCCGTTTTTAAATTTTCTGATCTCTCCTCAGTTCTCCAAGATTTTTCAAAAATAATTGTAAGTGGCTCAGTAAGTACATTAGCTAGTTCCCTTAATACTTTAGTATGCATGCCATCTGGGTCTGCTGATTTTATAAGTGTTTACATTTTCCAAATTCCTTTTACCTCCTTTTATAAGAAGTCATCTTTATTAAGTCTTCATTACTTCATATCTGTCCATATTGTTTGGTGTCAGTTTTTGTTCTTACAAAAAAATACAGATTTATAAAAGCCGCCTATAGCCTTAGCCCATTTGAATTATTATTTCTTTTATGCTCATCTTTTTAACTTCCTTCTAAAAGGTTTGTCTTATCTTTAATACTTTTTAAACATTTCATATTTGTAAAAGGTCTCTTCTTAAACTGTATATTCCCTTAGCTGGCATCTTTAGCTTTGCTGTCTTTAGCTATGCCTTAACCTTTAGAATGAAAACTAATTCTCTTCTAACTTCTGTAATAGGCATGCTACTTTTGAAAACATTCTAAAGAGTCCTTGGTGAAATCCTGTCAGTTATTTTCTCTTTTGTGATCATCTATTCAGTTGACAGTGTCTCTGGGCTCTTCTTTGCCTATGCGTATGGATGGCCCTCCCGACTGTACTAAACTTTGGATTTCTCAGTTCTTTAGCTTTGATTTTATGGTGGGTATGCCGATCCATGAAGGTTCTCTTCTGCTCTCTCAGGGTGACTGGGGAGTAGGGCAGCAGACCTGACAGATAACAGGGAGATATACTGCTGCTGGTTTTGTATTTGCATAGTCTCTCCTGAAAGTTTATTTATCTGCACATATTTTTGAAAAGTGCTTCTACTGGATGCTTTTACAATAGCACTGTTTGTCATTTTAGAGGGGCTATATTCAAGATTAATTCTATAGTTAAGAATGAATTAACATGATTCACAGTAATGATGTGTTTTATTATAATCACAATAAGACACATCAGACAAGATGTGGTAGCAGTCCTGGAATAATAGATAATATTTCTACCATGACAGTGACTTATTAGGCTCTGATTCTGTGGACTTATACTTATTTGCATAAGATAAATCTTTTTATAGCTCAGACATTAGTTTTGTATCTTTAGTAAACCATCTTGGGATTGTGTAAGGCACTCTTAGATTTGGACAGTATATTGAAAAACTGTGTTTGTTTTGCTGCTATCTGTTATTGTTTAGTTCAGTTACTCAGTTGTGTCTGATTCTTTGTGACTCCATGGACTGCAGCACACCAGGCCTCCCTGTCCATCACCAACTTCTGGAGTTTACTCAAACTCATGTCCATTGAGTCAGTGATGCCATCTAACCATCTCATCCTCTGTCATCCCCTTCTCCTCCTGCCCTCAGTCTTTCCCAGCATCAGGGTCTTGTCCAGTCAGTCAGCTCTTCGCATCAGGTGGCCAGAGTATTGGAGCTTCAACTTCAGCATCAGTCCTTCCAATGAATAATCAGGACTGATCTTTAGGATGGAGTGGTTGGATCTCCTTGCAGTCCAAGGGACCCTCAAGAGTCTTCTCCAACACCACAGTTCAGAAGCATCAGTTCTTCTGCACTCAGCTTTCTTTATAGTCCAACTCTCACATCCATACATGACCACTGGGAAAACCATAGCCTTGACTAGACAGACCTTTGTTGACAAAGTAATGTTTCTACTTTTTAATATGCTGTCTAGGTTGGTCATAACTTTTCTTCCAAGGAACATGTGTTTTTTAATTTCATGGCTGCAGTCAGTATCTGCAATGATTTTGGAGCCCTTCAAAATAAGTCTGTCACTGTGTCCACTGTTTCTCAGTAGTTGTGTTGTGCGGGCTTAGTTGCTTCTCAGCATGTGGGACTTTAGTTCCCTGACCAGGGATTGAACCCACATTCCCTGGATTGCAACGAAGATTCTTAACCACTGGACAACCAGGGAAGTCCCATGTTTTTGTTAGTTTCTTCTTTTATTTGGAATCTGTATTTTTTAAATGCTATCATATTATTTCTGTCTGTTTTTCTTTATTTTACCCAGGATATCTAAGCTTGATATTTCAGGAAGCAATTTAAACTAATATTTAATAGGTGAAGAAAATGAAAGAACAAAGTTTAATTGATCTACATGTCAGGATGCTCACTTGATTTTGTATAACTCCTTACTTCTTACCTTCCTTAAATATGTCATATTTAACTTTTCCATACACATGTCTTTGTAGTTTTCTATTCCTTTATATTAGCATAATAAATATGGTGTTTCTCAAGTGAAACCAGCTGTCTTTTACAAACAATTGGTATATCAGAGTCATGACACACTTTTGATGGTAGTAGCACTGTCTCTTGATCTCATACAAATATCCCTGCTCTCATCTGCCCATTATACATTCTTTCTTTCCTGGTTATCTCTGATTTTTGGAGTTCCAAATCCGCATCACATTTTACTTCTCTTGGGTGAGTAAAGGACAGATATTACTACCTTTCTCTGCAATTGGTAGCACATTTTCCCTTCCCATTTTGATCTACAAGAAGTGAACTGTTGCATGGAAATCATAAGATTCATAGTTGTGAATCATGAAATCTGTTCAACTATTTTGTTTCTCAAGGATTTTTTGAAAAGTATTCCCTTTAGAGATTTTAACATCTCTGTATTCCCTTACAGAGATGTTAACCAAGCCTTTTCTAACTGTTGTGTAACTTCTGGGCAGAGTTTAAAAGTTTAAGCACAGATAGATCTTCTATAGATCCCTAGATAAAGGACTGATCTTACTGTCTATTGCACCTCTGTGATTTCACAACTTTTCCCCCCTCCCTTTTTTTCCTTTAGGAATAGTAAGGAAGGGTAATGCAGATTTTCTTTGTTAATACTGCCTTTTGTTTATTTGCATTCAACACTAGGGGAATGACAGGACTGAAAAAACTTATATATTTGTGCCATATCCTATCTTCTTTTTAAGACCTTTAAAATTCTTACTACTTTACTGTAAATTACTAGAATAAACTTCTTTTTGGAAACAGGATTTACTTTAATTTCTGTGTACCCATCTTTCTATAGTTTTAAGTACAAGTAGGTCATTGTTCAGTCAAGGTGCAAATCTCCCCTTTTTGTGTCTATGAATCATTCCATCTTCTGTTTGAGTTTTTAGTTTCTTTTGAACATTTTTTTTCCTATGGTTATCTAACTTTTCGCTTCCAAGGTCCCTGCTGTTCTTTGCAGTGTTCTGCTTGTGACCTCATTAACTTTTACATTCTTTTGAATTGACAGCTGTCCACAGAGTGCTCAATGTGCTCGTTTATACTCACTAAAGACAAGCACGCTGACTGCTGAATCCCGTCTGTCTCTAAAGGTCCCCCCTCCCCAGGAGGTTTTCACTAAATTATGGCCACATTTCATTTTCTGATGAGGAGTAGCAGTTACTGTCTATAATCATATATAATTGTATATTATTCTTGAACTACTTTAGAACCTTGTCTCCCTAGAGAAATCTGTAAGCTCTTAGGGATAGAGACCATGTATTCTATTTCTTATGTAGAACACCTTAGCACAGTTCTGATTAAACACAGATGATAGACACTTAATAAATAGTTGGTGAATTGAGTTGACCTCACTTATTCTCTGTTCATTCATTTGTTATGATTTCTAGTATCTCCATTGTCTGGCCTCTTGTTTGTTTTATTTGTGGGACATCCATGGAGATCTCTTTACTTAATATCTAGGAATCTGTACTCTCTCATGAACTTAAATTTAATTAGTGCTCCTGTTTCAGTAGTTTGCCATTTTTTTTTTAATACCACACTGTCCTCTTCACCTCATCTACCCACTAACATAAATTTCACTTTTGTCTGCTCTCCTAGGTTGTGGAGATCTAATCCCTGGCCATTAAAAAGCTGGGATCTAGTTTATAGCAAGCCCTATGACATACTGCAGCCTTGCCAGTGCTGATTGCCTGCTGTTTTTGGCTTAAATACTGCTTTTGCTTGAAGGATCAGAAACTTAGTTTCTGATATCCTTATTTTTGACTAAATGTGCTAGAACATAGAATTGTAGTTCTAACATATGTGTGCCCCCTTTGGTGATGTTTATTAGGTGGTTGTTTTCCCCCAGCTCACCCTACCATCTTCATCCTAATACTCTCCATGTCATTGTCTTTGTATCAGTAAGACATTTTAAATCCCTGAATATGCAGTAGTTGTTTGTTCAAGTGCTTATACTTCTGCCCTTCCAGTTAATGGTGGTGGTTGGGGGCCAAGCACCAAAGGCTATTCGAAGTGTGGAATGCTATGACTTCAAAGAAGAGCGATGGCACCAAGTAGCAGAATTGCCTTCTAGGAGATGTAGGGCAGGTAAGCATGATGCACTGTGATCATTTCCCTGTTGCTGGGTCAATGGGAGTTTCCTCTCAGGTCTTGTCTTACTAACGAGAAGAATCTTTATTGGGGGAAAAAAAACATTTTTATTGAAACAACTTTGATTAAAATAGCTATGTGGTTAAACAGTGATTCAGGAGCCTCATACAACTCACAGGACATTGATGGAATTAGCAGCTCTTTCTTTAATTTACATATTTTTCTGATTCTAATGTAAAGTGGAGTAGCTAGCAATCTGTTGGATATTTTCCTAGTTACCTTTTTTGAAGTATTGGGAAGGAATTCTTTACTTGGGACACTTAACTGCTAAGAAATTCCTAACTTAGCTATAAGCCACAGTTGCTTTCTTCCAAGCATCTGCTTTTCAAACATGTGTTGAAATGGACCTTAATTTAGCCAAAACTGCAGTCAGAAAAAGATATTTACAATTTCTAAGAATTCTTTATGAGAGTCAAACCTAGGTCTGTAAATTTATAGCTCCCATAGCAAAATGAGTTCTAAGCGTAACAGAACATTTCTATTGTGGTAGTCCTTTAACAGTACATCCTGGAGCTTTGTTATATAAGAGCATAGATTTAACTCATTCCTTTATAGCTGTCTGGTATGTTGGAGGGGGGGTTCTGGATGTAGTATAATTTTTACTAGTTTTTAATTGAACAATAAAATTGTTTTTAATCTTTGTTTATGAACAGTGTTGCAATTCCTTAGACATATATCATTATGTATGTGTGCTAATAGATTTTAGTTGGATAAAACTCTAGAAATGGAATAATTATTAAAGGATATCTTAAGATATACTAATTATTACTTCCACTAACACTAAATATGAAGGTACTAATTTCCCTACATACCCTATGAAAGTGAAAATCGCTCAGTTGTGTCCAACTCTATGCTACCCCATGGAATTCTCCAGGGTTTCCAACCCAGGGATTGAACGCAGGTCTGCCGCATTGCTGGCAGATTCTTTACCAGCTGAGCCACAAGGGAAGCCCAAGAATACTAGAGTGGGTAGCCTATCCCTTCTCCAGGGTATCTTCCTGACCCACAAATTGAAATGGGGTCTCCTACATTGCAGGTGGATTCTTTACCAACTGATCTGTCAGGGAATCCCCTATAACAGCTTATAATTAAATGTTTGAGTTTTGCAAGCTGATAGGTGAAAAATTCTTTCACATCTAGTTTGCACTTTTATTGTGAGGAAAGTTAAACATCTTTCTAAATGGTCAGTTCATGGCTTCATGATTTTTGCCATTATTTTATTATTGATTTGATGTGTTAAGGAGAATAGCCCTTTTTTTCCTGTCAGTTGTGTGAATATTTATTTGTATTAATCTTTTGACTTTATTTGCATTATTTTTGCCATGTAACACTGTTACTTTCTATGGATTCCTGTACCATCAGAATTTTGTCCTTGTACTTACTGATTTCTTTCTTGTGTAGAAAAGCCTTACTCAAAAATTGTGTGTATAATGCATAGTATTAATATCTTATATAGCTGGGATAGTTCTCAAAACTTAAGAAATCAGTATTGGTATATTACTATTACCTAAGCGACAGGCTTACTGTATTTTACAGTTTTTTTCTGTTAATGTTCCTGTTCTGTTTAAAGACCTCAGATTGCATGCATGCATGTATTTATAATTGATGTAAATATAGTTGATTTACAATATTGTGTTAGTTTCAAGTATACAGCAAAATGATTCACTTATATTTATCTTAAGACTATTTTTCATTATGCATTATTGCAAGATATTGAATATAGTCTCTGTGCTATACAGTAAATCCTTGTTGCTTTTCTACTTTATGTGTAGTAGTATGTATGTGTTCATCCCACACTTCTAAATTATCCCTTTCCCCTTTGGTAGCCAAAGTTTGTTTTCTATGTCTGTGAGTCTGTTTTATATGTAGATTTGTTTGTATCATGTTTTAGACTCCACATATGTGATGTCATGTAGTACTTGTCTTCTGACTTACCTCTGTATGATATTCTCTACATTCATCCATGTTGCTGCAAATGGTAGTATTTTGTTCTTTGTGATGACAGAGTAATATTCCACTGTATATGTAACACATATTAAACCAGTCATCTGTTGGTAGGCAATCAGTTTGTTTCCATGTTTCTGCTATTGTGAATAGCTCAATACTCTGAGCATTGAGGTGCATGTATCTTTACAAATCACAGTTTTCATCTTTTCCAGATATATGCCCAGGAGGGGAATTGCTGGATCATGTTGAAGTTTTTATTTTTATTTTTTTTAAGAAAACTCCATACCATTTTCCACAGTGGCTACAGCAATTTACGTTCCCACCGATACTATAGGAAGGTTCCCTTCTCTTTACATCCTTTCCAGCATTTATCATTTGTACACTTTTTGATGAAGCCATCTGATCACTGTGAGGTAGTATTTCATTGTGGTTTTGATTTGCATTTCTCTGATAATCTCAGATGTTGAACATCTTTTCATGTGCCTGTTTGGACATCTGTTTATCTTCTTTGGAGAAATGTCTGTTTAGGTCTTCTGCCCATTTTCTGACTGGGTTAATTTTTTTTCTTTTTCTATTGACTTATATGAGTGGCTTATATATTTGGGATATTAACCCCTTGTCAGTTGCATCATTTGGAAATATTTTCTCCCATTCTATAGGCTGTCTTTTCATTTTATTGATGGTTTTCTTTGCTGTGATTTTGTTTGTGATGGTTTCCTTTGATTCCTTAAAAATCAAAATTTTTAAGTTTGCTTACGCCCTGTTATTGATATTTGCTCTTATTTCTTTTGCCTGGGGAGACTGCTCTAAGAAAATATTGCTGTGATTTGTTCCCAAGAATGTTTTGCCTGTTTTTTCTTCCACGCGTAACATGCCTTACATTTTGGTTTTTAAACCATTTGTGTTTATTTTTGTAGGTGGTGTGAGGGAGTGTTCTAATTTCATTGATTTACATGCACCTGTTCAGCTTTCCCAACACTACTTGTTGAAGAGACTGTCTCTTTTCTATTGCTTAGTCTTGTCTCCTTTGTTGGATTAATTGACCATAGGTATGTGGCTTTATTTCTGGGCTCTCTGTTCTCTTCCATTGATCTGTATGTCTGTTTTTCTGCCATTGCCATAGTGTTTTGTTTACTGTAGCTTTGTAGCGTTGTGTGACGTCTAGAAGAGTTATGCCTCCAGCTTTATTCTTTTTTCTCAGTATTTCTTTGGCATTTCTGGGTCGTTTATGGTTCCATATAAGTTTTAGTATTGTTTGTTCTAGTTCTCTGAAAATTGTCCTAGGTATTACAGATTGCATTTAATCTGTAAATTGTATGGTCATTTTAGCTATATTAATTTTTGTAAGAGCAAGAGATTTCTTTCCAATTCTGAATCGTCTCTAGTTTCCTTCATTGTTGTTTTATAGTTTTCAGCATATAGATCATCCACCTCGTTGGTTACGCTTATTCCTAGGTTGTTGGAATTTCAAATGGGACTTATCTTTTAAACTTTCTCTTTCTGATATTTCATTGTTTGTGTAAAGGAACGCAACAGATTTCTGTGTATTAATCTTGTATCCTGCCATGTTGTTGAATTTATTTAATAGTTCTAATAGTTGTTTGTGGAGTCTTCAGGGTTCTCTATAGAGGATGTTAACGTCATGTACAAATAATGACAGTTCTACCTCTTCGCTTCCTATTTGGGTATATTTTATTTGTCAGACTGATAAGACTAGGATTTCCAATACAGTACTGAGCAGAAGTAGTAAAAGTGGGCATCCTTGTCTTTTTCCTGAATTTAGCAGGAAGTTTTCCAACTTTTCACTGTTGAGTATTATGTTTGCTATGGATTTGTCATAAATGACTTTTATTATGTTGATATATGTTGCCTTTATACCCACTTTGATGAGATTTTTTTTCATGAGTAGATGTTGAATTTTATTAAATACTTTCTCTGTGTCTGTTGATATGATCATCTAGTTTTTTTTGTTCCTTTTGTTAAATGGTATATCATTGATTGATTTACTTATCTTGAACCATCCTTTTTAACCTGGAATGAATGCAACATCAATATGGTCCTTTCTCTGTATTGCTGGATTTGGTTTGCTAATACTCTGTTAAATAATTTTGCATAGATATTCTTCAGAGATATTGGCCTATGATTTTCTCTTTTTTTGTAGTATCTTTGTCTAGTTTTGGTATCAGGATGATGGTACCCTCATAGGATAACTTCAGAAGTATTCCTCTCTTTGGAATAGTTTGAGGAACATAGATAAGCTGTATGGTCCTGGACTTTTGCTTGCAGGGAGTTGTTTTTATTACAGATTCTATTATTATCTGTTCCTTCAGTACTGGCTGAGCTTCCCAGGTGGCTCAGTGGTAAAGAATCTGCCTGTAATGCAGGAGACACAGGTTCAGTCCTTGTGTTGAGAAGATCCCCTGGAGAAGGAAATGGCAACCCACTCCAGTATTCTTGCATGGGAAATCTCATGGACAGAGGAACCTGGTGGGCTCCATATAGTCCATGGGATCACCAAAGAGTCGGACGTGACTTACCGACTGAACAGTAACATGTTTCTTGAAACTTTTCCATTTCTTCTAGGCTGTCTAGTTTGTCATTATGTAAGTGTTCACAGTATTCTAATGATTTTATTTTGTTTTTCGTATTTGTGTGATTGTTAACTTCTTTTATTTTTTAGTTAGTTTATTTGGATTTGCTCTCTTCTTGTTGAGCCTAACTAGAGGTTTGTTGATTTTTGCTTATCTTTTCTAAAAACCAGCTCTTGGTTTTATTGATTTTTTTCTGTTATTTTTCTTTTTAATCTTCATTTTCTTTATTTCCTCTCTGATCTTTGTTATTTTTCCTTCTGCTAACCTTGAGTTTTGTTTATTCTTCTTGCCCTAATTCTTTTAGTTGGTAGGTTAGGTTGTTTGAATTTTTCCTTGAGGAATGCTTTTATGGCAATGAGCTTCTCTTGTAGAACTGCTTTTACTTCGTCCCATAGATTTTGTAAGGTTGTGTTTCATTGTCCTTTGAGTCAGGGCATCTTCTGATTTCTCATTTGATCCCATCACCAACCCATTGGTTTTTAGTAGCATGTTGTTTCGTCTCTATATGTTCATTTTTCCCTCTTGTTTTCTTTCTGTAGTTGATTTCTACTTTTACACTATTGTGGTCAGAAAGATACAGGAAATAATTTCTGTCCTCTTAAATTTGTTGAGACTTGGTTTGTGACCTAGTGTATGGTGTATCCTAGAGAATGGTCTGTGCACACTTTAAAAAAATGTAGTGTATATCTTGGGTATTTTTACATGTAGTGTCCTATAGATATCAGTTAAATCCAGCTAATATGTTGTATCATTCATGATCTCTCTTTCCTTATTGATTTTTTTGTCTGGAATGTCTGTCCATTGATAGCAATGGGGTATTAACTTTTCCTACTATTATATTCCTGTCAATTTCTTCCTTTATGCCTGTTAGTATTTTTTTTATTTTATGTTGGATACATATATCCTTTTCCAATATTGATCCCTTTATTATTAAATAATGTCCTTTTGTGTCTTTTTTAGGACTTTCAAAGTCTATTTTGTCTTATATGAGTATTACAACCTCTCCTTTCTTGTCATTTCCATTTGCATGAAGTATCTGTTTTCATCTTCTCACTTTCAATCTGTGTGTCTCTCACACTAAAGTGAGTCTCTTTGTAGCCACCACAGTGTAATTTCTTGTCATATTTTTTGTTGTTGTTGTTCAATCTGCCAATCTATATGTCCTTTGATTAGTCCATTGACATTTGAAGTAATTATTGATAGGTATGTACTTATTAGGACTTCCCCAGTGGCTCAGCAGTAAAGAATCTGCCTGCCATGCAGGAGACTCAGGTTCAATCCTTGGCTTGGGAAGATCTGTGAAAGAGGAAATGGCAACCCATTCCCATATTCTTGCTGGGAAAATCCCATGGACAAAGGAGCCTGGTGGGCTATAATCTGTGAAGTCACTAAGAGTGGAACGCAATGAAGCATGTACACAGAGAGCTGTCAAATCCCTGTGTAGACTGTGTAAGTCCAGTGTTTTTGGTGTGAGGGCTGTTTCTGGTCTGTATGCCAGCCACATCTCTCCTCTGAATATGCTGGCTGTTAACCCTTGATAAGAGGATGTGATTGGAGTTGTTGTGTCCAGAACCTTCTCCAGATGTAGAGCGGGGCCTCCTGTTTTCTTCTTGGCTGTCACAGCCTTGTCGGGGGCAGGATTTGCCTCCCAGTTGTTTGAGTAGAAGCCCTGAGTCTCACACTCAATGTGGCGCCATTACCCTTGCTCTGTCCCAAAGGAAGTGAGCTCTGGAAGCAAGTGAGGACCATGTGGTCACAGTGTAAACCCCTGTGCAGTCTTTTGTGGTTCTGCCTAGGCTATGGTGTGTGATGTGGAGTGGGCTGGTGCTAGGGGCCAGGGTGCTGTAGCTGCAGGAATCAAGATGGTTGTGCTGCTGCTGATACTTGGGCTGCCTCCATGACAGGCCTCTCCCAGGACCTGTCTGCATTAGATCTCGCTCCAAGCTTCAGTGTCAGATGGGCAGAACCAGTGCTCCACCCAAAACAGGAACCCCTGTGTACTCCTCCCCAGGGGCTGTCTCTGTGTTTGTTTCATGGGTTTCTGTGGTGTCACCCAGTGTATACACCAAGAGTGTCTGCTGGGGCTGGACCTGCCCTCATGGTGTGAATGCTGACAGTGGGCTCTGAGATTTGATAAGGCCATACACAAGGCCCTCCAAGCTGTCTCCATGCAGATAGACTGAGTCCTCAACCTGGGCCCATCTGCCCAAGATTCAGCATCTAGCTGCTGTGCATTTTAATTTAGACAGGGAAGTATGGTGAGGTTGCAGCGATCAGCTCCAGGGTCTCTCTGCTCTGATTGCTAGTAAACCAGCACCCATACACTCCTCAAGAACAAAGATCAGGTCCCTTTGAGACAGTCTGGGATCTGGGACATGGCATCCTTTACTGTAGTGCTTGTATCTAGAAACACCTTTAGCAGCATAATATAAAGAAACTCTGGTGGTAGTTTAGTTGCTAAGTCATGTCCGACTCTTTGTGACCCCGTGGACTGCAGCCTGACAGGCTCCTCTGTCCATAGGATTCTCCAGGCAAGAGTATTAGAGTGGGTTGGCATTTCCTTCTCCAGGGGATGTTCCTGACCCAGGAATAGAACCCAGGTCTCCTGCATTGCAGGATTCTTTACTCACTGAACTATGAGGGAAGCCCACTGCACACATGCATAGTCACGGCACTTATGAACAAGGCTAAAACACAACTGCCACTTCTGACATGCTGGGAGCAAAAGCACAGTCCTGCACACAGCACTACCAAGGGGTGGGCAGACCATCTAAGTCACATGCACTGTGCAGCCCACCAGTCCTCTCTCACCTTCACACCATTTAAGAAATCAGCTCTCCTCTCTTCAGGGAGTGAGGAAGGGAACCTGTTACTTGTTTTTGCTCCTTTTTGCTAAGCACATATCTCAGTAAAGGCCTGCTTGAATTCCTGATCTGGAATTCCTGATCTATTGCTTGGAGAGTCCAGGAACCCACATCTGTAACACCTCCAGCCCCTCTATCTGTCCTAGCAGACCTTGCAGGAAGCAAGGGGGACTCCCCAGGACAAGGTCCTGCCCATATGAACCTTTCGTTCTTTACAGCTCCCTTTCAAGGGTGCCAGGCCTGTCCTAAATGCCTTTTCCTCCTATCCTCCTTGGTTACATGGAAATCTTCCTTGCAGCTTTGGTTGTAAAAGACACCTCCTGCCAGTTTCCAGTCAGTTTTCTGTGAGAGTTGTTCCACATGTAGATGCGTGTTTGATGCATTTGTGGGTGAGATGAGCTCCATTTCCTCTTGCTTTGCCATTTTGATCCTTGTAATATTGCATTTAGTTGTCATGTTTTCTTAATCTCTTTTGACTTGTGACAGTTCCATAGTGTGTCTGTATTTTCATGCTCTTGACTCTTGAAGAGCACTTGATCAGATATTTTGAAGAATGTTTTACAATGATACTGCAAACTGTGTAAGATTTATTAACCTTGGAATAGATGTTATTTGCTCTAGTGGTTCAGGAGTTAAGTGATAATCGCTTCAGGCTTAGTGGTTTGGGGAAGGCCTCATAGAAAATATGGAACTTTCATTGGGATTTCCAGCTTGAAGAGGAGCTTCTCAGAACAGGACAGTAGCACAAAAAAGTTTGGGAAGATGAAGAAGTGGTGAAATCCAGAGTCTGCAATTTAGTTTCTCCACCTAGGGACCCCCTAGCATTTCACTAGCCCAGGGGCCAGCAAACTTTTTCTTAAAGGACCAGAGAGTAAGTATTTGTTGTTTTGTGGGTTATATGATCTTTGTCACAACTAATCAAGTGCCATCATAGTTGAAAGCAGCATGATGAATGTCTGGAGCTGTGTTCCAATGAAACTTTATTTATGGATACTGAAATTTTAATGTTATATAACTTTTCATGTATCATGAAATACTCTTTTCTTCTTGACTGCTTTTCAACCATTTAAAAGTGTAAAAATCATTCTCAGCTCAGTGAGCTTCTACTGAAATAGCCTACTGGGTATAATTTGCTAACCCTAGATTTAGCCCACTGAACATGATAAACTAGAAGCACATTATTCAAATTAAATATAAACATGTTCAGGTAGTTGGAAAATTCTTGGTCATTGTTTAAGTCTGTGTATATCTTTGAAAAAGCCAGGAGTCAAAGTAATACCTCAGCCCACACCATTGCATTGTTTCACAGCAGAAAGGAGCGCGATCTGGTTGTTGTTCTGTTTCCTCACTAACAAATAGTGTTTCTTAGGACCTACTCAGCCAAGCTTCTCCTTAGGGGAACTTAAAATCTGACAACAGTTTTAGACTGTTTGGAATGCAGTCTTTAGGTGGTGGTAGCAGTTGGGTTTCACACTCACTATTAACTGCTGTATTTCTTTTGCAGGGATGGTTTACATGGCCGGACTCGTTTTTGCTGTTGGTGGCTTTAATGGTTCCCTGAGGGTCCGCACTGTGGATTCTTATGACCCTGTGAAAGATCAGTGGACCAGCGTTGCTAACATGCGAGACCGGAGAAGCACTCTGGGGGCTGCTGTGTTGAATGGACTCTTATATGCGGTGGGAGGCTTTGACGGGAGTACAGGCAATTTTCTTTCATCTTTTCTAAATTGCTGTTTGTAGAAATTAACATAGCAGTCACATTTATGGAACAAGGCCTGGCATAATTAGAAGTCAGTTGAGTGTTTTACTAGGTATTATAAAGATAAGTTTAAAATTCCCACCCAGAATTCCTTTAAATGATGCTAAGAGTGCTGAGTGTATAAGTTTTTTCTCATGCTTCACTATCATTCATCTTCTCAAGTTTAAAAAGCCAATGAATGTAGGTGTTCTCTAGAAAAGAAATTGTTTCTCTTCATCATATAATTGGACGTTAGCCCATTTTAATGCAACTGAAGTATTTCCCCTAATGTATGTATAAGGAACCTGAGGAGGAGATGAAGCACACTGTGCTTTGTTCATTCCAGGGCTGTCCTCCGTGGAAGCATACAACATCAAGTCTAACGAGTGGTTCCACGTGGCTCCCATGAACACGAGGAGGAGCAGTGTGGGTGTCGGTGTTGTTGGAGGTGCGGGCAACCTTCTGGTGGTTAAGACTGTTTCTTCCAGTAACCCAGACCCCAGTTTTCTAAATGGGCAAGCAAATGATGATTTTAAAAGGGAAACATACAGTGGTTATTATGAAATGTTAGTTGTCCTTTTTTGCCTGCCCTCTGGCCTCTCTCTGTCCTCCTGCCCTCTTTTTCTCATCTCTTTGTATAACATATGTAAAATTACTAATTGATCTTAGTATAATCATTTGGGAAGCAAGTCAGATGGCATGAATATGAAGTTTTACATCTAGAGAAGGGCTGTTTAACTTTTAAGCGATGGATTGCCACAGTTATTTGTGTATATGCTACTTTGTTCCCCCAAAGAATTTAACGCTGTAAGTATGAGTTTTTTTTACTCGTTGGGCAAATTTGTGGGTTCCCACCTACCTCTCCATGGTGGGTATAATTCCCTGCATGGATGTTTTCTTTAACCAGCTTTATTATATTTTAATTCACATACAATACGGTTCACTCACTAAAATATACAATTTGGTGTGCATCTGTCGTAACAGTTCATTTTAGAACATTTTTTTTACCCCTAAAGCAACCCTAATGTCCTCGATTATCACCTGCATCCTGCCAGCCCTTGGCAAACACTACCCTCCTTTTCTGTCTCTGTTTAAGTTTTCCATTACGGATATTTTCTTATTAATGAAGTTGTAGAGTATGTTGTCCTTTTGCAGCTGGCTTCTTTGACTCGGCATAATGTTCAAGGTTCATTCGTGCTGCAGCATTTACCAATACCTCATTTCTTTTTATTAGCAAATAATATCTCATTGTATACTGTACTGACTCTTAATATTACTTTTTAAAAATGGCAACCCACTGCAGTATTCTTGCCTGGGAAATCCCATGGACAGAGGAGCTTGACGGGCTACAGTCCATGAGGTTGCAAGAGTCGGACACAACTGAGCACACACATACACATACAAGATAACTTTGCTATTTAACTTGGTTTTCTAGGATATTGTTCACTTAGCAAATAGTGTTATCCAAAGATATAATAAGTGTACTTTCTTTTCTGTCAGATTATTGATGAAAGTGTTAAATTAATATAATGTATATTCTGCAGATCTTTATAATGTGATTTGGTAACTCCACCTATCACCATTAGGCAAGATTTTAAATAGTTCATAAAAATCAGTAATACTTTAAAGGTAAACTCTGCTACCATGGAGGAACATTCAGCATTTCATGACTTGGAAAAATAAATGTTTATGAATTTGGCTTTCTTTGTGATTCCATGTTTAGGTCTGCTCTATGCTGTTGGGGGTTATGATGGAGCTTCACGCCAATGTCTCAGCACAGTAGAATGCTACAGCGCCACGGCAAATGAGTGGACCTATATAGCGGAAATGAGCACTAGGCGGAGTGGAGCAGGTGAGTAGGAACCTCATTCAGCAACTGAAACACAAAAATGATGGAAAAGAATTAAACAAGTGAAATAATGACATCTGTCTTATCAGAAAATATATACTGATTCTAGTGACACTGTTTAAAATGTCTTTTGCATTATACAGGTGGAGTGGTAGGTAGATGCACTTAAATACACTTTGTAAAATTTCTCATGTGCTATATTAAAGGCTTCTTCTGTTTCATTTAATTATTCATATTGTTTGGCATTACATTTAGGTTTTTGTTTTTAGTGCTTATTGGAGAACTTGCTTAATAATCAACTCCCTTTATATCCATTTCTTACAGATTTAATACTCTTAATACTGATTTCCCTTTATCATGAAAGGTGTTTTCAAAAGGGTTATGTTGTAAAGAACTTCCCTCTCTGTTTTCATCTACACATTATTTTTATTGTATTTGACAATAACAATAGTTCCTACTAAGATTCTCATTTGTAATTATTTTCATTTCCATTTTCTAGGTTGAATGCTTTAATATTGACTTTTAATATGAGTAATTTCAGAAGTTTTATTTACAAGTCATTTGAATAAACCCTTAAATGTTACATATTTCCTGTCCCTTTTACTCTACTATAGGTTGTTTTTTTGTGTTTTATAGGTGTTGGTGTGTTAAACAACTTATTGTATGCTGTAGGGGGTCATGATGGCCCTTTAGTACGAAAAAGTGTTGAAGTGTATGATCCTGCCACCAACACATGGAGACAGGTTGCAGATATGAACATGTGCAGAAGAAATGCAGGTATCTGTCTAGTTTAAGATTATGAAAGTCGTATTGAATTGTATTCAGAGTTCTACTAGTATCACTGTGTATTTTCATTGTTCTTTTACTGATCTGAGTTCCTAATAGACTTGCTCTTGAAAGGCAGAAACTTATAATAATCCATTTATAGTCATCCAAAATTTTAAAATAATTGTTTTCTGTTTAATTTTTTTTTAAAGGAGTTTGTGCAGTTAATGGTCTGTTATACGTAGTTGGAGGGGATGATGGTTCCTGTAACTTGGCATCAGTAGAATATTATAACCCAACAACTGATAAATGGACAGTTGTATCATCTTGTATGAGCACAGGGAGAAGTTATGCAGGTAATGATTGTTCAGTTTTCTTACAGTCTTCTATTATAATACAAAATCATTATGATTTTTACATTAAGAATGTTTTTCTCATACAAGAAGAAAGTCTTTTGTCAAAGTATATCTTACTTATTACTCTCAAAATAATTAATGTCAGATATGTATGTTCTAAAATAAAGTACTGGTATTCTTTTGTCATTCTGTAGTCATTTGTATTCAAAATTACAAATATTTCCATTGTAGAATCATATAATAAAATTTAATGTAGCTATACCTGTATGCAGTGGCAGGGAATTCACTATGTAGCAAGGCTTTAATTACTCAGATATCTAAAAGATATGGGGGCTTCCCCGATAGCCCACTGGGTAAAGAATCTACCTGCAATGCAGGAAACACAGTTTCAATCCCTGGGTTGGGAAAATCCCCCTTGAGGAGGAAATGGCAACCCACTTCAGTATTGTTGTCTGAAAAATCCCATGGACAGAGGAGCCTGATAGGCTATAGTCCAAAGGGTCTCAAAGACTGAAGACACGACTAAGCGACTCGTCACGCGTGCTAAAAGAAATCTCCTCTGGCAGGGCTCCATGTGATGGTATTATGGTGAGGCTACCGAGTAATTTTTTTTAAGCACAGCACTGATTGAATTATAAAATAATCATTTTGGTCCATTCTCTTCATAAGAAAAATGGTAATACTCTTTAATAATATGAGTCTTTAAAACTGTTGCATATGAATTTTCTGATATTTATTTATATTGCTTTATATATTAGAATGTTTCAGTAACATTCTAATACTGATTTACTACTGGAGAAAAAAGAAATTTATACTAATTAACCATCACTGTTATTTATGTATCATCCAAAACAATATGCAATAGAACTATATACAGTAAGCTTCCAGGATAGCATTCCTCAAAATTATGTAAAAAATTTTAAAACAGCTTTAGTGAGATGTAACTGACATAGAATAAAGCTATAAATAGCTTATATTTAAAGTGTACAATTTTATTAGTTTTGACAAATGTATGAAACCATCACCACAATCAAGATAATGAATATTCATTACTCTCACAAGTTTCTTTGTGCCCCTTTTAGTATTAGACGGATCTTAGTATTTCTTGAGTAAAAGTATTTTCCCTTCATTATATAACTGTGAAGAGCAAAAGATGAGTTCTGGATTAAATAGTCTGACATAGTTTTGGTACATAATTTTTAAACAGATTTCTTGGTCATTTATATTAAAAAGATAGTAATACTAAAGTTTCTTAGAGATTTTGAAACATGATCTGTTCAGTCCTTGTTACTTAAGTTATAAAAAAATTCAGGATTTTCTCAGAGATACAGAATATGCTTCCTGTGACGTCAGTTTTGTTTGTTTCTTTGCTCAGGGGTCACAGTTATTGATAAACCATTATGAGCCTAAAGGACATTTTTGGCGCATTTACGCATGAGAAGCAGACTTCAACAAGTGCTTCTGAAGTGACTGAGAGTCTAGCACTCCTCCACTTGTAGCTGCACATTAAGTCTCTGCAGAGGACACGATCGTCTGCCTCTATAGGCCTCAGATACTGAAGATTATTTTTGGTAGATGCACCGTGTAGGCTTTTTCTGCAGTGAGCAGCAGCTGACTGACTTTTAGTAAGAAACTTGGATTGCAGTATTATCCTGTAGTCTTTGGACAACAGTTGCTTTCACAAAGAGTAGTTATCAACCTTGAATAACTATGGATTATTTTGTGAAGGGGGATAAAGTAATGTGTGTTCTTGTAAAATTAAATTTCATCTTTATTCCTTCTCCTGAAAATCTGTATGCACAGGAACTGAAAATCTTTGAACAGGTATTAAACTCTGTGTAAGTATATAAACTAGTCGAGGGATAAAGCTGTTTGCTTTTATAAAATATGTTTGATTACATGAGTATAATAAATTGTATGCATATAAATGTGTGTCTATATGCTTTCCTTTAAATATGTTTGAAAAGATGTTTGAAACTTGATTATACTATTTATAATTGGCACAGTACTCTGAATTATGCCAGTACTACATTGTAAAACAGAGTTGTATTTTTTGATATTTAACAATGCTTAACACTTTAAAGTGCCACTTCTGAGGGATGAACATGCTGTAACACACTTGAATACTTGTGTGATGCCAAACTTTTTAACATAAAATATAAATTATGTTTATTTATTATTTTCTTTGGTTTAATCTTGGTCATGTTTTGGTGTGAATTTCAAATTTTTTTCTTAACACTTTGGCATGAGCATTATTGCAGGTTTTTGATGAATATAATGAATGTATGGAATTCAACTGAATTTGCATGCTCTTAAGAATTTTTTCTGTGTGTATAAATTTAGCTGCTATTAACAGAAGAGAGAGCTTTCTGTGAGTAGCCATGTGCATTGATCAGATAGTTTTTCTGAGATCTTCAATTAATCTCACCTTAAAAATGACCAAAATATGTCTTTATTGAATTAACTTTGAATAAAAGTTTGTATATTATTTGTTTCACATTGTCCTTGATTTTTATCTATTTAGTTTGCTATTAAGAACGTTGCCTGTTCACTTCTTGTATTCTTTTATAAAATTTGCATTTTCTACTTCATAAATCAGTATTTAAAATTTGTTGCCATAGTAACCTACAAGGCAAGTCAGTTAAGTCACTGAACTAAGGTCACTGAAAACTCTTCTCCAAGAAAAAGCTACCTTAATTATCAAGGAAAACATCTCCCAAGGATTGATAGAACTTTAAGTTTTCATAGTGTTCTCTCCCTAATATGGGCAGGGCACAAGATAAAAGTATAAGAAATAGCGTTGAATCAAAAGGAAGCCAAAGAAAAAATATCTACTCTGACACAACTGAGAAATAAATTGTGGTTTTGATACCAAATAGAAGGAACTGAGGAAAGAGACATAGGGAAGTGGGTGGATACCTGAGGTGCTGAACACAGGAACTCTTGATTTCAAAGGATTTGAATTTATTCCCCTCGCCTCCATGCCAGTCTTTATCTCTCCAATTTGAAACATGTTGTTTTGTTCTCTTCAAGCTTATAAAATTGTTCCTGGCTTGTTCGATTATTGTGCGGAAAAGAGGTCAGAAGTCTTAGAAATCCTGCCAGGGGGGCCACCAGGTATGAGCAGAGTTCAGGCATTCTAATTCTGGCTTCACAATTCTAAAGGGGAAAAAAGCAGTGTAAGTGTTGCAGAGCTCATGGGCGTAGGAATCAGATGGCTCTGAGTTTGCATCCCCTTCTCTCAGTTACTGGCTCTCCTGGTGGCTCAAATGGTGAAGAAACTCCCTGCAATGCAGGAGACCTGGGTTCAATCCCTGGGTTGGGAAGATCCCCTAGAGAAGGGAATGGCAACCCACTCCAGTATTCTTACTGGAAAATTCCATGGACAGAGGAGCCTGGCGGACTATAGTCTGTGGGGTCACAAAAGAGTCCAACAACTGAGCAGTTAACTTTTCTGTCAGTTGCTAATTGTAACTTTAAACATTTAACCTCTGACCCTTACTTTGTCTTACCTAAAATGGCAACATAAGTATCTGTATCTTATTTTTTTTTAATGGTGAATTTCAGACCAGCTTCTTCACTTTCCTCTTTCACCCTCAAGAGGTTCTGTACTTCCCTTTCTGCCATTAGAGTGGTATCATCTGCATATCTGAGGTTGTTGAAATTTCTTCCAGCAGTCTTGATTCCAGATTGTGATTCATCCAGCCTGGCATTTTGCATGATGTACTCTGCATATAAGTTAAATAAGCAGGGTGATAATATATACAGCCATGTTGTACTCCTTTCCCAGTTTTGAACGAGTCTGCTCCATGTCCGGTTCTAACTATTGCCTCTTAATCTGCATACAGGTTTCTCAGGAGACAGGTAGGGTGGACTGGTACTGCCATCTCTTAAGAATTTTCCACAGTTTGTTGTGATCCACACAGTCAGAAGTTTTAGTGTAAACAGTGAAGCAGATGTTTTTCTGAAATTCCCTTGCTTTCTCTGTGATCCAAAGAATTGAACACAACTGAATAATAACAACAAAAAATAAGTGTATCACAAGGTTATTGCAGAGTTTGAAAGAAATGAGGTATAGTAGTGTGCTTGAAATACTGAAGACCCTCAATGTTGTTGTTCAGTAGTTAAATTGTATCTGACTCTTTGAGACCCCATGGACTGCAGCACCCCAGGCTTTTCTCTTAACAGTGCACACCCACTGTCTCCTGGAATTACCTCAAACTCATGTCCATTGAGTCAGTCATGCCATCCAACCATCTCATCCTCTGTCGCCCGCTTCTGCTTTCAGTCTTTCCCAGCATCAGAGTCTTTTTCCAGTGAGTCAGTTCTTCACATCAAGTGGCCAAAGTTGAGCTTCAGCTTCAGCTTCAGCATCAGCCCTTCCACTAAATATTCAGGGTTGCTTTCCTTTAGGATTGACTGGTTTGATCTCCTTACAGTCTAAGGGACTCTCAAGAGTCTTCTCCAGCACCACAATTCAAAAGCATCAATTCTTCCACACTCAACCCTCTTTATGGTCCAACTCTGACATCTGTATATGACTGCTGGGAAAACCAAAGCTTTGACTATATGGACCTTGTCAGCAAAGGGATGTGTCTCAATAAATTACCACTATTGTTGAAGTTCTCTAAACTGCCCTTTTTTTTATTGAAGGATAATTGCTTTACAGAATTTTGTTGTTTTCTTTCAAACCTTAACATGAATCAGCCATAGGTATACATATATCCCCTCCCTTTTGAACCTCCCTCCCATTTCCCTCCCCACCCCACCCCTCTAGGTTGATACAGAGCCCCTGTTTGAGCTAACCTCTTGTTTGAAGAAGCCTCCCATTTCTTCACTGGAAGGAATTGAGTTGAACATATTTCTGTTTTGTTTTTTTGGAGTTATATCTATGTTTCCTTTCAGTTCTAAATCTCCAAGATTTCAAATAATCATTTGACCCTTTTACATACTTGCATCTTCTCTAATATTAAAAATAATATATCTTTAATGTAGTAAGTAGGACTCTAACAGGGATAATAACCGACTTAGTATTACTGAGCACTTCTTGTATTCCAGATACTGTGCAAAGGGCTTACATATATAGTCACGTTTATTGTCATAAAAAACTATTATAATACCCACTTTAGTAAAGTACTGGATAAAGTTTTGAGAAGTAAATTATCTAAGAGCACACTGCTAATGAGTGGCAAAACTTGGTAGGCCTGACCCCATCGCATATGCCTTTTTTTTTTTAAACTTTACAATATTGTATTGGTTTTGCCATACATTGACATGAATCTGCCATGGGTGTACATGTGTTCCCCATCCAGAACCCCGCATATGCTCTTAATTCTCCCTTAACAGAGGGCAGCATGTTTAGGCAGAGGGGAAAGTAGGCTGCATCGCAGTCACACCCACAACCTCAGTCGATGGCACAGTGGGTCGTGGTGGTCTGGAGCTAAGCTGGCCAATCAAAGGAATCCTAAATTGGGTTGCGGGTCTGGGCCTTTATACTCCCCCTGGAAAGGAAAATGCTTCATGGGAAAATGGCTTTACCCATTCTCGGTCACTGAAGGCCTGCTTCAGTCCTGAAGAGACCTAGGCTGTGCAACACAGCATCTACCCCAGGATACCACAGGCCTCCTGAAAACAGAGCTCTGAGCACGCAAGGGACAGATCGCATTTCTATTTATTTGATACGACTTTTCTGTCATGATACTTTACAAAGAACGTGGGTGTCAAATACATGGGACAGTTAGATGAATGGGTTGAGGGATCTCCTGAAGCACATGGCCTGTTATTTCAAGCACTAGAGTCAGTCTGATCACAGCCATGAGAAGCGATAGCGTCCCGTCTGCACAAAGTCCTACATAGAAAGTGCCTTCAACGCGAGCGAGCAGTGCCCTCGTGCAAATTTTAAAAGGCTCTCTTAAGCTAAAGCTTAACTTCGTGGATGACCCCCAACCGTGCACACCTCTGCATCCCCGTAGGGCGGGAGGCGGCCGACCTTGGCAGCGAAATCAACTGCTGCGCGTCGTCTCTCCTAAACCTCAGACTCTTGGCTTCCTGTCCTCAAACAGGAATCGCGCTGCATTTGGAATGCCCCATTTCCCACGCACATATAGGGGTTATCAGAGGACGCTGGGGTCGGGACGAAAAGAGGTCTAAACTTTAGGCGCAACAGCGTTAATGGGGCGCCAGTAAATACAACGCGTAGTAGAGATGTCAGGGCCCGCGCACCCACAAACTCCCCGAGCGCGCATGCTCTTGGCAAGGGCCGAGGGTGCTGGGCGGGGCTGAGGTTGCTAGGCGACGTCTCAAGGCCTAGCGTCAGCCTAGCTCGGCTGCCGGACCCGCTACTGGCCGGACGCCTAGCTCTCACGATCCTCACTCCATCCGAGCAGCCAATGGCCGCGCTTCCTGCGGGGCGTTCGCACGAGTCACACGATGCCGGCAGCTGCGTCGGCCAATCACGGCTCTCGGAAGGCGGGGCGGGGCCCACGCAGGCCAATAACGGCGGAGCAGCCCGTCGACTCCCGAGTGGCAGCGCCTCGCGCACCTCAGGAGGCGGCGGCGGCGGCAGAGTGGGTGGCGCGCAAGGTGAGGGACCGGGGTGGAGGGTCCTCGGTCGGCTCCCGCCTACAGCGGCCGGGACGGACGGCCTGGCGGCAGGGATGGGTGGGAACGCGTGAACTCTCTTCATGTCGGAACCAGGCAGCGCTCACAGCACAGAGTGAGCAGAGTTGTACAGAAGGGAGAAGCGAGATCTGTTCGTACGCGCGGCGGGGCGCGCGGGTGGGAAGGGCGTCCCGGGAGGGCTCTGAAGGGTGAATAGCAATCGGGCAGAGGGCTGTACCGGCAAGAGATGCTGTTTCGTGGCCCGAGAGGCCCGAAGCGGGGGACAGCCGGACGCCTTCGTGTATCGGTACGGAGGGTGGGGCGAAAAGCCGAGGGTCGGGGAGAGCAGAGGCCCAGGTGTTGCACCTCTGGGGAGGCGCTCCCTGAAACTGTAAGGGTCTGCAGAAGGGGTGAACCCTGCCTGCTGTTTACATGAATGTTGGCCTCGAGTTTTAGAGGGAGAGTTTAAGAAGGGCACACTTGGAGGTGCCAGGCGTCCGGGCCGGGCAAAGGCCAGGCACTGCTGGCAGGTCTCAAAGACAGGGAAACTTCAAAGTTTCTAGGGGGATCCACAGACGACTACGTTTCTTTTTCTGTGAGTCTGTAGCAGACCTCAAGTCAATCCAGTTGTGCAAGGATGAAAAAAAGAAAATTCACTTGTGTCCCCATCCTCTCTTCCTTAATACCTATTTTTTTGCTTTTGTTCCGTTGGCGGTACTGTATCCATTTCCCTCCCTTAAATCTAGAGAGTAAACTCCTGAATGTTAATTAAACCAGTTGTCTCTAAATTGGGTAAGTGTTTGAAGACTTAATCCAGGTAGCAGAGAGAGAGAGAGCTCTGGAATATTCTGTCCTAGGTGACTAAGTAGGTAGTGGCATCAGTTCACCAAGTTAAAGTAGGGAAGGAGGGAGTATGTGGGCAGGGTTGCAAGGAGTAGTGGCCGAATTTTGGGACATGTTGACTTTGCCATGCCTCTAAACTGCCTAAATTGGAGATGGCCAGTATACTTTTGGATAATCAGAACCTGGGGTTTTAGAGAGGATATCAGCATGTTCTCACAACAAGGAACAGATATGATCACTCCTGACAATCTAGAATAGTTGGAAGGAGTAAATCAAGCATCTCTGGGAAACTGTTCAGCCTCAATTCTTGAGCCTTTCTTTCTCAAAAGCTGTACCACAGACATACTGAATGGGAAAGTGCTGTATCCTTATCTCCTGGTTGAGTCTCTAGAACTGATGTTTCTTCTCAAAACCACCCATCGACCCCATCCCACCTACTTTACTCTCTTTTAATCTAGTTAAATTAGATTTAACTGCCTTCCCTCCACACTCCAGGTTTGAGTTTACTTGCCTCTTTCTCTAGGATCTGTTCCCTGGGCCTCTCTGTTTTATATTTCCAACCCTTTATTGTTCTTACCACAGATGTTGTGACAGTCTTTACTTCTTAGTATTCGTCCCTAGATTTTATGATAAAGTCAGGGATGAGAGCAGCAGGAATCGCAGTGGCTACAAATAGTACCACATGTTAAATCAGAGTGAATACATGTGAATCCCAAGAAGCGAGAAAGGCGAGTGTATCAAGGTGAGAAGTATCAAATTTTCCAGAAGGGCAAGATAAACTCCAAAATATTTTTGTTGGATCTGGCAGCTGGGAAACTTAGTGATTTTATTTAGTAAGAGTAAATTCAGTGCATTAGCTAGAATACAGAACTGATTGTAATTGCTGGAGAATGGATGTGAAATCTGAAAATGAAGACAGCCTATATGGAATACTCTTTCAGGAGGCTTGGGTGAACTTTGAGAATTATTACCCTCTTCCTATACTATTTATTGTGTGCTTTGTTATTTAGGATCATAGTATGATTCAATGGATGAGAGCACAGGCCCCAGTGCTCTCCCCACAAAAACTTAGTGTTTTTGTAATTTGGGAAGGTTATTTAATCTTTCTAAACCTCAGTTTTTATCTGTAAAATGGAAATAATAAAAGTGCCTACCTTGAAGCTGTGGTAAGGAGTGAAGTCTATAATATAGAGAGCATGTGACACTCTTAGAAGTTACTGGTGTATATAAAGCGCTTAATAATTGTTAGCTTCTTTTAGCTTAAGTACTTCACATGTGTTATTTCTTGGACTCTTTAGAAGAACTATATTGTTATTCCTTATTTTTTCAACTTTATTGAGGTTCTGTTAGCAAAATGTACATTGTGGTAATTTGATATACATGTACATCATGAAAAGATTCCCATCATCTAGTTATTGTTATTATTCTTTACATTTTGCAGGTAATAAAACTGAGGCTTAGAGAAGTTACTTAACTTGCTCAAGGTCACACAACTAGAAAGTGATGTTGATTCAACATTATTAGATTTGGAATCTGCCTGCAGAGGAGACCCAGGTTTGATCCCTGGGTTGGGAAGATCCCCTAGAGAAAGGAATACTGCCCACTCCAGTATTCTTGCTTAGAGAATTCCATGGACAGAGGAGCCTGGCAGACTACAGTCCATGGGTCAGAGAGTCAGACATGACTGAGAGACTAACACTTTGACAGTTTCATATTTTATGCATTCATGATGTACCTAACTTTTTCTTAATTTTTTTTATATTTCTAGGCTGTGCAGTTCATCTGTGAGTTTTTTTCAAATTGTCACAAATCTCCCCAAATTCTTCTAATTTGTTTATTGAAAAAAACCTAAGTCTAAGTGGACCTGCCTGCACAGTTCAAAGCTGTGTTATTGAAGGGTTGGCCGTAATTGAGTGGGTTATGGGGTGGTGCACGAGGACAACAGAGCATTTTAAACAATATTAAGAATGCTTTTGAGGCTTAATATATTTATTTTTAGAGTGGCCCATCATAATTCATAAACTAGGGACATCAGTAAACGTTTTTAGGAAAGTGACATTCTTCATAAGTTTCTCTGTTTTTTGATTTGGTGACCTATTAAGCTTATTTATGAGTAAAACATACTCATGAAAAAAAAATTATAAGAGGTATAAAATGGAAAGTAAATTTTTTTCTCCTCTTTATAACCCTTCCCTACCATGTATGCATATGCATTTTCTATGCATTTTCTGTTTGTGTGTATGCATATATATACATATATAGTATATATGCATAAAGTACATAGATAAAGATAACCTTTTCACAAAAACATAAGTGAGGCTCTTCCTATACATTCTGCAACTTGCTATTTCACTAAGATGTCTTTCTATGTAGAATATGTAGATCATCCTCCTCAGTGTCTTTGGAAGGACCTGATAGAATTTATTTAATTCATTTCTTGTTGATGGCCCTAACATCTTGCTGTATTTTTCTTTGTTTTTGCTTTTATGAGCAATGTTCCTTCAGTCTTAGTGTGCTCATCTTTGTGTACTTAAGTGAGAAAATTGCTGGATCAAAAGGTGTATTCATTTTGAATTGTAAAAAGTACTGTGATTATTTTCCTCAAAGAATAAACTAATCCTCCCATCAGCAATGTACCGTGGTGCCGGTTTCCCCAAAGTGTTACTGCTAGGCACACTGTGAAACTAAATTTTTGTTTTAGGATGCATTTCCTATTTGAGTCGAACTGACCTGTTTATTTGCTTAGTATTTGTATTTATTTTTCTGTGAACTTTCTGTGAGTCATTTTTCTATTGGGTTTTTAGGCTTTTTCTAAAGTACTCATTGTAGCCCTTTGTCATAATTCTTGGAACTATGTTTTCCAGTTTGTTGTTTGATCTTTGACTTTATTTATGGTTGTCTTTTTATTCCTGATTATAAGTATTTAGTATTTATGTAGTCGTATTTGGCAGACTTTTTCTAAATAGATTCTTAAGTGATACTTTTAAACCCAGCTCTTGCTGTTTGAAATTACAAGTTTTTTTGGGAGACCACACTGATAAGTCTCCTTAAAGGTGGCTTGAAATTTCTTATCCACTATTCTTTAGATGCTGCTCTTGAACATTAACATGTGGCTGTCTACAAATGGAGGTAGTGATAACATCCTGTAGACTGGTGTTTTTAATCATGGATTAAGGAGCTGAGAGATTGGCACTCCCTTAGCAATTTAAACTGAAACTCCATTACTTCGGCCACTTCATGCGAAGAGTTGACTCACTGGAAAAGACCCTAATGCTGGGAAGGATTGGGGGCAGGAGAAAGGGAAGACAGAGGATGAGATGGCTGGATGGCATCACCGACTCAATGAACATGGGTTTGGGTAGACTCCAGGAGTTGGTGATGGACCCGGAGGCCTGGCATGCTGCAATTCATGAGGTCGCAAAGAGTGGGACGTGACTGAACTAACTGAACTAGCAATTTAAAAATTAATCAGAAGCATTTAAAAAACTGTTTTCTTATAATTTTGTTGTTCAGCTTGCTTATTTACTTATTTATTTATATTTACAGAATAATAAGGCTGTCTGCAAAGATTTGAAAAATGGCAACAAATGAAAGTATCGGCATCTTTAGTTCAGCATCCTTGGCTGTGGAATATGTAGATTCACTTTTGCCTGAGAATCCTCTGCAGGAACCATTTAAAAATGCTTGGAACTATATGTTGAATAATTATACAAAATTCCAGATTGCAACATGGGGATCTCTCATAGTTCATGAGGTCCTTTATTTCTTGTTTTGTTTACCTGGATTTTTGTTTCAATTTATACCTTACATGAAAAAGTACAAAATTCAAAAGGTGAGTATAATGGATTTGAATTGGAGTATTATCATTAGTCTTGTTGAATATTCTTAAAGTAAATATAATTTGTAACTGAAAATAGACTACGTCAGGGATATCCAATAGACATGTAATGAAGCCACATACATAGTTTCCTATTAGAATATATTAAAAAGT
The DNA here is from genome assembly GCA_007570785.1 of Antilocapra americana. NCBI lineage: Eukaryota > Metazoa > Chordata > Mammalia > Artiodactyla > Antilocapridae > Antilocapra > Antilocapra americana. Next base: position 31,745,103 of record ML663008.1, on the reverse strand, counting down.
AACAAAAGGGAGGAGTAATGTTCACAATGTATTTAGTTTAATCCAATAAATCTCAATTATATTTCAATAAGTATCAAAACTAAAAAGTATTTAATGGGATATATTGTGTTCTTATTTTTACAATAAGTGTTCAGAATTTAGTGTATATTTTACACTAATTTCAGCTCATCTCAATTAAGACTGCTGCTGGCAAGTCGCTTCAGTTGGGTCCAACTCTGTGTGACCCCATAGACTGCAGCCCACCAGGCATCTCAGTTAAGACTAGGTGTATTTAAAATGTTCAGTAGCTGCATTTCTAGTTGCTACCGTATTAACACGGCACAACCATAGATCATTACTGATAAGGTTTCAGAAAGAATTGGTTGAATTGTGCCTTCAATAGATGTGACGTTTATCTAATTTGAGTTTATAAGTTTTAATTTAAAAAATTTTTTATTGAATTATAGTTGATATACAATAAATTAGTTTCAGATGTACAGCATTATGATTCAGAATTTTTGTACATTATGCTCCAGTTAACATTATTATGAAATACTGGCTATATTCCCTATGCTATCCTTGTTTTGTTGTGCTTAGTCACTCAGTCGTGTCCAACTCTTTGCAACCCCATGGACTTTGAGGCTCCTCTGTCCATGAGGATTCTCCAGGCAAGAATACTGGAATGGGTTGCCATCCCCTCCTCCAGGGGATCCTCCCAACCCAGGGATCTTTTACCATCTGAGCCACAAGGGAAATAACAAGTAACAGGGAAGTAACAAGGAAGTAATAGCCTGGTTACTTAGCTGTTTTATATGTAGTAGTTAGTACTTCTTAATCTCCTACCTCTATCTCTACTTCCCTCTTCCCTCTCCCTGCTGGTTGTAACCTCTACTTTGTTCTCTTTATCTGAATCTATGTCTTGTTTTATTGATTTGTTTGGGTTTTTTTTTTTCTCATGTCTAAGTGATAACATGCATATTTGTCTTCCTCTGACTTATTTCCCTTAGTGTAATACTTTCCAGGTCCATCCACATTGTTGCAAATGGCAAAATTTCATTCTTTTTAATGGCCGAGTAGTCTGTTGTGTATGTATACCCCATCTTCTTCCACCATTCATCTGTTGATGGACAGTTAGATTGCTTCCATATCTTGGCCATTGTAAAGAATGCTGGTATGAATGTATGGTGTGCATGTACCTTTTATTATTAGTTTCTTGTGTGTTTTTTTCAGATATATACCCAGGAGTGAAATTACTGGGTCATAAGATAATTCTGTTTTTACTCTTTTGAGGAACTTCCATACTGTCCACAGTGTCTGCACCAGTTTCCATTCGTGTCAACTGTGTACCGAGGTTCCCTTTTCTTCACATCCTCACCAGCATTTGTATTTGTAGTCTTTTTTGATAATAGCCATTCTGACAGGTGTGAGGTGATATCTCATTGGGATTTTTATTTGCATTTCCTTAATGATTTGTGATGTTGAGTATTTTTTAATGTGTGTATTGGCCATCTGTATGTCTTCTTTGGGAAAATATCTGTTCAAGTCTTATGCTTATTTTTATATCAAATGATATGAGCTGTTTTTATGTTTTAGATATTAACCCCTTATCAGCCTTGCAAATTAAATAAGTTGCAAATATCTTATCCCATTCAATAGTTGCCTGTGTTGTCAGAAGTTTCCTTTGCTATGAAAAACATACTTTAAGATTAATTAGGTCCAATTTGTTCATTTTTGCTTTTGTTTCCTTTGCTTTAGGAGACAGATCTAGAAAGGTATTGTTGTGATATGTTGTCTTCTATGAGTTTTTTGGTGTTCCCATACAAATATTAAAATTATTTGTTCCAGTTCTAAAAAAAATGGCAGTGATGTTTTGATAGGGATTGTATTGACTCTATGGATTATCTTGGGTAGTGTGGTCATTTTAATAAAATTCAATTCAGTCTAACAGTTCTTCCAACCTAAGAACATGACGTATCTTTCCATTTGTGTTATCTTCAGTTTCTTTCATCTGTACAGATCATTCACCTCTTTAGGTAGGTTTATTACTAGGTATGGTATTCTTTTTGCTGAAATGGTAAATGAGATTGTTTCCTTAATTTCTGTTTCTAATAGTTCATTGTTATTGTATAAAAATCTGATAGAGTTCTATATATTAATTTTGTATCCAGCAACTTTACCAAATTCATTGATAAACTCTAGTAGTTTTCTGGTGGTGTTTTTAGGATTTTTCATGTCATCTGCAAGCAGTGACAGTTTACTTCTTCCTTTCTAATTTGGATTCCTTTTGTTTCTTTTTCTTGTCCTATTGTTGTGTCTAAGACTTTCAATACTATGTTGAATAAAAGTGGGCATCCTTATCTTGTTCCTGATCTTAGAGGAAATGTTTTCAGGTTTTCACCATTGACTATGTTAGCTGTGGACTTAACATCTGTGGCCTTTATTATGTTGAGATAGGCTCCCTTTATACTAACTTTATGGAGAAGTTTTATCATATATAAATTGTAATTTTTGAATTAGCTGGGAGGGAATCTTATGCGATCCATGAGTATTATTTTGCAATTCACTACAATCCTTGATGTCTCAACTCCTCAGTGTTGTTAATATGCTAAGACTTTGATCAAGACTGTTAAGATTTTGTTTTTATTCTAAATATAGCATGGTGTTTCTGCAGCATTCATGTCATCTTCCCCAAAATGATGATGTTCCTAACTTCCCAGTATTTGCTTCAGTGCACTAAGTATTTCTTCAGAGCTTGAATACATGGTACATCTTTTCAGTTTTAAACATAGGGAAAATAACTAAAGAGTTTGACACAGTTCTCAGAAAGAAATCTGTACCATATTGTTAGAGAAAAACATAATATATCAACACTTAGTAAACCTGTAATAGTTTCTAATGCTTACTATTAACTTTTTTCAAAAAGTCATGCCAAACTCAGACTCAGGCACACAGTCTTGATGTAAAGTCACTGTTCATTCTGGTGGCAGTCAGTACACACATCCTCTGTAATCAGTCTCTGCACTTTGTAGCCTCTCCTGGTGAGTCTCACTTTAAGCAGCTACTAACATTGATCCTTTCTGGGGACGCTGCAGGGGGCCAGCTGCTTTGTAGACTCCAAGTCAAAGAAGGGAAGAACAAAGAGTTAAAGGAGAAGGAATTAAAAGAGCTGCAGCCTAAAGGAGAGTATCCTCTTACTGTAAATAAAGGACACAACATTTCCAAAATGCTTTTTATAAAAAGACTTGCTTTGAAAGGCAGAATTGTGTTTGACTGTCTTAAGTTCTCATGCATGTTTGGAATTCTGACTCCAGTGGGTCACCCACTGCTTTATTTATGGGGCTGATTGGTTGTATGACTGTCCAGGACAAACTATCCCTCTCTGCCTTCTGCCCTCTACAGTTGACTCACTGGTCAGAGGTGGTAACTTTTTCAGGGAGAGAAAGGCCTGTTTCAGTCAAGACTTTATGAAGACGCCAGAGAAAACTGTGACAAAGAGGACAAGCAGTAATCTAGTTTACAACTAGTTACTTATAAACAGAGATCGAAAGCCTTCAATTCTGTAGCATGTGTTTCTAAAATCCCTGCTTTGAGATTTTTTTTTATAATAAAATTAACTGAAGATAAATCAATACAAGTTTTCACAATATAAAGGGATTTAAAAACAAGCCAAAAAGTCAGTGTAAGTTAATTATAGGTTATTATAGACCTTGTAGGATTTTTTTTCTTTATGTCATACATCTTAATAATTTTCTAGGAATTTTTCTCAAGGATTTATACATTAAAAACATTCTGTCTGAAATCTGTGACCCTCATAAATAGTAAAGCATGTGATTTCTTTTTAGTTGTAACTGATTTCTTTTTCTGTGAATTTCTACAGCTACATCAGTGTTAGATTCTAGCCAAGATATCAGCAATTAGTTAAACATAGTTCTTTGGGGAAAAGAGTGGCTTTTCCCACCCAAGCCAGAATCTTTCATTTATTTTGTCCCCAGTCACAGACTGGAAGTTCAGAGAAGCAAGGTCAGATTATGCTCAGAGCAGAAATAGTCATAAGTTAATCTTGCCTAATTCCCTGATTTTATTGTTGAGACCGAGATGTGAGCTTCACAGAGACCCTGAAGTTAGAACCAACTCTCTGACTGACTACCAGTTGCACTCTTCCTTTTTTGTCAGGGAAGGAAGCTCTTCTAAAGAATTTCAGGAGCAGTACTGGAACCCTAGATTTTAGTTAGTCCCAAGTTCTGCTAATAACTGCCTGTGTGATCCTGGGCAAGGTGGTTGACCTCTGGGCCTCTGCTGAGGTCAGTGGTTTCCATTGCAGATTTCTGAATTAAGGGGTAAGGACATTTAAAAGAGCAATAACTACTTATTATTACTATCTTTTTGTAAAACCAAAAGCACTTCTTAACTAAATACAGCCCTTTGACTTGAATACATGTTCACTTTTCTTTATGGCTTGCTGAGCAAGTTGATAATCCTGATGGAGTTTTGTGAACATTTCTCTACATTGATCACTTCCTTGTTTGACTTTCATCTGTGAACTTCATCTGTGGCCAGTAGCTCTCCATTCTTTGGGAACCACTGGACACATTTGTTTCTGGAGTTCTTCCAGCTCAGAGAGTTTCTAATTCTGTCAGTGTGTATGAAGAAAAATGCACTTATTTCTGGGAATGAAAACCACTGAATGGTGTTGATTTACCTGTGTGGTAAGGCTTTCAGTGGTGTGAGTAGAGCTGCCTCAGCAGTTGGGAGAACGCAGCTGTGATTGTGGCCTGACGCATGTCTTCATCTCTGGAATTCCTGATAAAAGTAAATGATCTGTGGGCAGCAAAAACAACAGTTTCTCATTCTGTAGTGTTGCTTTGCTTTGCTCTGTCATTGGGACCATCATGCCTGGGCCTGAGTTTGACAATTTCTACATCTGTTTATAGTAGTGATGATAGTTGTCAAGAATTTAGGTGGGGGTGAGTGTTGTAGTTCCTGGGCCTTAGTTACTGTAACATAGCATTTATAATACAGAATGCACATAACATAGGATTAAATAACAAATTTCAGGCCCCATATAAACATTAGAGAAAAAGCTAAGAATTTACTTTTAATTTTCAGGTGAAGTTTCTGATAGCAGAGGCTAATACTAAATGTTTTAATTTTTTTCTCCATAGGATAAACCAGAAACATGGGAAAACCAATGGAAATGTTTTAAAGTGCTTCTCTTTAATCACTTTTGTATCCAGCTTCCATTGATTTGTGGAACTTATTATTTTACAGAGTATTTCAGTATTCCCTATGATTGGGAAACAATGCCAAGATGGTATGTAGATAAAGATTTGATTTTTATACTCAGTTATGGTTTATCATCCAATTAAAATATACTTAGTATTACCTTCTTTCTTCATTTGGTTAATGCTTATTCTTAACTTTGAGGTAAATAAAATATAGAAAACTATAGTAGAAACTTGAAATGTTCCCATTTTTATGTGTTTCTATATTTTAATCTTTATTGGAGGGTGAGTTTCTTACATCAGAAGTTTCCATGGCATCCTTTATATGATTATGTACAGGATACAGAAACTTATACCAAGAAAAGATAAATTACACTTTAAAAAGTCTAAAATGAATGAAAAAAATGAATGTAAAGTTTATAAAAATTGTGTCCAAACAGACACACATATATATATTATCTGAGCATAAATATTTGTGTTCAAATAATTTTTGTATTTTAGCTTTCTGTTCTGACTAAATCTGAATACAGATGTACAATATATAGATGTGTGCTTTTCTTGTTACTGTATACGCAACATATAAGAGAATTTGTGTATCTGCTAATTTTTGCCCATTGCACTTACATGCTTCTCTTTGGCAGAAGAAAATATTACTTTCTTCATCAGTGTTATTCTTTGCCTAGAAATTTTGAGTTTTGTTTCTTAGCTCTGATTTTATAACTTACTTTTTCTTTTTTTTTTTAATTGAATATGAATTGGTATGGTGGTCCGCCTCTTTAACCCTTCTTCAGGTGGTATCATATATCCAGCTTGTATCTATATGTATTGTCTTGAGAATTTGTTGATCAGTATAACCAGTTAGGTCACATATATCTAGCTTGTGTCTATATGTATTGTTTTGAGAATTTGTTGATCATTATAACCAGTTAGGTCAAGATGGTATTTGATTTTATGCAGTGTCTCCAGCAGTGATCCTAGGTAAAAGTCTAGATTGTTTTAGTAAGTTATTTTATCCTCATTACAGTATTTTCATCTTAAAGGTACATGCTTTTGGCAAGATGTTTTGGCTGTGCAGTGATCGAGGATACTTGGCACTATTTCTTGCATAGGCTTTTACACCACAAAAGAATATATAAATATATTCATAAAATTCATCATGAGTTTCAGGTATGTTAGAATTATATTTAATTTATTTTTTACTCTTTGAGGCAAAAATGTTATTTTTTTTAAAAATCTGAACTTAAAAAAATTGTCAGTGATGTTTTTATTTCATTTTCCTTTGGCATCATTGTTTACAATACACACACACACACACACACAAACATGAACACAAAGCTAGTTCTACAGATTTTTCTAGTATCCTAATTTCATGGTAAATTGAGACCTGAAAGAAAAATACTCATATTTGTCTTTTGGTTCAGAGCACTGTCCTCATACAGCTGAATACCTGGCAGTTTGATGGAGGCTCTAATGTTACGATCATTTAAGTGTGACCCCAAAACAACAAACCTTGAATCATGAAATTTTTAAAACAATTTTCAACTTAGTTTTAATGCTTTTCCACTTCATTTCTTCCCACGAAACAGAGATTTTTTTTTTTTTAATCAGAACTGCTTTGTTGTTAGCTTTGTCAGATTTGTTATGTTGGTATGTTCTGCATTGATCCTGATTACCTGATATGATAAACCAGATATCCCTTTCTTGGCAGAACAATTCCAGGTGCATAAACCAAAACTAGAATTCAAGCCAGTTGTTTTAATGCCTTTATCTCAAACCATTAAAATAGATCATATTAAGGACATCCCTAGGCCTTTCAATGTTTGGTAAAAACAGATGTCTTTACTGAGAATTACTGTTAATGTTTACATAGGTATGGCTAGATATACAGGTGACCCTTAGTATCTGTGAGTTCTGAATCCATGAATTCAACCAACTGAAGATGCATATCCTCTGGAAACCCTCATTGAAAATATTTGGGAAAAAATTTCAGAAAGTTCCTAAAGGCAAAACTTGAATTTGCCTTGAGTGGGCAACTATTTACATAACATTTACATTGTATTTATAACAGTTACACAATTACATAGCACTTATATTGTATTAGGTCTTGTAAGTAATCTGTAGATGATTTAAAATAGATGGGAGGATGTGCATAGGTTTTGTGCAAATACTGAACCTTTTTATTAAAGTTCAGTATCCATGAGGGCCCTTGAGCTAGTCCCTTTAGAATACTGAGGGATGATTGTATTATCATAACATATAGAATGTGTATAGTTTTATAAAATGATATGCAGAAATAAATTTAAAATATATATATATATTAGAATTCTCCCAAGAATCAATAGGAGATACATACACACAGATTTATTTTAAGGAACTGGCTTGTGCAGTTGTAGGGGCTGGCAAATCTGAAATCTGTAGGGCAGCTAAGTGACTGGAAATGCAGGAGAGACTCGATGTTGCAGGCCTGGATCTGAGTTCCTATGGGCAGCACACGGGAACGCACACAGGTTTTCTGTATTGTAGTCTTGAGCATTCCTTCTTTCCTTGGGAAGCCTCAGTCTTTGCTTTTAAGGGCTTTAGCTGATTGAATGAAGCCCACCTGCATTATGGAGGATCCTCTTTACCGATTTAAATATTAATCACATCTAAAATAGACCTTCGCACCAAATCTAGACTGGTGTTTGACCAAGCAACTGGGCGTGATGGCCGAGATAAGTTGATGCATAATGTTAACCATTGCAATATGTTAAGTAATTCTTACTTATTTTAGGCCCCATTTGGAATGGAAGCTGAATATGCACATCCTCTGGAAACCATAATTCTTGGAACTGGATTCTTCATTGGAATCATGCTTTTATGTGATCATGTTGTTCTTCTTTGGGCCTGGGTGACTGTTCGTTTGATGGAGACTATTGATGTCCATAGGTAAGGTCTGGGCTTCTGTTCAGGTGGAAGGTATCATAAAATATCCTTTCTTCATGGTCATAGATTATCTTTCTTCTTTTTTTTAATTGAGATATAATTGACATATTGTGTTTTAGGCATACAGTGTAATGGTTTGATATATATATTGCTGATCCATCTTTAGGCATACAGTGTAATGGTTTGATATATATATTGCTGATCCATCTTTATACCTTGTTATAATTTTTTTGTGGGTGTGTGATGAGAACTTTTAAGATTTACTCTCTTTGCAACTTTTAAATTCATAGGACTGTTGACTTCAAGGTCTATGCTCTTCATTACATGCCCAAGGCTTACTCATCTTACAATTTGAAGTTCATACCTTTGACCAGTTTCACCCATTTTACCCACTCGTAGTCATTGTCATAGATTATTTTTTCTCCCAAGTAGACTAATAGGAGAAGTTAAACCTTGTTAATGTTACTGTTTTTAAGAAAATAGGAGAACATAATCATTGAGGAAAAGTTCAAATAATAGACTTTTTTTTTTGCATTCTTGTGTATAACCATTATCATTTTTATGGTGAGACTATATTCATGTATTATTTGGGAAAAGGAAACAAAATTTTGAAAGTGCTGCAAAACTGCCCTCCAAAGGGCCCCTCTTTACGTGCCCAGCAGGAGCCTGCAAGAATGCTTTCCCTGCTTCTGATACCTTTTCCAGCCTGGACATTACAGTCTCGTTAATCGTGGTTATTAGGAGAGCAGAGAACCTTCAGGGCTGCGATCTGCACTCCCCAGGGACTGCTGAGGCTGCACGCCTGTGTGCTTGTTGACCAACAGTTATTTTTTTCTTTAAATTAGCATTTTTTGTATCACTTGCCTAAAGTGAAAATGTTAGTCACTCCATTGTGTCCTGCTCTTTGTGACCCCATGATGTGTAGCCCATCAGTCTCCTCGATCCATGACATTCTCCAGGCAAGAGTACTGAGGAATGGAGCTGGTAGCCATTCCCTTCTCCAGGGGATCTTCCCAATACAGAGATTGAACCCAGGTCTCTGCTGCATTGCAGGCAGATTCTTTACCGCCTGAGCCACCAGGAGACTTAAAACATTTTGTTCATGTGTAAGCTTTGTTCAGTTCAGTTCAGTTTGGTCTCTCAGTCATGTCTGACTCTTTGCAACCCAATGGACTCCAGCACACCAGGCTTCCCTGTCCATCACCAACTCCTGGAACTTGCTCAAACTCATGTCCATCGAGTCGGTGATGCCATCCAACCATCTCATCCTCTGTTGTCCCCTTCTTCTCCTACCCTCAATCTTTCCCAGCATCAGGGGCTTTTTTAAGGAGTCAGTTCTTGAATCAAGTAGCCAAAGTATTGGAGTTTCAGCATCAGTCCTTCCAATGAATATTCAGGACTGATTTCTATTAGGATTGACTGGTTTGATCTCCTTCTAATCCAAGGGATTCTCAAGAGTCTTCTCCAGCACCTCAGTTCAAAAGCATCAGTTCTTCAGTGCTCAGCTTTCTTTATGGTCTAAGTCTCACATCCATACATAACTACTGGAAAAATCATAGCTTTGACTAGGTGGACCTTCATTGGCAAAGTAATGTTTCTGCTTTTTAATTTGCTGTCTAGGTTTGTCATAGCTTTTCTTCCAGGGAGCAAGCATCTTTTTAATTTCATGGTTGTTACATGAAATTACAACATAGTAACTTTGTTACATATGTTGTAAATATTTTCTCCTATCTGTCATTTCAGTTTTAACTCTTGATGGTTCTTTTGCCGTACTAAAGTTTTAAATTTTATATAGTAAAATCTATCAGTTTTATTTTTTTATGGCTTTTGGTTTCCATGCCTTGCTTGAAAAGCAAGTTTAATGTCTTCTTAAAACACTGTTGAAAGAAAAATATTTGTGGTTTTAATTAAAAAAATTCAGTTAAATACTGTAATTCAGGACAGCAATTGTTTTATTCTTTTGTAATGAGCCTAAACCTAACACTTAACTTGAAAAAAAAAATACCGAAACATCCAGCCTTCACCAAATAGAACATTTCTGTACATTTATGCCCACGACTGACAAATATGTGCATATTTCTCATGCTTCCTTTGTATTGATTAGAAGGCATTTTTTGGGAAATTATTTCTATCTAATTCCTTTTCAAATGCCTAATACAATACCCTGATTCATTATTTAAACATGATTATATATTTTTTGAATTTTGGGGGGACCTTTTACTTCATCTGTGAAAGCAGAATATGAAGTTCTAGAAATTATTTCTGAATCATTAAAATAGCAAAATTAATGCTTCTAGTCTTAGGCAGAGAAGTGGTAGATGATGTGTCCGTCCTTTCTTTCTTTCTTTCTTTCCATTGCTCCTTTCTACTTACTTCCTTCTCAGCCTGCTCAAGGGAGGGAAGGATTGGGGTGATTCAGGCTGGTATAATTGTAGATATCAGAATTTACACTTGTAGTTAGAAATAAAGATAGGTACTCTAAAAAGAAGTTGCAAAACAGTAATCCTCAGATTTAACCTTTGTAATGCTTGGTACTAATTTTGTATAACTTTTCCTAAAAGACTATGTAGTTACAAACTTTGGTAAGCAAATTCCTAAACAGAAAAAATTCATGAAAATCTCTATGTCTTAAGAATTCCTTACTATAATGCTTCCTTCATCTCCTGATTATAATATTAAATGCTATAAATTGTTGAAGTTTTTCTTTAATTACTGAAAGTGGTTTCTAGAGTATGTACCATTTGCTGTGAACTTTTGTAAACATGTCAGAAATAAGTGACTTAGGTACAGTGGAATGTTATTTGAATGGTTAACGAGCATATTACGGTCAATGAATAAGTTGTTTATATTGAAGGTGTATTTACTTCCTTAATAATCTTTATTATTTTCATTTCAGTGGTTATGACATTCCTCTCAACCCTTTAAATCTCATTCCTTTCTATGCTGGTTCTCGGCATCACGATTTCCACCACATGAACTTCATTGGAAACTATGCTTCAACATTTACATGGTGGGACAGAATTTTTGGAACAGACTCTCAATTTAATGCCTACAATGAAAAGATGAAGAAAATTGGAAAAAAGACTGAATAAGCATCTCATATAAACCTTTCGGAAAATGTGCATTTCCTGAATTGAAGCTAGTAGCTAACATTGCGTCTGGGGAGCAGAAATATACATATGACTTGGCCATTAAGTGATTAAAAAGAATATTAACAACTTTTAACTAATTTCCTAGTGGGAGCTTTCATATATTTAAGTACAGTTTTCCTGAGGAGGTTTTAAGGGCCATTTTGCTAATCTTACAAAAATGGTTTAAGTAATGGAAGGAGTATTCATTGAAATCTTTCCCCCAACATTGTACCATAGGCCTCAAGCCAAAATTGGTCTTCAAACCTTTTAAATATGTAGTGGCCATTTCAGGAACTCTTGGTAGTGGCGTTGGCCTCCTATTGAACTTTAAATACCTTTTTGGAATTTGCATAAAAATCAAATGCCATGGATTGAACTATACCAGTCTGTACAGTATGAGTGAGTGCTGAATCCAGAATAGCCAGTGCCAGGAATTTCTTATCTGGAGCTGACCAGTTTGAAGTGACCTTTTCTTTGGGAAGTCCTTTTTGATTACAATATACCACTGTTATCTATAAAGCATTTATGAACTGATATAAGACTATTTTAGTCTAAAGGTTTTCAGGTTACTTGAACTTTTTAAAAAATTGTGCTTTATTTCTGCTATTTACCCTTTCATTTTTGTGTATCAAGTTTTCTTTGTACTTAAAGCAGTGTCCTGAAACTTTGTGTACTGACTTGCTGTATTTGCACTTGGAGTTATTGAAATAAATGTGATTTTGTTTGATTATTTCATTTATAATTTAAAACATCATTTGTCACCTTTTATTTATTCTTATCTGGAAAAGTATAAAAATCACTAAATTATTAAGTTTTGTAACAAAAGGAATAGTTTTATCTTTTTAAATGCTTCATTTCTTAAACTTTTTGACAGTTTTAACATGTATTTATCAGGCTTTTGTGGGAAATTCTGTTGACCTAATGAAATGGAGGATATTGAAACATCTCTTTACTCCACTTTGAAAATATACAGATGGAAGAATAGAGAAACTTTTTAGGGCTGACTTAATTTCAAGTAGATAGCCCAGTGGAAAAAAAATCCAGCTGCCAGTGGAGGAGACGTGGGTTCAGTCGCTGCGTTGGAGAGATCCCCAGGAAAAGGAAATGGCAACTCATTCCAGTATTCCTGCCTGGGAAATCCCATGGACAGAAGAGTGAGGTAGGTTACAGTCCCTGGGGTCACAAAGTCAGACGTGACTGAGCACACACACACACACACATCTAGAGTCTAGCTCAAACTGAGAGGTGATAATTCTAACTTTGTATGTGGTAGTACCAATTTGTAATTTCTGAAAAACATGAAGCTATCTTCTAGTAAGTTTCTTTTTTTAATACTTACACAGTAATGAGGTCAAATAAGGGCTGAGAGTTACTGGCTGTTGTTTGGTTGCTAACACCATGGACTGCAGCACGCCAGGCTTCCCTGCCCTTCAGAATCTTCTGGAGTTCGCTCAAATCGTGTCCATTGAGTAAATGATGCCATCCAACCATCTCATCCTCTTGTTCCCTTCTCCCACCTTCAATCTTTCCCAGCATCAAGGTCTTTACAGTGAGTCGGCTCTAAACATCTCGTGGCCAAAGTATTGGAGCTTCAGCATCAGTCCTTCTGATGAATATTCAGGGCTGGTTTCCTTTAGGATTGACTAGTCTGACCTTTAGTCCAAGAGACGCAAAAGAATCTTCTCCAGCACCACAGTTTGAAAGCATCATTGCTTTACCTCTCAGCCTTCTTTATGGTTCAACGCTCACATGCCTACATAACCACTGGAAAAACCATAGCCTTGATTAGATGAATATTTGTCCCCAAAGTAATGTCTCCGCCTTCTAATATGCTGTCTTGGTTTGTCATAACTTTTCTTCCAAGGAACAAGCGTCTTAACTTCATGGCTGCAGTCACTGTCCAGAGTGACTTTGAAACCCAAGAAAATAAAAGTGCCACTGTTTCCGTTGTTTCTCCATGTATTTGCGATGAAGTTGTGGGGCTGTAGTCTTAGTTTTTTGAATGTTGAGTTTTAAGCCAGCCTTTTCGCTCACCTCTTTCATCTTCATCAGGAGGCTCTTTAGTTTCTCTTCACTTTCTGTCATTGAATTGGTATTATTTACATACCTGAGGGTGTTGATTTTTCTCCCAGAAATCTAGATGCTAGCTTGTGGTTAATCCAGCCTGGCATTGGACATGATGTACTCTGTAAGGTAAACAATAACAAAGGCAATACCAAAGAATGCTCAAACTATTGCACAATTGCACTCATCTCACAGGCTAGTAAAGTAACGCTCAAAATTCTCCAAGCCAGGATTCCGCAATACGTGAACTGTGAACTTCCAGATGTTCAAGCTGGTTTTAGAAAAGGCAGAGGAACCAGAGATCAAATTGCCAATATCTGATGGATCATTGAAAAAGCAAGAGAGTTCCAGAAAAACATCTACTTCTGCTTTATTGACTGTGCCAATAAAGCTTTTGACTGTGTGTATCACAATAAACTGTGGAAAATTCTGAAAGAGATGGGCATACCAGACCACCTGACCTGCCTCTTGAGAAACCTGTATGCGGGTCAGGAAGCAACAGTTAGAACTGGACATGGAACAACAGACTGGTTCCAAATAAGAAAAGGAGTACGTCAAGGCTGTATATTGTCACCCTGCTTATTTAACTTAGATGCAGAGCACATCATGAGAAACACTGGGCTGGAGGAAGCATAAGCTGGAATCAAGACTGCTGGGAGAATGATCAATATCCTCAGATATGCAGATGACACCACCTTTATGGCAGAAAGTGAAGAGGAACTAAAGATCCTCTTGATGAAAGTGAAAGAGGAGAGTGAAAAAGTTGGCTTAAAGCTCAACATTCAGAAAACATGGCATCTGGTCCCATCATTTCATGGCAAATAGATGTGGAAACAGTGGCTGAGTTTATTTTGGGGGGCTCCAAAATCACTGCAGATGGTGATTGCAGCCATGAAATTAAAAGACGCTTACTCCTTGGAAGGAAAGTTATGACCAACCTAGATGGCATATTAAAAAGCAGAGGCATTACTTTGCCAACAAAGGTCAGTATAGTCAAGGCTATGGTTTTTTCAGTAGTCATGTATGGATGTGAGAGTTGGACTATAAAGAAAGCTGAGTGCAGAAGAATTAATGCTTTTGAACTGTGGTGTTGGAGAAGACTCTTGAGAGTCCCTTGGACTGCAAGGAGATCCAACGAGTCCATCCTAGGGGAGATCAGTCCTGGGTGTTCATTGGAAGGACTGATGTTGAAGCTGAAACTCCAATACTTTGGCCACCTGATTCGAAGAGTTGACTCATTGGAAAAGACCTTGATGCCGGAAGGGATTGGGGCGGGAAGAGAAGGGGACGACAGAGGATGAGATGGCTGGATGGCATCACCGACTTGATGGCCATGGGTCTGGGTAGACTCCCGGAGTCGGTGATGGACAGGAAGATATGGCGTGCTGCAATTCATGGGGTCACAAAGAGTCAGACACGACCGAGTGACTGAACTGAACTGATGCAATCTTCTTCTTTACAGCATTGGACTTTACTTTTTTCTTTTCATCAGACTTCACTTTCACCACCAGACAGACTTGGCATCTTTTCTGCTTTGGGTCAGCCTCTTCATTCTTTCTGGAGCTATTTATCTGCTCTTCCCCAGTAGCATAGTGGACACCTATGGACCTGGGGGATCACTTTCCAACCTTCCCCCAACGTGTGTGTGTGTGTGTGTGTGTGTGTGTGTGTGTGTTTAATAAGTCTGTTCTTAACTCTCAAACAACAATTTTGAGGCTGTTCCTAAAACTATGCTCTTTAGTTGTAAGGGAATTCTTTTATCATCTACTTTCATTCCCTAACACTCTTGGAACACAGGGGTCTGAACTAAGAGTAGAGTGACACCTACTGTTGAAAATGGTGCTAAATATTTTTAAACAACTTGTTATGTTCTAGTTCTCTTTTCATACTAGATAACTTTTACTGTGAATTGTGCTTGATCTCACTTATTGCTCTGGAATGTAGATGCTTTTTTTTTCTATTCATATGTGAAGGATTTCCTCAGAGGTGAAGTTAATCCAGGCATATGGGGCCAAACTTTTGACTTTAGAAACCATGATTGTGGCCACTACATGCACACACTGCAGACTTGCATCTTCTAGAAAATCTCAGAAAATTCTTCCCAGAATTTCCCTTCATACACAATTTTTTGAGAAGATAGATGCTTTGAAAGGAAATAATAAGTTCTAAGCCAGTAGCAATCCAGAAAGAAAGACTCTTTAATAGGCACTTCATATCAATAATTCACTTCAGTGAATTTTGATATGATTTACTGACCAGACTTCTTTTAAGATTACATGAATTAAGCTATCTTTTTTTAGCACTTGACAGTGGGACAGAAACAAATAAATATGAAGACAGGAGTACAAAAACAATACATAGATCTGTCTAGAAAACAAGGGATTCTTTGTTTCTTAGATTATCTATTTTGAATTTTGCTGAAATAGTAATTTAAAAGCTTAAAGTTAATATCATAATTAAAATGAAGGTGTAAGATATGCTTAGAGTTAATATCTATAATGTTATAATTAATATTTTGAGCTTCCCTGGTAGGTCAGTGATAAACAATCTGCCTCCAACACTGGAAACCCAGGTTTAATCCCTGAATAGGGGAATATCCCCTGAAGGAGGACAGGGAAACCCATTCCAGCATCCTTGCCTGGAAAAATCCCATGGACAGAGGAGCCTGGTGGGCTACAGTCCATAGGGTTGCCAGGAGTCAGACACCACTGAAGTGACTGAGCATGCACGCAATTAGTATTTTATACTTTTCTGTATAATCTGACTAAAGACATTTCAACCTTTGGAAAAGCTTGGATCTGCAATATTTAAAGAAATTCCTATCTCAGCTTCTAATTCCTAAACTCTCACATAAAGCCTAGGGCTATTAAGTTCCTCAAATTGGAGAAAGACTCTGTTCAAAGTCTTCATGTGTGAATGCACAGAGAGCTGTATGTTTGTCTCTGAGGATTTAATCCCAATCTATTCTTTGAAAAGATCAAAATCTTCCAGCTAATATTCAGAAGAGTGAGCTGTGCCTTTGGTCAAATAGGTGCTGTGGCAAGGGATTGTTAGATGCTGACGTTCTCCCATAAAAGCACCAGGGGACTGTGGTAAAACGTCTCAGGACACACTGAGTACTGTTGTGTTCCACATGTTGAAAGGAAGAGGATGTAAGAGGGCAGAACCCACTATACAAAATGCTACTTTCAAACTATTGAAAAAATAAAACTCAAAAAGGGTGGAGCTCACTGCAATTGGGGGCTCAGAGCCTGGGCTCTCTTCCCAGTAGACCTGCTTACAGGAGAATGAACCCAGCGCCAGGCAGGACTGAGTCGTGGCCTTGTCCCTTTGCTCTAAGTAACTGGTTCACTCCCTGGAAAACCTTTCCCTCTCCTGCTACTCTACACCAATTTCCTCATCCTGAAATGAGGATGATAACTTTCATAGGGAGTTCCTGAGGATTGATTAAAATGTTACATGTGAAGTACCTGTTGCTGTGTGCAATAAATGTTAGCTACTGTGTTATAAATTCCCTCCATTTTTTCTAATTGAACCAGCTCCAGCCTCTTCCCACCAGCCTCGACTTCCTTACTGAGGTCCTGTGCTGCTTCAGGTAACAGCACTGTCCCACGTTCTCCCTCACTCCTCATTCGGTATCACTAACCTCAATCTATCATGCCTCAGCACATTCTGCCTTGGATTGCTACCTCTTTTAATCCAAAGATTTCTATGTACTTTCATTCTCCTGTAACATTGTTCTTGCTAATCTCTTTCTGAGCCTTTAAGAGGTTCAGTGAGGGTTATTAATAAGGTCAAAGTCATGTAGGTCATGAGTGACGGCAGAGCTGGGACCCTGCTATTCTCCATCTTTCCTCCCATATCTTCTGTACACCTGGCATGAGGCCTTGTACATGATGGGAGATCAAGAAATATTTTATTAACTTAAAAAAGGGAAGACTATTGTAATAGGAACTTAATATAGGCTTTGCCAATTATATTGCCATTTAAACAATTCAGAGTGTTTTAAGTAATAAAAGCCAATAATAGGGATGCAGGAGGGGAGCGAGGGATGTTTGAAGTGCATGATGAAACCAGAGCTAGGTGTGGGGCTGCTTGGGCCAGTTGAAGTCTTTGTGCTAATTCTTCAGGATCCTAACGTTTGATATCATAGGTACAAATTCTCATGGAATATGCAATTTGATGTGCTCTTTTAA
Source organism: Antilocapra americana (assembly GCA_007570785.1). NCBI lineage: Eukaryota > Metazoa > Chordata > Mammalia > Artiodactyla > Antilocapridae > Antilocapra > Antilocapra americana. Next base: position 31,727,589 of record ML663008.1, on the reverse strand, counting down.
GGAAAAAGTTACATATTAGAGGGCATATGTGTGTGTATCTAACTTGACAAAAACCCTACCTAATAAGAAAAATGTAGGGGGGTGGTCCCAAGATGGCAGAGGAATAGGATGGAGAGACCACTTTCTCCCCAACAAATTTATCAAAAGATGAGTTGAATGTTGAGCAACTTCCACAAAACAACTTCTGAACACTGGCAGAGGACATCAGGCACCCAGAAAGGCAGCCCAATCTCTTCAAAAGGAGATTGGACAAAATATAAAAGATGAAAATGGAGACAAAAGATTCAGGGATGAACACCCATCCTGGGGAGGGAGTTGTGAAGGAAGAGAAGTTTCCACACAGTAGGAAATCCTCTTACAGGCATGTCTGTGGGGAGTTTTGAAATCTCGGAAGGCAACATAACTGGAAGGAAAAAAAAACCCCACAGAATATGCACCTAACCACAACCACTAGTGAAGTCAGAGAAGTGACACAGATGCTCTCCTCCACCACCAGCAAGTGGGGGCTGGGCAGGGAGGCACAGGCTGCATCATTGGTCCTTAAGTTAAGGACCAGGGCGAATGCCTCTGAGGAAGCTAATGTGAGATAGCAACCCAACCATAGGATCGCCACAGAGACAGAAAAAAAGACCTTTCTGAGAAAGGCTGTCATGCTGCACAGTGACCCCTGGCACACTCATAGAACAAAGGAGTGAGCAAATACCAAAGGAGAGCAAGCTGGCTGCCACATAGGGAGGATCCTCCCCACCCAGAGGCAGAAAGGCAGGTGTGTGACAGCCAGAGCCAGAAAGCAAGAGGCTGCTGCAATCTTGGCCCCAGAGGCTGCATCTTCCACCAGACTATGAGCAGGCTGCCAGTCGCACACTTTCCTGGGATACTAGTCGGTTCACATCTGCCAGGAGTGTCAGTATGAAATCAGCTCCCCAGAGGAGACACATGGCACACCTGGGACTGTGCTCTCGTGGTGCACCCAGGAAACTGAGCAGCTGGGACCGGGGAGGTGTGTAAGATGCATGAACCACTTGGGATGCGGTGCTTAACAAGCAACCAGTCGCCTGAGCTGCTTGGACCTGGGAAAAGCACAAAATGCACAGCCCATCTGGATCTGTGCCCCTGTGGAGCACCTGAGAACCTGAGCATCTTAGAGCTGGGAAGTGCATGAAATACAGGGTCCACCTGGGCTAGTACCCTTGCAGAACATGCTGGAGCCTGAACAGTGTGGACCTGGGAAGTACATACTGCTTTGGGCTGTGGCAAACCCAGTGTGGACCATCCACTGTGAGCACTCCCCACACATGCCAGCAGTATTTGTTTGCTGTGTCCCTCCCTCCCCACAACACAACTGAACAAGTGAGCCTAAATAAGTGGCCATGTTAGACATTGAAGAGACCTGAAAACAGGAAGCCAAGATAAGCAAAGAAGGGGAACTGCTCTGCAAGTGACAGGAGCAACAGATTAAAATCCTGCAGTTAATGCTGAGACTGTGCATTTGATGGACACCTATAGACCTTGAGAACAAGTACAAGCCAGAACAAGGCACTATCTGACACTGAACCAACTCCACACTGCCCACAACAGCTCCAGAGAAATTCCTAGATGTATTTTTACTATTATCACTTTTTAATTTTAAAAAAAAAATTTAGTTCTTTATTACTCCACTAACTTTCATTTTTATAACCTACTATTACCTTTCAAAAAAACCCTATTTTATAAAACAAATTCTATATATATCTTTTAATTTTTGTGACTGATATTTTTTATTATTGTATTTTTGAGAGTCTAACCTATAGTCTAGATTTTTAATCTTTGCTTTTTGAGATTTGTTATCAATTTTGTACCTTTAAGAATATAATCTTCAGTAGCCATCTTCACTTAAGGATTTGATTACTGCCTTGATTGCTCTCTCCCCTTTTGACTCACCCCTTTCTCCTCCAGATCACCTCTATCTCCCTCCTCCCTCTTCTCTTCTCTATATAACTCTGTGAATTTCTCTGAGTGTTCCAGGCTGTGGAGAGCGCTTAGGGATTTGATCACTGGCTAGACTGCTCTCCCCTCTTTTGACTCTCCCTTTTTTCCTCCTGGTCACCTCTATCTCCCTCCTCCCTCTTCTCCATATATATCTTTGGGTGTTATTGGCTGTGGAGAATTGTTTCACCATTAACATAGAGGTCTTATCTTCTGTGTTGTATGGATGGAGAAGTCTTGATTCTACTGTAAGAGAAGGACTGAACCAGAGACAGGAGGCTTAACTCCAGAACTTTAGAACATCAGAGAACTCCCGATTCCAGGGAACATTAATAGACAAGAGCTCACCCAAAAGTCTCGATACCTACACTGAAATCAAGCTCCACACAGGAGCCAACAAGTCCCAGTGAAAAGCAAAACAGAAACACAATCATGAACATTAAAAGACTGACTGCCCAAAGCTATGCCAAACACATGGACCCCCCCCAAAACTCACTACTGGGTGCTTCATTGCATTCCAGAGAGACAAGATCCAGCTCCACCCACAAGAACACAGACACAAGTTCCCACAACCAAGAAACTGTGACAAGCCACTGGTCCAACCCCACCCACAGGGAGCAGACTCCACAATTAAGAGGAAACACGAAGTTCCAGCCTGCAGAAAGGGCACCCGAAACACAGCAATCTAGGCAAAATGAAAAGGCTGAGAAATATTCAGCAGATGAAGGAACATGATAAAACTCACCAAACCAAACAAAAGAGGAGATATAGGGAGTCTACCTGAAAAAGTACTCAGAACAGTGATGGTAAAGATGATCCAAAATCTTGAAAACAAAATGTAGTTACAAATAAATAGACTAGATACAAAGATTAGAAGATGCCAGATATGTTTTACAAGGACCTAGAAGAAATAAAAAAGAGTCAATCAATAATGAACAATGCATTAACTGAAATTAAAAGCACTCTGGAGGGAACCAGCAGCAGAATAACTGAGGCAGAAGAGAGGATAAGTGAGGTGGAAGATAGAATGGTGGAAATAAGTGAAGCATAGAGGATAAAAGGAAAAAAGAATTAAAAGAAATGAGGACAACCTCAGAGACCTCAGGGACCATGTAAAGCACCCCAACATTTGAATCATAGGTGTCCCAGTAAAAGAAGACAATAAGAAAGGGCATGAGAAAATACTTGAGGAGATAATAGTCAAAAACTTCCCTAAAATGGGGAAGGAAATAGCCACCCAAGTCCAAGAAACCCAGAGATTCTCAAATAGGAGAAACCCAAGTGAAACATCCCAAGACACATAATAATCAAACTAACAAGCATCAAACACAAAGAGCAAGTATTAAAAGCAGCAAGGGAAAAGCAACAAATAACACACAAGGGGATCCCCATAAAGATAACAACTGATCTTTCAATAGATATTGTTCAGGCCAGAAGAAAATGGCAGGACATACTTAAAGTGATGAAAGAGAAAAACTACAACCAAGATTACTCTTCCCAGCAAGGATCTCATTTAGATATGGAGGAGAAATCAAAAGCTTTACAGACAAGCAAAAGCTGAAAGAACTCAGCACCACCAAACCAGCTCTTCAACCAATGCTAAACGATCTTCTCTAGACAGGAAACACATAAAAGCTTTATAAAAATGAACCTAAAACAACAAAGTAAATGGTAACAGGATCATACTTATCAATAGTTACCTTAAATGTAAATGGATTAACAGTTCCAACCAAGAGACAAAGACTGGCCAAATGGATACAAAAACAAGACCCCGATATATGCTGTCTACAAGAGACTGCCTCAAACCTAGGAACACATACAGACTGAAAATGAGGGGCTGGAAAATGATATTTGATGCAAATGGGGACCAAGAGAAAGCAGTAGTAGTAATACTTGTATCAGATAAAGTAGATTTTGAAATAAAGAATGTGGTAAGGACACTACATACTGCCCAAGGGATCAATCCAAGAAGAAGATATAACATTTATAAATATATACACACCCAATATAGGAGCCCCGCAACATGGAAGACAAATGAAAACAAGTATGAAAGGGGAAACTAACAGTAACATAATAGTGAGGGACTTTAAAATACTCCACTCCCACCGATGTATAGCTCAACCAAACAGAAAATCAGCGAGGAAACACAAGCTTTAAGTGATACAATGGACCAGTTAGAGTTAATTGATATCTACAGGTATTTCACCCCAAAACAGTAGATTTCACCTTTTTCTCAAGTGCACACAGAGCATTTTCCAGGACAGATCACATCCTGGGCCAGATCTAGCCTTGGTAAATTTCTAAAAAATTGAAATCATTTCAAGCACAATTTTGATCAAAATATGGTAAGATTAGATGTCCAAAATCACTGCAGCCATTAAATTAAAAGACGCTTGCTCCTTTGAAGAAAAGCTATGACCAACCTAGACAGCACATTAAAAAGCAGAGACATTATTTTGCCAACAAAGGTCTGTCTAGTCAAATCTATGGTTCATCCATTAGTCATGCATGGATGTGAGAGCTGGAGCATAAAAAAAGGTGAGCACTGAAGAATTGATGCTTTTGAACTGTGGTGTTGGAGAAGACTCTTGAGAGTCCCTTGGACTATGAGGAGATCCAACTAGTCAATCTTAAAGGACATCAGTCTTGAATATTCATTGGAAGGACTGATATTGAAGCTGAAACTCCAATACTTGGGTTACCTGATGTGAAGAACTGACTCACTGGAAAAGACTGAAGGTGGGAAGAGAAGGGAATGACAGAGGATGAGACAATTGGATGGCATCACTGACTTGATGGCCATGAGTTTGAGCAAGCTCTGGGGGTTGGTGATGGATAGGGAGGCCTGGCGTGCTGCAGTCCATGGGGTTGCAAGGATGTACATAACTGAGTGACTGAACTGAACTGAACTGAACAGGAAAAAAATTATTAAAAATATAAACATATAGAGGATAAACAACAAACTTCTGGATAACCAACAGATCATGGAAGAAATCAAAAAGGAAATAAAAATATGCATAGAAACAAATGAAAATTAAAGCATGACAACCCAAAATCTATGGCATTCAGTAAAAGCAGTGCTATGAGAGAGGTTCATAGCAATATTAGCCTACCTTGAGAAACACCAAATAAACAACCCAACTTTACATCTAAAGCAACTAGAAAAAGAAGAACAGAAGAACCCCAAAGTTAGTAGAAGGAAAGAAATCATAAAAATCAGAGCAAAAATAAATGAAAAAGAAATGAAGGGGACTATAGCATAGATCAACAAAACTAAAAGCTGGTTCTTTGAGAAGATATCTAAAATACACAAACCATTAGCCAGACTCATCAAGAAAGAAAGGAGAAGAAAAACATCAATAAAATTAGCAACAAAAATGACAAATCACAACAGCCAACACAGAAATACCAAAGATCATAAGAGACCACTGTGATCAATTATATGCCAATAAAATGGACAACTTGGAAGAAATGGACAAATTCTTAGAAAAGTATAACCTTCCAATATTGAACCAGGAAGAAACATAAAATCTTAACAGACCCATCACAAGCATGGAAATTGAAGCTGTAATCAAAAATATTCCAACAAACAAAAACCCAGGACCAGATGGCTTCACAGCTGAATTCTATTGAAAATTTAGAGAAGAGCTAACACCTATCCTACTCAAGCTCTTCCAGAAAATTGCAGAGAATGGTCAACTCCCAAACTCATTCTAAGTGGCCACCATCATCCTAATACCAAAACCAAACAGAGATGCCACAAAAAAGAAAACTACAGGCCAATATCACTGAGGAACACTGATGCATAGATTTTCAACAAAATTCTAGCAAAGAGAGTCCAACAACATTAAAAAGATCATTTATCATTACCAAGTGGGCTTTATTCCAGGAACTAAAGGATTCTTCAATATTCACATATCAATCGATGTGATACACCACATTAACAAATTGAAAGATAAAAAACATATGTTTATTTCAATAGATGCAGAAAGTCTTTGACAAAATTCAACACCCAGTTGTGATAAAAAAAACTCCAGAAAGCAGGCATAGAAGGAACATACCTCAACATAACAAAAGCCATATATGACACACCCACAGCATACATTATCCTCAAAGGCAAAAAATTGAAAGCATTTCCTCTAAAATCAGGGACAAGACAAGGGTGCCCACTCACACCACTACTATTCAACATAGTTTTGAAAGTCCTAGCCACAGCAGTCAGAGAAGAAAAAGACATAAAAGGAACCCAGATTGGAAAAGAAGTAACCTCTCACTGTTTGCAGATGACATGATCCTCTGCATAGAAAACCCTAAAGACTCCACCAGAAAATTACTAGAGCTAATCAATGAATATAATAAATTTTCAGGATACAAAATTAATATACAAAAATCCCTTGCATTCTGATACACTAGCAATGAAAAAAGAGAAAGACAAATTAAAGAAACATTCCCATTCACCATTGCAATGAAAAGAATAAAATACTTAGGAATAAGATTTACCTAAAGAAACGAAAGACCTAAATATAGAAAACTATAAAACACTGGTGAAAAATATCAAATATGACACAAATAGATGGAGAAATACACCATGTTTGTGGATTGGGAGAATCAATATAGTGAAACTGAGTATACTACCCAAAGCAATCGATAGATTCAGTGCAATCTCTATCAAGCTATCAACAGTATTTTTCACAGAACTAAAACAAATAATTTCACAATTTGTATGTGAAACACAAAAAACCTCAAATAGCCAAAGCAATCTTGAGAAAGAAGAATGGAACTGAAAGAATCAATGTTCCTGACTTCAGACTATACTACAAAGCTACAGTCATTAAGACAGTATGGAACTGGCACAAGACAGAAATATAAATCAATGGAACAAAATAGAAAGCCCAGAGATAAATCCATGCACCTACAGAAACTTCATCTTTGACAAAGGAGGCAAAAATACACAATGGAGAGAAGACAATCTCTTTAGCAAGTGTTGCTGGGAAAACTGATCAACCAGGTATAAAAAAAATGAAACTAGAACACTTTCTAGCACCATACACAGAATGGATTAAACTCAAAGTGAATTAAAGATCTAAATGTAAGACCAGAAGCTCTAAAACTCTTAGAGGGAAACATAGGCAGAGCATTCTCTGAGATAAATCACATCAAGATCCTCTATGACCCATATCTCAGAGTAATGGAAATGAAAACAAAAATAAACAAATGGGACCTAATTAAACTTAAAAGCTTTTGCACAACGAAGGAAATTATAATCAAGGTGAAAAGGCAGCCTTTAGAATGGGAAAAAATAATAGCAAATGAAACAACTGAGAAAGAATTAATCTCAAAAACATACAAGCAGCTCATGAAGCTCAATACCAGAAAAATAAATGACCCAATAAAAAAGTGGGCTAAAGAACTAAACAGACATTTCTCCAAAGAAGACTTACAGATGGCTAACAAATATATGAAAAGATGCTCAATACCACTCATTTTCAGAGAAATGCAGTGAAGCACCATCTCACACAGGTCAGAATGGCTGCTGCCAAAAAGTCTATAAACAATACTAGAACCTATCATACAGAGTGAAGTGAGTCAGAAAGAGAAAGACAAATATCGTATTCTAACACACCTATACAGAATCTAGAAAAATGGTACTGAAGAACTTATTTACAGGGCAGCAATGGAGAAATAGACACAGAGAATAGACTTATGGACATGGGGAGAGGGGAGGAGAGAGTAGGAGGTAAAGAAAGAGTAACATGGGAACTTACATTACCATATGTAAAATAGATAGTCAATGGGAATTTGCTGTATGGCTCAGGAAACTCAAACAGGGGCTCTGTATCAACCTAGAGGGGTGGGATGGGGAAGGGGATATATGTATACCTATGGCTGATTCAAGTTGAGATTTGACAGAAAACAACAAAATTCTGTAATGCAAATATCCTTCAATTAAAAAAATAAATTAAAAAAGTCTACAAACAATAGGTGCTGGAGAGGATATGGGGAATAGGGAACACTCTTCCACTGTTGGTGGGGATGCAAACTAGTTCAGCCACTATGGAGAACAGTGTGTAGATTCCTTTAAAAACTGGAAATGGAACTGCCGTACAACCTAGCAATCCCACTGCAGGCCATACACACCAAGGAAACCAAAATTGAAAGAGATATATGTACCCCAATGTTCATTGCAGCACTGCTTACAATAGCTAGGACATGGAAGCAACTTAGATGTCTGTCGGCAGATGAATGGATAAGCAAGTTATGGTACATATACACAATGGAATATTACTCAGCTTAAGAAAGAATGCATCTAAGTCAGTTCTAATGAGGTGGATGAAACTGGAGCCTATTATACAGAGTGAAGTAAGTCAGAAAGAGAAACATCAATATAGTATGCTGCTGCTGCTGTTGCTGCTAAGTCACTTCAGTCGTGTCCGACTCTGTGCGACCCCATAGATGGCAGCCTGCTAGGCTCCCCTGTCCCTGGGATTCTCCAGCCAAGAACACTGGAGTGGGTTGCCATTTCCTTCTCCAATGCATATTAATGCATATGTATGGAATTTAGAAAGACAGTAACAATGTAAGACAGAAAAAGAGACACAGAGGTAAAGAACAGATATCTGGACTGTGTGAGAGAAGGTGAGGTTGGGATGATTTGAGAGAATAGCATTGAAACATGTATATTACCATATGTAAAATAGATGATCACTACAAGTTCAATGCATGAAGCAAGGCACTCAAAGCCAGTGCTCTGGGACCACCCAGAGGGATGAGGTGGGGAGGAAGGTGGGAGGGGGGGTTCAGGATGGGGGTACACATGTTCACCCATGGCTGATTTATGTCAATGTGTGGCAAAAACCACCAAAATACTGTAAAGTTAAATTTGCCTCCAATTAAAATAAGTTAACTTAAAAAAAAGAAAAATGCAAAACTTTGTTTCACCTTTTGGCAGATTTGATCAAGAGTTCTTGTATTCCATAAAGAGTCTCTGAGCTTTCTCTTGCTAGAAATAACTCGTCTGCTAGTGATAGAAGAAGGTAAAGAGGAAGCCATGAGAATAGGGCAGGGGCTACTCCTGAGGAATAGGTGGCACACCATTAATATCTAGGGGGCTTCAGAACCACTCAATTCTTGCCCTTCTTCATCAAGGCAAATCCATGTACAAGGTGGAAAATGAATCAAATAGCCCTGCTGGAAGGGAATTGAATCCCAATATAGAGGAGGAGATGTTTCATCAAGTGCTTAATAGCTGTAAATGAACTATGAAGTTACCAGCTTCAAACGAGTTACATTTCTGAGAAGGGGAAGGATTTGCAAACATGATTCTAAAACCACTTTAGGTGATCAGGCAGCACTCTGTTTTTTCAGACTTTGTCTCTTTCTTTAGGTTGAATTCAGTTTCTCCAGAGAACAGTCTTCTAATCTCTGCATGAGGAAGAATATGTCCCCTGCCATCATTCTGAGGATCAGCTGTGGAAAAGGGACTTAGGATCCCCGAGTTTAGCAAAATGCCTCTGCGGTATGCCCACCTCACCTGAGGCCGCTCCAGTATCTGGAGAATCTTCAGCCTCTCTTGTTCAATTTCTATTCAATTTCTCCACAGAATAATCTTCTCCCTTTAAGGGGTGTCTGTGGAGAGCTAGGGGAAGAGGCCTGTGACATAAAGCCTTTCTGAACAGAGTTCTGAATTGAGATTGCAATGCTGTTGTCAGTATTTTTCAATACTGTGTTAGACGATTTTAATTGAAATACATCATGCAAACAAAAACCCACAGCTTGATAAATTATCACATTCATGAAGTCACTACCCAGATGAAGAACTTGACTACCTCTTTATCAGTTTTGACCAGGAATATAGTTAGATTCTTCTGGGCTTCCCTGGGGGCTCAGCAGCACACAATCTGCCTGCAAAACAGGAGACACAGGAGATACATATTTGATCCTCAGGTCCAGAAGATGCCCTGAAGAAGGGCATGGTAACCCACTCCAGTATTCTTGCCTGGAGAATCTCATGGACAGAGGAGCCTGGCGGGCTATAGTCCATAGGGTCACAAAGAGTTGGACACAACTGAAGCGACTTAGCATGCATACATAGTTAGATTTTTACCTGGTTTAACAACAAAATACAAATTATCTTGATTAGTGAGAGTTTCTGTGCTGTGACAGGAAACTTTGCGGTGGTCTTTTCCTGTTAAACTCATATATCATTCATTTGGATAACACCATTGAAAGCGAACTTATCAAATTATTAATCAAGACAAAGGGGAAAAGAAAGCTAAAACTTTGTTTTACATGACAGACTCAAGAACCAATAAATTTTTTGCTTTCATTTAAAGTTCAGCTGTTGAAATGGAAGCTTAGAGTTACAGACTTAGATAAATAGCAATATATATCTGAAGAACTTGAGAGTTTTAGTAGAGTACAAGCACTAACCTACTCCAATGTTAGGAAAATCTTAAGCTGAATTATTGGCAAGCCCAAACTCCAGAGAGAATAATCAGTCATCTCATTTGACTGCTTAGTTGACTGCACCTGGAACAGTATATCATGATTACTATGGTACATTTTGATTCAAAACAATAACCAGGAAGGGCTTAAGTTCCAGCAATAATGAAACCAAAATAGTGTGAGTGAGTGTAGAGACCTAGTCTAGAGCTGGTTTATCAAGTATGAAAGACACTGGCTTCATGTAGCCACTGATGCAATTGGTAGCATAAATTATAGAACATATTCATCATTACAGAAGTTCTTTTAGAAAGCACTGACTGGTGACAAAAGGACGAAATACAAATTCCTCTGTAGAAGAGGCTGAGGCATTCTTTATTGCCTCAGAGAGAAGAACGTTACTAGGAAATAAAGGTATAGAATTATTTTTTAATAGTTCAAACTTTGAAAGAAATTTATAGCCATTAGAGTTTGTTGCTTGCTTCTTTCTTGATGGCTTACACAGCAGCAGCTGCTGCTGCTAGGTCGAGTCAGTCGTGTCCAACTCTGTGTGACCCCATAGACAGCAGCCCACCAGGCTCCGCCATCCCTGGGATTCTCCAGGCAAGAACACTGGAGTGGGTTGCCATTTGCTTCTCCAATGCATGCATGCATACTAAACTGCTTCAGTCGTGTCCGACTCTGTGCAACACTCTGGACAGCAGCCTACCAGGCTCCTCTGTCCACGTGATTCTCCAGGCAAAAATCTGGAATGGGTTGCCATTTCCTTCTCCAAGGCAGTAGCTATAGGATCTTTCATCAGTATTTCACAGAAGAAATCCCTAAGATGGGGGAAAGTTTGAACAGGGTTGTTTCCAATGATACTTTCAGCTCTGCCCGTGATTCTAAAGGAAATATTTTAACTTATTGTTATAATAATTTTCATATGGTTACAGGGTTTTTTCTCAATTGACCCTACTTGTACCTCTCCAATCAGGTCCATACCAAGCGGCTCAGCCCTGCAAAGAACCTTATTCTCTCTTGCCTCTTGGCACTTTCATTTTCTCTTCCTGATGCCTAGAACAATCTTCATCTCCCAGAACTTTGGTCCTCTTCATCTGGCTAACTCTCATGCATTCTGTTTCAGATAAGGCATTTCTGATGATAATTTTCTGATCTCTTCTCTCCAAGCCTGGTATGGGTAGTTTTCTGATATACTCAACACTGTTCTTTCCCTACCATGCCACTGGGCATATTGCATTGCAAAGGCCAATTTGCTTGTCTGTAAAATTTCCCTCAATGACTGTTATAGTGGTTATTATACTCACAGTAGCCTTCCCAGTTCCTACACAGTGTCTAGGGGGTACTAAGAAAGCTAAATAAAATAAAAATATGACTATTTTTCACTGAAACCAGTATAGGTTGAAAAAAATGCTTAGAAGGAAACTGATTTCAATGTAAATATTAAGTTGATGAATATTTAGTCATTGCTTAATAAAAATGAAGGCCTGTCTAGTCAAGGCTATGGTTTTTCCAGTGGTCATGTATGGATGTGAGAGTTGGACTATAAAGAAAGCTGAGTGCCAAAGAATTGATGCTTTTGAACTTTGGTGTTGGAGAAGACACTCGAGAATTCCTTTGACTGCAAGGAGATCCAACCAGTCCATCCTAAAGGAGATCAGTCCTGGGTATTCATTGGAAGGACTAATGTTGAAGCTGAAACTCCAATACTTTGGCCACCTGATGCGAATAATTGACTCTTTGGAAAAGACCCTGATGCTGGAAAAGATTGAGGGCAGGAGGAGAAGGGGACAACAGAGGATGGATGAGATGGTTGGACGGCATCACCAACTCAACGGACATGGGTTTGGATAAACTCCAGGAGTTGGTGATGGACAGGGAGGCCTGGCATGCTGCAGTTCATGGGGTCGCAAAGAGTCGGATATGACTGAGTGACTGAACTGAACAAAATGACACCACCCTTATGGCATAAAGTGAAGAAGAACTGAAGAGCCTCTTGATGAAAGTGAGAGAGGAGAGTGAAAAAGTTGGCTTAAAGCTCAACATTCAGAAAACTAAGATCACAGACTCTGATCCCATCACTTCATGGCTAACAGATGGGGAATCAGGGGAAAAAGTGGCAAACTTTATTTTTTGGGCTCCAAAATCACTGTGGATGAGCCATAAAGCTAAAAGATGCTTGCTCCTTGGAAGAAAAGTTATGATAAACCTAGATAGCATATTAAAAAGCAGAGGCATTACTTTGTCAACAAAGGTTTGTCTAGTCAAGGCTATGATTTTTCTAGTAGTCATGTATGGATGTGAGAGTTGGACTATAAAGAAAGCTGAGCACCAAAGAATTGATACTTTTGAACTGTGGTATTGGAGAAGACTCTTGAAAGTCCCTTGGACTGCAAGGAGATCAAACCAGGCAATCCTAAAGAAAATCAGTCCTGAATATTCACTGGAAGGACTGATGCTGAAGCTGAGACTCCAAAACTTTGGCCACCTGATGTGAAGAACTGACTCATTGTAAAAGACTCTGATGCTGGGAAAGATTGAAGGCGGTCGGAGAAGGGGATGACAGAGGATGAGGTGGTTGGATGGCATCACCGACTCAATGGACATGAGTTTAAGTGAACTCTGGGAGTTGGTGATGGACAGGGAGGCCTGCTGTGCTGCTGTCCATGGGGTCACAAAGAGTCTGACATGACTGAGCGACTGAACTGAACAAAATCAGCATACCTATAGGTACACAGACTTTTCAAGAAAGTTAAAACACTTGGCAGTGATGTGAGAGGGAGAGGGAGAGGAAAAATAGTGGTTTGTTTATCACTCAGTTAATATACATTCTATGAGACTAGTATTATGCAATTACAAAACCACTCAATTATATCACAAGAAAGGAACACTGCAGAGAATATCCCTTACAACTATAGATACAAAAATCCACAAAAACATACTAGCAAGCCAAATCTAGTAACAAAAAAGGATACCATTTTCTAATAGAATTTGAGTCACTGACTCAATGGCTATGAGATTGAGTAAACTCTGGGAGTTGGTGATGGACAGGGAGGCCTGGCGTGCTGCAGTCCATGGGGTAGTAAAGAGTTGGACACAACTGAACAACTGTACTGAACTGAAGAGGATTTATCCCTGAAATATCACTTCAGTTCAGTTCAGTCGCTCAGTCATGTCCAACTCTTTGTGACCCCATGGACTACAGCACTCCAGGCTTCCCTATCCATCACCAACTCCTGGAGCTTTCTCAAGCTCATGTCCATCAAGTCAGTGATTCCATCCAACCATCTCATCCGCTGTCATCCCCTTCTCTTCCTACCTTCAGTCTTTTCCAGTGAGTCAGTTCTTCACATCAGGTGGCCAAAGTATTGGAGTTTCAGCTTCAGTATCGGTCCTTCCAATGAATATGCAGGACTGATTTCCTTTAAGATAGATTAGTTGGATCCCTTTGCAGTCCAAGTGATTCTTAGGAGTCTTTCACAGTTCAAAAGCATCAATTCTTCAGTGCTCAGCTTTCTTTATGATCTAACGCTCACATGCATGCATGACTACTGGAAAAACCATAGCTTTGACTAGATGGACCTTTGTTGGCAAAGGAATGTCTCTGCTTCTTAATATGCTGTCTACGTTGGTCATAGCTTTTCTTCCAAGGAGCAAGCATCTTTTAATTTTATGGCCGCAGTCACCATCTGCAGTGATTTTGGAGCCCAAGAAAATAAAGTCCTTCAATGTCTCCATTGTTTCCCCATCTATTTGCCATGAAGTGATGAGACCAGATGCCATGATCTTTTTTTTTTTTTTGAGTGTTGAGCTTTAAGCCAACTTTTTCACTCTCCTCTTTCACTTTCATCAAGAGGCTCTTAAGTTCCACTTTGCTTTTACCATAATGGTGGTGTCATCTGCATATCTGAGGTTATTGATTTTTCTCCCAGCAATCTTAATTCCAGCTTGTGCTTCATCCAGCCCAGCATTTCACATTATGTACTCTCAGTTCATTTCAGTTCAGTTGCTCAGTCGTGCCCGATTCTTTGTGACCCAATGAGCTGCTGCACACCAGGCCTCCCTGCCCAACACCAACTCTTGGAGACCACCCAAACTCATGTCCATTGAGTCAGTGATGCCATCCAGCCATCTCATCCTCTGTCATCCCCTTCTCCTCCTGCCCTCAATCTTTCCCAGCATCAGGGTCTTTCCAAATGAGTCAGCTCTTCTCATCAGGTGGCCAAAGTATTGGAGTTTCAGCTTCAACATCAGACCCTCCAGTGAACACCCAGGACTGATTTCTTTTAGGATGGACTTGTTTGGATCTCCTTGAAGTCCAAGGGACTCTCAAGAGTCTTCTCCAATGCCACAGTTAAAAAGCATCAATTCTTCAGCACTCAGCTGTGTTTATAGTCCAACCCTCACATCTATACATGACCACTGGAAAAATCATAGCCTTGACCAGACAGACCTTTGTGGACAAAGTAATGTCTATGCTTTTTAATATGCTGTCTAGGTTGGTCATAACTTTCCTTCCAAGGAGTAAGCGTCTTTTAATTTCATGGCTGCAATCACCATCTGCAGTGATTTTGGAGCCCCTAGAAATAAAGTCTGACACTGTTTCCACTGTTTCCCCATCTATTTTCCATGAAGTGATGGGACCAGGTGCCATGATCTTAGTTTTCTGAATATTAAGGTTTAAGTCAGCTTTTACACACTCCTCTTTCACTTTCATCAAGAGGCTCTTTAGTTCTTCTTCACTTTCTGCCATAAGGGTGGTGTCATCTGCATATCTGAGGTTATTGATATTTCTCCAGGCAATCTTGATTCCAGCTTGTGCTTCATCCAGTCCAGAGTTTCTCATGATGTACTCTGCATATATGTTAAATAAGCAAGGTGACAATATACAGCCTTGACCTCTTTCTTTCCCAGTTTGGAACCAGTCTGTTGTTCCATGTCTAGTTCTAATTGTTGCTTCTTGACCTGCATACAGATTTCTCAAGAGGCAGGTCAGGTGGTCTGGTATTCCCATCTCTTTAAGAATTTTTCAGTTTGTTGTGATCCACACAGTCAAAGGCTTTGGCATAGTCAATAAAGCAGAAGTAGATGCTTTTCTGGAACTCTCTTGCTTTTTTTATGATCCAGCATATATTGGTAATTTGTTCTCTGGAACATCTGGAAGTTCTTGGTTCATGTACTGTTGAAGCCTGGCTTGGAGAACTTTGAGCATTACTTTGTTAGTGTGTGAGATGAGTGCAATTGTGAGGTAGTTTGAGCCTTCTTTGGTATTGTTTTTCTTTGGGCTTGGACTGAAAACTGACCTTTTCCAGTCCTGTGGCCGCTGCTGAGGTTTCCAAATTTTCTGGCATATTGATGCAACTTTCACAGCATCATCTTTTAGGGTTTGAAATAGCTCAGCTGGAATTCCATCACCTCCACTAGCTTTGTTTGTAGTGATGTTTCCTAAGGCCCACCTGACTTCAGACTACAGCATGTCTGGCTCTAGGTGAATGATAACACCATCATGATTATCTGGGTCACGAAGATCTCTTTTTTGTATCCTTCTTCTGTGTATTCTTGCCACCTCTTTTTAATAGCTTCTGCCTCTCTTAGGCCCATACCATTTCTGTCCTTTATTGTGCCCATCTTTGCATGAAATGTTCACTTAGTATCTATGATCTTCCTGAAGAGATCTCTAGTCTTTCCCATTCTATTGTCTTCCACTATTTCTTTGTGCTGATCCCTGAGGAAGGCTTTCCCTGCTATTATTTGGAACTCTGCATTCAGATGGGTATATCTTTCCTTTTCTCCTTTGCCTTTAGCTTCTCTTCTTTTCTCACCTACTTGTAAGGCCTCCTCAGACAACCATTTTGCACATGCCAGAAATATAAAGGTTAGTTTAACATTCCCAAACCAATAAACATCATTTTAATAGAATAAAAGAATAAAAACCATCTCAATAGGTGGAGGAAAAATTATTCTAGAAAAATCCAGCAGTATCATGCTGAAAACACTCAACACACTAGCAGTAGAAGAGAAATACCTCAACCTGATAAAAGGGCATCTACCACAAACCATATCAAACATCTACCACAGCTAGCATATTTAATGATGAAATACTAATGGCTTTTCTTGTAAGATCAGGAACAGAACAAGGATGTCTGCTCTTGTCATTTCTGTTTGTCATAGTAATGGAGGCTCTAGACAGGCTAACTAAGCAAGAAAAAAAAATAAAAGGTATCTAGATCGGAAAAGAAGAGTAAATTTAGCACTATTTGCAGATGGCATAATGTTTTATTTAAAAAAGTCCTCAACTAAAACTAATTAGAACAATGAATTAGCTATTATAACTAATAATTATAATTATTAGTCAACTGAAATTAATCAGAATAGCAACCCCATGGACTGTAGCTTGACAGGCTCCTCTGTTAATGGAATCTCCCAGGCAAGAATACTGGAGTGGGACTCTGTGGATGAGGGCAAGGGTGGGATGATATGGGAGAATGGCATTGAAACATGTTAATTATCATGTGTGTAATCAATTGCCAGGCCAGGACTGATGCTCGGGGCTGGTGCATCGAGATTTCCCGGGGGAAGGGAGGAGGGGGGGAGGAAGGAGGGGGGTTCTGGAGGGGGAGCATATGAAAACCCATGGCGATATCATGTCATTGTATGGCAAAACTAATGAAAAAAAATAGTAAAAAAAAAAAAAAAGAATACTGGAGTGGGTAACCATTCTCTTCTCCAGGGGTTCTTATCATCCCAGGGATCAAAAATGGGTCTCCTGCATTGCAGATGGCTTCTTTACCATCTAAGCCACCAGCAAAGCCTTTTTAGAATAACTAAATGGGTTTACCTAGGATGCAAAGTACAAGAACAGCATATAAAGATAAATTGTGTTTCTATGCACTAATGAAATCAAGCAGGACCCTCAGGAGCCCTCCCAGGTACAAAAGCCCTTCCTTGTTCCCTGTTTCTTATTTGCATTAAAAGGTTTTAGTCTCCCAGGGGCATCCCCTGAGCCACAGAAGTATAGCTTAAGAATTAATGATTGATAAGATACAGACATATAGGACAAAAATAGCAGTTAGGCCAAGAGAACTGCTAACAATTTAAACAGTGAGTCAATCATATGATAATCACAGAATCTTTAGTTTTCCCACAGAAGGACATAGATAACACTCAGATACATACACATTCCTAAGCTGTTTTGCACAGTTCAAGAGGCTAGAAGCTGAGATCAGGTGTTGCCAGAGTGGATTTCTTCGGAAGTCTGTTCCATTAGCAACATTCTGAGGGAGAGTCTGTTTCAGCCCTCTCTCCCGGGTTGTGGCCGCTATTCCAGTCTCTGGTGTTCTGCGATGTGTATTGATAGATGCAGACCTCAGATCTCTGCTTTCACTTTCACACAGTGTTCTGTGTGTGTTCGTGTCTACCTTTTTGTCTGAATTTCCCCTTTTTACAAGGACACCGATCCTACTGGATTAGGAAAGTGAGAGCAAAGTGAAACTGACAGTGGCTCAGTTCTGTCCAACCCTTTGGGGCCCCACGGGCTGTAGCCCGCAGGCTCCTCTGTCCATGGCGTTCTCCAGGCAAGGATACTGGAGTGAGCAACCATTTGCTTCTCCAGGGGATCTTCCTGACCTTGGAACCAAACCCAGGTCTCTTGCATTGCAGACAGATTCTTTACCATTTGAGCCAGCAGGGAAGCCACTCGGCTAGAGCCTTACCCTGATAACCTCATCTTAACCTGATCTTCTTCAAATACCCTATTTCCAAGTAAGGTCACATTCACAGATCCTGGGGGTTAGAGCTCCAAACTCTTTGCGGGGAGGTGGAGGGTGGGAACATTGCAATGCAGTAAGAAACAGTCAGGACATTATTATTTTCTTTATTTTTCTATTTCTTCTAAATAGAAGCCAAGATGTAAGACTCTTGTTTCCTTCTAAAAAACTCACTGCATTCTCCTTATAAGACTGTAATACATAGAGAAGATATTCACCTTTTTAACCTCCTGTTAGCTTGAATACTTACTTGGAAGAAGTGGAACTTTTCCAAGTGAAATTTCAGAATGCTTCTGTGTCCTTCAATGACCTTAAAAGTCATTTAATTTAGTCACCTTTCTAGACTTGAATTTCCTTTATGTAATGATGGACATGGAACTGGGCTTGGAACTGGGACCATCTGATTCCAAGAGCAATTCAAGTAGCTCCCTTTCTGACTGGTGACAGTATTTTGCTTGAAGCCCTGCAGTCTGAGGAAAGGGCTTAAGAATTACAGTGTTCCCTGGTTTGGAGACAGTTTATTGTGCAGCCTGTCCGTGTGACCTTGGGTGATTCCTTAACTGAATCTTTGTTTCTTTGTCTATAAAATGAGACTACTAATACTTACCTTGCACAGTTAGCTAAAAAAAAAAAAGCTTTTTTAAAATAGCGAAGTACCCAATACAAAACAGAAACAAGACCAACAAAAAGCTGCAAATTAAACAAAACAACTGAGATTTGATTTTCTAAATTAATTGACCAATGTTTCTCAAATGCACCGTCAAGGAAATGAAAAGCTTGGAACCAATACTTACCCTTTTCATTGCAAGTTCTGTTTTCCCGTAGACACACCACCTGAGCTCTTTTTTTCTGTAAAGTGGTGGGTAGATATACTCACTAAATTAAATTGATAAGAGTATAAAATGCACATAAAATAGCCATTAGTTCACAATACTATAACTAAACAGTTTTATTAAAAATAAACACATGAAAAATTTGTCTTCAATTTGTTTTTACTTCCTTTTCCCCCACTTTGGTCTTACTGTGCAGCATATGAGATCTTTGTTCCCTGACCAGGGATTGAACCTGAGTCCCCTGCAATGGAAGCAAGGATTTCTAACCACTGAACTGCCAAGGACTTCCTGATATTCCTTCAATTTGATTGGAAATTTTACGTTGCAATGATGTTTTTCAGCCATTTTGTCAGTTTTTCTTATTTTAGTCCAAAGAAATCATGTTTTATTTTTCAGTATCTCTTATAACACTACAAAAATGAAAGTGATATTCCCACTATGCTGAATTGAAAGCATAAAATAAGTCTGGAACTAGATGGTCACGGTGGCTATTCCCCCAGATAATTATGCTGATAAAAGTGAATAGTCTTCTTAAATTGTTGATGGGCATCTAGGTTGTTTCCATGTCTTAGCTATTGTAAACAATGCAGCGATGAACATTGGGGTGCACGTGGCTCTTTCAATTGTGTTCATTCTATTCCTCTTTATTCTTATCTTCCTGCCCTCCTTTCTTCTTTCCCTTTCTTTCTATTTACTTATGCTGCTTTTAATTCAGTGTATTCAAGTTGCAACAAAGGGGGAACTGATCAATTCACCTACTCAGGACTTTACAGTCAGTGGAGTACATTCCATATTCCCTTTGTTTTCAGGTGTATTTCTACACAAACTGGCCAAAGTGATAGCGAGGAAGGGGTCCTTTCTCAAGCTCAGAACACTATGCCTCTTGGATTCGCATTTGTCTATAACTATGAGCTGCTTCCTATGGTAATGGAAGTGTTACAGTTTAATAAACATAGATTTTGAGCAAGTTAATTTTGAATTGATAAGGCTTAACTTCACTGGTGGTATCAGTTATCAACTAAGACACAGAGCTTGATGTTTAAGAATTTATATATTCTTTCAGGAAATTTTTTACTTAGTTTTAATTATGTATCAAACTCTGCTAGGCACTAAGATACTCAAGGAGGCATGAGAGAGTGATTCCTGTCTTCATAAAATGTATGGTATGAGGAAGATTAAGGTTGATTAAACAAGTATTAATAATTATAAAAGAGCTCTGAGAAGGAAGAGAGGCACAAGGAACTTTGGGGACCCAGAGTAGCAGGATCTTTCTTGCCTGGTGAAGGCTGTTTCCCTTCAAAAGAGAAGGTTCCCATAGAAAGTAATGTTTACCTGAGACATGAATGAATGATGTCAAGTTACCCAGGAAGAGGGGGGAGAGTGGGCAGGAGGGGATGAGTCATCTAAATCAGGGGACCTGGTGCTAAGGTCTGGTGGTGAGAGTATGGATTACATTGCCACCCACTGAGAGAAGGATGGAAGCAGTAGGGTGAAGGTGAGAGGAGTCAGAGAGAAAAACCTCATTTGTGCTTGGGAGGTGTTTTAGGCAAGGGAGCTTGCCGTTCCCTGAAGTCAATAACTAGAAGCCAGGTGAGGGGAAAAATACTCAAGGGATGTGTAGTTCATTTTTCATCAGAGCACCTGTTACCATCACTGATTCCCTCTTTCCTCTCCTATGTATTCCCATCAGTTCAAAATACTATTTATTTGGTGCTGTTGCCCAGAGCCCATTGGCTGCCCAGTTGAGCCTGGGCCAGTCATAGACATCCAGGGGTAGAAGAGTTTAATGGTTAACTGAATAGCAGAGACTGGGAGGCAGCCTGAACAACATAAGGAGATAAAAGCTAGCTCCTATGAGCTCTGTGTTAATCAATTTTTATTCTTCACTGACCACATTCCACCAAGTAACTACCAAGTACATGATTCTAAATAAGTTTATCCAGTGAACAAATGAATTTAGAGCCCTACAGTACTGCATGGAAATAAAGCCGTGTTTCTCTACCATCTTGCTTTCATCACTTCCTATACATATAAACGTGTACTAATTATTTAACTTTGGAGAAGGAAATGGCAATCCACTCCAGTATTCTTCTTCTTTTGTTTTTTTTAAAAGACATTTATTCAGCGTCATGATCAGACTATTACATTTAGCAATCAACAGCATGGGTGCAAAAAAAATTCTACATTAAAACCCTTTGTTGGAATGCTTTACACTTTCCACAGAACAGAAACTAAAATAACCTGTTATACAATTAGTCACAAGTACAGTCCTTGAGTTTTTTGCCCATACACATGAGTCTTTGTAGCAGCTAGGCCCTGCCACCACTGTGCTTGGCTGAGTTCACAAATCTGTTGTAACCTGTAGCTTCCCTGTCACTTCTCTGGCTCTCCTCTCAGGCTAAGCTTTGTTTCCTGGCAGTAATTAAAACCTTCTGCCACTGCCATAGCTACTGCTGCTGCTGGAACCACCGTAGCCACCTTGGTTTCGTGGTTTGGCAAAGTACTGGCCTCCACCACCACAGGGGCCAGAACTTCTGCCTCCAAAGTTTCCTCCTTTCATGGGTCCAAAATTTGAAGATTGATTGTTGTAATTGCCAAAATCATTGTAGCTTCCGCCACCTCCAAAACTGCTTCCACTACCACCGCCAAAGCCGCCTCCGCCTCCACCGTTGTTATAGCTGTCATAGCTGCCACTCCCGCCACAGCCACCGCCCTGGTTTCCATAACCCTGTCCACCACCTCCATAGCCTCTGCTTCCTCCAGAGTAACCAGGGCCGCCTCCTCCATAACCACCGTCATGACCAAATCCATTAGAACCATCCCCTCTGCCACCATATCTGCCACCACCACGGCTGCCACCAAAGCCACCTCGACCACTGAAGTGTCCTCCACGACCAAAGTTGTCATTTCCACCGAAACCACCTCCACGACCGCCACCAAAGTTTCCAGAACCACTTCGACCTCTCCGGCTGGATGAAGCACTAGCCATCTCTTGCTGAGACAGGGCTTTTCTCACTTCACAGTTGTGGCCATTCACAGTGAATGACAATCTTGTCTACGGAGTCATGGTCATCAAAGGTTACCAAAGCAAAGCCTCTCTTTTTGCCACTGCCCTGGTCAGTCATGATATCAATCACTTCAATTTTCCCATACTGTTCAAAATAATCTCTCAGGTGATGTTCTTCAGTGTCTTCTTTAATGCCACCAACAAAAATCTTTTTCACAGTTAAGTGGGCACCAGGTCTTTGAGAATCTTCTCTTGAGACGGCCCTCTTTGGTTCCACAACTCTTCCGTCCACTTTGTGTGGCCTTGCATTCATGGCCGCATCCACCTCCTCCACCGTGGCATATGTGACAAACCCAAAGCCTCTGGAGTGCTTGGTGTTAGGATCCCTCATAACCACACAGTCTGTGAGCGTTCCCCATTGCTCAAAATGGCTCCTCAGACTCTCATCGGTTGTTTCAAAGCTCAATCCTCCGATGAAGAGCTTCCGCAGCTGTTAGGGCTCTTTGGGAGACTCTGATTTAGACATGATGGCAGTGGAGGCGGGGAAGACTTCAGCGATGCTTTCTCAGCGGCGTCCACGGGCAGAAAGGAGTAACCTCACGAACGTATCTGCCAGCCTACCTTCGGCCTCCACTCCAGTATTCTTGCCTGGAAAATTCCATGGACAAAGGAGCGTGGTGGGCTACAGTCCCTGGGTCACAAAGAGTCAGACACGGCTGAGCACTTGTAAGCAGCAAACCTTAGTCTTCTTAAAATGATGAAAGATTAAAGCCAACAATTAGTACAGTCTTTAGTTCAAAGATTTTATATATTGAGACTACTAGAAATGATATTCTTCTTCTACAGGTAAATTGGTTATTTCCCAGAAATCTTAAAGGCTTAAAAGACATAGAGCTTTTGTGGACTTAATTTAAAATGTTAGGATATGTCTCACTTTTCAGCAAATACTTATCATCTTCTTAATGGATTAGATTTTAGTGGATGAAGCCTGCCATTAGGATACTCACCTTCTCAAGGGAGAACAAACAACCCAAGTAAAAAAACATCACCTTTTGCTGAGTATGAAGATAGAAATGAGCCCAAAGACCTGACAAGTGGTAATAGGGGTTCTTGGGAAATCTAGGAGAGGAGATTGTAGCGAGGAGATAGGGGAAGGAAAGGAGAGCAGGGAGGAAGAGGTGATGGGGGAGGGGAGACACGGGAGGGATGTGAGTGCACATCTGTGCAGTGTTGATTTCTGAGCAACTTGGCTCACACTGTAAAGATCTGATTAATTTACAGGACTGATTAATTTATAATATTTAAAAATTTATAAGATGGCCAATGTATGAGTGCTGCACTCAATATGCCAGTGAATTTGGAAAACTCAGCAGTGGCCACAGGACCGGAAAAGGTCAGCTTTCATTCCAATCCCAAAGAAAGGCAATGCCAAAGAATGCTCAAACTACTGCACAATTACACTCATCTCACATGCTTGCAAAGTAATGCTCAAAATTCTCCAAGCCAGGCTCCAATAGTACATGAACCAAGAACTTCCAGATGTTCATGCTGGATTTAGAAAAGGCAGAGGAACCAGAGATCAAATTGCCAAAATCCACTGGATTATCAAAAAAGCAAGAAAGTTCCAGAAAAACATCTACTTCTGCTTTATTGACTACGCCAAAGCCTTTGACTATGTGGATCACAACGAACTCTGGAAAATTCTTAAATAGATGGGAATACAAGACCACCTGACTTGGCTCTTGAGAAACCTGTATGCAGGTCAGGAATCAACAGTTAGAACTGAGCACAGAATAACAGACTGGTTCCAAATAGGAAAAGGAGTATATCAGGGCTGTATATTGTCACCCTGCTTATTTAACTTCTATGCAGAGTACATCATGAGAAATGCTGGGCTGGAGGAAGCACAAACTGGAATCAAGATTGCCTGGATAAATATCAATAACCTCAGATGTGCAGATGACATTACCCTTTCGGCAGAAAGTGAAGAAGAACTAAAGAGCCTCTTGATGAAAGTGAAAGAGGAGAGTGAAAAAGTTGGCTTAAAGCTCAACATTCAGAAAACTAAGATCATGGCATCTGGTCCCATCACTTCATGGCAAATAGATGGGGAAACGGTGGAAACAGTGTCAGACTTTATTTTTTTGGGCTTCAAAATCACTGCAGATGGTGACTGCAGTCATGAAATTAAAAGATGCTTACTCCTTGCAGCATATTAAAAAGCAGAGACATTGCCAACAAAGGTCCATCTAGTCAAGGCTATGGTTTTTCCAGTAGTCATGTATGGATGTGAGAGTGGGACTATAAAGAAAGTTGAGCATCAAATAGTTGATGCTTTTGAATTGTGGTGTTGGAGAAGACTCTTGAGAGTCCCTTGGACTGCAAGGAGATCCAACCAGTTCATCCTAAAGGAAATCAGTCCTGGGTGTTCATGGGAAGGACTGATGTTGAAGCTGAAACTCCGATACTTTGGCCACCTGATGCGAAGAGTTGACTCATTTGAAAAGACCCTGATGCTGGGAAAGATTGAAGGCAAGAGGAGAAGGGGATGACAGAGGATGAGATGGCTAGATCGCATCACCGATTCTCTGGGAATTGGTGATTGACAGGGAGGTCTGGCATGCTGCAATCCATGGGGTTGCAAATAGTCGGACACAACTGAATGACTCAACTGAACTGAAGATGGCCAACATCTCATAGCTAAAGAGAAAACAGTCACCTTTTGTGATACTTGTCTGATGAGAGTGTGGCATTAGATTTTTATTTTGGTAACGTCATTCCCAAACATAATGGGTGTAAAAAATTAGCAGAAAAATTAAGGCCTACAAAGCAAAGCATTCCTCTAGATAGGAGGGTCTAGCATAATATTTTATGTTTTTGTTATCTTTTTTACTATATTTTTGGAATATTGTTTTATTTAGTAGAGTATATCATTTTAAGTTAAATGGCAGTGGTGGTAAACACCATCACCACATTTTGTAGTTGTTAAAGACATATCACAATTTATCTTTGACAAAGACTGAGGAACAATTTGTTCATGGGTGGAGAGGAGTAGGCAGAAAGAAAATTCATTCTTGGCTCCAGTAACATATTAAGCCTCTAGATTTATAGTATGTTTTTCTAAAATATAATCATTCATATCCAAAAGATTAAATGAAGGAGTAACTATAAAATATATCTTTGAGTTATAATATTTCTCTTTGACCCAGCGTCCCTTTGCTTTGGAATTTATCCTCCATAAATTTAAGTGACTTGTCTGTAAAATGTGGATAATGAAATGAGGTCATTGTGAGAATCAAGTTAGAAAATGCAGGGGAAACACTTTGTAAATGTTACAGATTTTATTTGTTGTTGTTGTTAGGCAACTGTGTATCTCAAATAAGATATATGAAGAGATTCCTCAGTTTGATTTAGGACTAATCTTTCAAATTTCCCACACTTATCACAAAGTAGATGAAGTTTATTAAACTTCTAAGACCCTTGAAGAGAGAGATTACCAGATTTTCAACTGCCTTACTGTTGCTTGTTTTCTTCCCCTCTTCCTCTTGATTTTTCATTCTCCCCTTGCCCTTCTCTCTCACTATTTCTCTCCTCCCACCCCAGTTTTCCTCTCTTACACAAATCCCACCTAGGTTCTCAGCTATACTCTTTTCCTTTCACCATGGGATTTCCCTTAAAGGGGACAGTCTACTAAGGCACTCATAAGAAGGCATGGCTGGCCAGCAGGACCTTCTGGGCAGCCACCACTCCAGACTTCCTGGCCTCTCATCTCCTAGTGGATTCATCTGCCCTCTCCCTCTCTGGATGCAGAGTCGTGGAGTAAATCATGCAACTGAGAGAGGAACAAGCCAAACCGTTTTCTTCTTTAACTTGGAGCAAGACTCAACCTATAAGTTGCTTTTCAACAAAAAGGCCAACCCCAGTCCTATGTATGGGGTGTAGAAGTCTGATTTAACTTCAAAGACTAATCAATCCACACTGAGGTGCACAGTAGCAATGACTGCAACTGTTCCATGTTAAAGTCACAGATGCCTGTGAACAGTGTTTGAGCAGCCATTTGATGAATGTGCTTTACTTTTTTCTTTTGCAAATAATGATGTGATTGGCTGCTCACCCACCCACAGGATGATGTAAGCCATTCCTTCAGTGGGTTTGTTTTCATCCACAAAGCTTCTTTGAAATGAAATGTACAGTCCTGATACTGATTGAGAAATTTGCTTGTTGACTTTCCTGTTTTCCTCTCTGTACCATAGTCAATAGTCAGCCTCAATTTCAATCTCATTAGCATGTTGGTCAGTCCCTCTAGAAGCAGAGGCTTCCAAATGTTGGCCAAGGCAGAACCTTAACTTATATGTGTGGGTGCAACACATATTTACTTATATTAATAATTTTGAGTTTCCAGGAAAACGGGCAGCTTCCACAGATAAGAGACTGTTTCACTTTGACATTTCGTATGTTCTATAAAGGGGTTTCCCTGGTGGTTCAGAAGGTAAAGACTCCACCTGCAATGCAGCAGATCCAGATTCGATCCCTGTGTCAGGAAGATCCCCTGGAGAAGGGAATGGCTACCCACTCCTGTATTCTTGCCTGGAAAATTCCATGAACAGAGGAGTCTGGTAGGCTACAGTCCATGGAGTGGCAAAACTAAGAGGTGAACAACTTTCTTTCTTGGACATTTGAGATTTAAAAAGATACAAGAAATATTATGTAGTAGATAAGGCATGTTTATTGTTTGTAATGAGGAGTTTCAGTACTTCTTCATGATCTACATAATGTTTAATATTCCCAAGCTCCATAAAGTTGTCGTCCTGTGTATGAAGTTGTCATGAATTATTCATGTTGATTGGCTTCCAGCAGTTGAAGGGAAAATCAATCATTCTTTGAGAGGTTTACATGACGGAAAACGACAATTTGATTTTCATTCCAGTAATTTGGTTTCCAAAGGTAAAGACATCATAGAAAAAACCTCCTTTCTCTTCTGCATATTATATGTATGATGCGATTGACTTAACCTGACCACATGAACAACAACCATGTCGACAGAGATAGAAACTATGTTGAAGAATTACACAAATAAAATGAGATCACTGGCAAATGTCTTGTTACATGTAAGCAACTTAGTGCATGTGGTTGATAAATGAAGAGGAAACTGGTTGTGTCAAACCAAGGAAGGGAACCTGCAGAAGAATGAAAGAGCCCAGGAATCCACTGAGTAATCAGAGCATTAAAAACATAGGTATTAGTCTCAATGCCAAAAGTAAATGGCAGAGGCTAGCAAGTTAGCAGTAATCCACTGTTTGCAAGCATGTTGAGTCCCAGCGGCCGAGGCTCTCTCTGTGCTGGGCTATGGAGGCAAACACACAAGCCAGGCCAGTCTCTGTCTCTCAGTGGGAGGGAATGGATAAAAGACTCAACCTTAGGAGTGACAATCGGAGAGGTGATAACTGATACCATGAGCAAGAATAAGGGCACCCAGATGGAGCATATGAAGAGGGGGCAGGACAGCAGGCCAAGTGCGGGCCTGAGGAGGCCCAGGCAAGGCCAGGGGATGTTCAGTCTGGGTGGAGGGCAGAACCCACAGAGAGGAATTCACGTGGGACAGAGGATGCACTGTGAGAAAGTTGAGGTGTTTGGATGATAACTCATGAGAAAAGTAAAAAGAGAGAATTTCAATTTTTTCTAGAAGAGAGTTGGCCAAAGAGAGTTGCTCTCTCTTTGCAAGGAAAGCAAACAGCTGCAATTTCAGGAGAGAGGAAGCGTGCTTGGTGGGGAAGTGAGGGCAGGAGTAGGTTAGTGGATTGAGGCTGGACTAGGGAGGAGAAAGGGACAGCACAGGGGTCAGGAAAGAGTAACATAAACGTGTTGTGGTTCGAGGGGTGATGGTGCAGAAATTTGAGAGAGAAAATGTGCTAGGAAAAGAAGCAGGAGGAGGTACAAGAAGTGAGCTCTCTAGGGAAATTCTTTGAGGAAGAGGATTACAGCTTTGGCATTGACCCACTGAGTGATGGGCAGGACAGGATGGTGGATGGCATAATCCAGGTAAGTGAGGAAAAAGGTGGTTTTGGCAGCAAGATAAGAAACTGAGTTAATCGCTGATGAGAGGAACAATCTTCAGGGGAGGATGTTGCTATACCATAGGCAAGAAACAATCAGAACCTGTGCTAAGGCATTATCTGGGAAGATAAAGCAGAAGGAATAATTTTAGAAGATAGGAATATAAGAACAGCAGGATAGCTCACCTGTCCAACGTAGCTGTCACCAGCCACTTGTGAGCTGTGAGCTCAGGAAATATGGGTAGTCTGAATTGTGCTGATGTGCTATAATGTGAATTCAAGCGATTTTGAAGACTTAGAATGAAAAAAATTCATTAAAAATTTATGCTGTTTTCAAGTTGAAATGATAGTATTTGGAATATATTGGGTTAAATTATTATTAAAATTAATTTCCCCTCTTTTCTTTTTAAGAAATATGGCTACTATCAAGTTCAAAATTACATATATGACTCATAATGTGTTTGTGTTGAGTTGTGCTGCTGGGAGATCAAAAATACTGGGGTGGCCACTGGGATACAGAGAAATTGGTATAGATAGAGCTGTAGAAGGGGCTTCCCCAGTGGGTCAGTTGTAAAGAATCCATCTGCCAATGCAGGAGACATAAGAGATGCAGGTTCGATCCCTGAGTCATGAAGACTCACTCCAGCATTCTTGCCTGGAGAATCCTATGGACAGAGGAGCCTGGTGGGCTACAGTGCATGGGGTTGTAAAGTCTGACATGACTGAAGTGACTGAGCACTAGAGCTGTAGAATGCTTCCCAGGTGGTGTCTGCCAAAGCAGGAGATGCAAGAGACAAGAGTTTGATCCCTGGTCTGGAAGATCCCCTGGAGGAGGGCATGGCAACCCACTCTAGTATTTTTGCCTGGAGAATTCCATGGACAGAGGAGCCTGGCAGGCTACGGTCTATAAGATCTCCAAGAGTCAGACAGGACCGAAGCAACTTAGCACACACACATAGATCTGTATCGTAAGTGACAAACCCTTTGGATTATATTTAATTTGGGCTGGTTATTAGGTTTTAGTCTGTGATATCTGTAAATGGGAGCTTTATCTTGCTGATTCACGTAGTGGGTTCAGAGTGATGTGGCTGTTACCTGTCTGCATGGTACATCCACCCACTAAGCTGATACAACTGGAACATGAAGTGGGTATTTAATGAAAGAATCAGTTAAAGAGGAGAGTCATTAAAAAAAAAAACAGAAGAAAGCACACTTTAAGTAACTTATTTGAACTTAAAACATAAGTTTTAAGTGTCCAGTTATCCACCTGTTCGTTTTTGGTTGTTGGGATGAGAACTTCTCCCCATAATGTGTTTTCTACCATTAGTTTTAGTGTCAGATTTTTGAACAAATCTAAAAGCAGTATCTTTTGAGATTTTTTATCTTTTCCTCAGTCCTTCACTGTTTTCTTATTCATACCTAATTCCATTTTTAAAATTCAAGTGCTTCCAAGGCATTCGAATTTTTATACTCTTGTATTTATCAGTTTACTCAGTTTTGTTTTATTTATTACACAGTGACAAGTAAAAGTGGTATGAATATTTTGGTGACACCTGCCTGACGCTTGGTTTGCACACAACCCAGTGGCGAGAGAAATGAAAGATAGGAAAAATGGGAGACCCATGAGACCACCTGCAGCCCTGGTCAAGTCAGGGACACAGGCTTCATGGTGTGGATGGAGAGAAAGTCAAGCAGTTTGACCAGAGAGTTTCTCCAGGGCTTGTCAGGAAAGCCCTGCAGTGTGTTGGGAGTTCACGGGACGGAGGAAGGATTCGGGAGCAGGATGACTGACTGGTGAGAGGGCTGGCCACTGACCATGACTGGAGGGACGGCTCCTGTAGTGAGCACTCCGCTTGTACACACCAGCTGGGAGGCACGGAGGATGGCTGTAAAAGTAGAGCCCAGCCCTGTGGACCGGAAGCTGAGCTCACTGCAGTCTCTCCTGGCCCCGAGGCCCTTCCCGGAGGCGCTGTCTGGCCTGGGCGCTGTTGAGCTGCATGAGTATGAGTGTGGGGACCTGAAACCGGCTGCTCTCCTGGGGCACGTGGATGCCCCCCTCCCACATGGGGCATCCACGTGCACGCTGTGTCAGAAAGAGAACAGTGTGGTTGCTGAGATCTTTTACAGAAAAAGAAGTGAGTTTACATGGAGATAAATTCTTATTTATTCAGCATGGAAGCTGGGGGCGGAAAGGGCTTAGTTCCTCATCCATCTTCTAGTGTCTGCCAGCATTCCTTGGTTTCATGGCCTTTTCCTCCATTTTTCAAGCCAGCAGCATAACATCTCTCTTTGACTCGGCTTCCCTCTGCTTGCATTATTATGAGTTCAGGGAATGCTGTGTCCCTTACTTTAGGGTGAAGTCATGGAGCAGCTTCTAGGAATAAGCAGACCTGGGATTAGAATGCTGTCTGTCAAACCTCAACACCAGTCTCCTTAAGCAGACAGTGTTCTTCTAATCCTATTATGCACCACAGTCCCCCTGAGAGGATGGGGCTGGGGTGAGCTTGCTCAAAGGCAGACTTCTAAGCCTCAGCCCCAGAAAATTGCATTCAACTGGTCCAGAATGTGAGCATGCTCACCAGGTGATTCTGATGTGGAAAGTTCATGAACCCTGAAGTTCGACACAAGGAGGGCCAGGCTGAAAGGGGTACTGGTGGGTGAGGAGTTGGGCCTGCAGAGGGAAGAGGGGGGCATCCTGTGTGGAAGAAAAATCAAACACAGTAGGCGTTGCTAAGAGAGCTCTGAAACAAAGCCTCAAGGCCATCGAGAAAGTGGTTCTGGATGGAATCTGACCTTTTGACCACTTACTATCTTAACTCAAGCAGATGTTTTCAGAACACCTGCCCAGTGTCCCAGAAACTCAAGACACTTATTGGACCCTTACCCTAAATAACTCTGACATCCTATCCTTTAAGGAAAAATATCTCCTTCTTGCATCGAAGTCCATCATGATTTTTGCCAGATAACTTTAACAACCTTGGGGCTTTTGCCTTTATACACCCCCAACTCCTTCTCTTTGAACTCTTGGTTTTACCCAAATCTGTGTCTCCAATATTGCAAGTTCTAAGACCTCCATATAACGCTTTTCTTATTTGCAACTTACGGGTTTCTTGGTTGACACCTGAAAGAGGCGATGATAAAACTGAAGAAATCTTATGAATCACTTGTTAAATACAGTCATTATTTATCAAAAATAAATTATATAAACTTGCAATTAAATAAATTATATACAAAACTTACAGACATACAAGCTGGCTTTAGAAAAGGCAGAGGAACCAGAGATCAAATTGCCAATATCAGTGGGATCATACAGAAAACAAGGGAATTCCAGAAAAACATCTACTTTTACTTCATTGACTATGCTAAAGCCTTTGACTGTGTGGACCACAACAAATTGTGGAAAATTCTTAAAGTGATGGGAATATGAGACCACTTTACCTGCCTTCTGAGAAATCTGTATGCAGGTCAAGAAGGAACAGTTAGAACTGGACATGAAACAACAGACTGGTTCCAAATAGGATGAGGATTATGTCAAGGCTGTATATTATCACCCTGCTTATTTAACTTACACGCAGAGTACATTGTGTGAAATGCCAGGCTGGATAAAACACAAGCTGGAATCAAGATTGCTGGGAGAAATATCAGTAACCTTAGATATGCAGATGATACCACCCTTATGGCAGAAAGTGAAGAGGAACTAAAGAGCTTCTTGATGAAGGTCAAAGAAGAGAGTGAAAAAGCTGGCTTAAAACTCAACATTCAAAAACTTAGATCATAGCATCTGGTCCCATCACTTCATGGAAAATATATGGGACAACAATGCAAACAGTGACAGACTTCTTGGGCTCCAAAATCACTGCAGATGGTGACTGCAGCCATAAAATCAAAAGATGCTTTCTCCTTGGAAGAAAAGCTATGACCAACCTAGAGAGCATATTAAACAGCAGAGATGTTACTTAATGCCAACAAAGGTCTCTATAGTCACATCTATGGTTTTTCCAGTAGTCATGTATGGATGTATGAATTGGACCATAAAAAAGCTGAGCACCAAAGAACTGATGCTTTTGAATTGTGGTGTTGGAGAAGACTCTTAAGAGTCCCTTGGACTGTAACGAGATCAAACCAGTCAATCCTAAAGGAAATCAACCCTGAATATTCATTAGAAGGACTGATGTTGAAGCTGAAGCTCTAATACTTTGGCCACCTGATTGGAAGAGCTGACTCATTGGAAAAGACCCTGATGCTGGGAAAGATTGAAGGCAAGAGGAGAAGGGGACGACAGAGGATGAGATGGTTGGATGGCATCACCGATTCAGTGGACATGAGTTTGGGCAAGCTCCAGGAGATATTGAAGGACAGGGAAGCCTGGCATGCTGTGGTCCATGGGGTCGCAAAGAGTTGGACATGACAGTGACTGAACAACAATGAAGAACAAAGGCAATAAATAATGAAAATCCATCACTTCTTCATATTCTGCCATATTTTATTACCCTCTGTGTGCTCAAGGTTGTTTCTGTCTCTTGTATCTACACGGGAGACACTGTTTATATATTGTGTGTGTGTGTGCTCAGTTGCTCAGTCATGTTCCACTCTTTGTGAGCCTCCTGGACTGTGGCCCACCAGGCTCCTCTGTCTATGGGAGTTTTCAGGCAAGAATACTGCAGCAAGTTGCCAGTTCCTTCTCCAGGGGATCTTCCCAATCCAGGGATCGAACTTATATCTCCTGCATTGGCAGGTAGATTCTGTAACACTGCATGCAAATTGTGTGTATTAATTATTCTCAATCTCTGCAGCTTGAAACAACACACATTTGGGAAACTGTTGCTGCCTTACTGGATGGTTCTGGCTCAGGGTGTCTAAGGAGGCTGGGGTTCAGCTGTCAGTCAAGCAGCTCTTCCAGGCTTTCCTGGGGTGACAGATTTGCTCCTGAGGTTGCTGGCAGGCCTCAGTAACTCATGGCTGCTGGTTCAGAGCCCTCAGGTCCCGCTTAGGCTTCTACAGAGGCTTCCTGCAGTCCTTGCTGTGTAAGCATCTCTACAACACAGCAGACAACTTGCCCAGGACAAGTGATATGAGGAAGAGGGGGAGCGAGAGAGTCTTACTATAACCTAATTTTAATGTGTTCATGTGTGCTAAGTCACTTCAGCCGTGTCTGAATCTTTGTGACCCTATGGACCGTGAACCCCCAGGCTCCTCTGTCCACGGGATTATCCAGACAAGAATACCAGAGTGGGTTGCTATTCCCTTCTCCACGGGATCTTCCTGATCCTGGTATCAAACCCTTGTCTCTTGCAGGCAGGTTCTTTACCACTAGCGCCACCTGTAGATATATCCTACCACTTCTGCTATATTGCATTCATTAGAAGCAAGTCACTACTGCCTATACTCAAGTAGAAAGAATTAAGCCCTTCCTCTTGAAAGGGAGGAGATAAAGAATTTGCATGAAAGTACTACATACCTCTTCTCAAGATTGTGTTCAGTCATATCTCATTGGTAGTTTGAAGTCAGCCATGGTGGGAATATTTACACGATGGGAATCAGCAAACACTCTAAATCAGGTTTTATACCCCCAAGGAAAGTAGAGTGTCAACATTTACCACCAGACAGATATAAAGCTATGTGTTTACAGAATCTTTCTGGAGTAGATGATTAGACAGGGCTTTGGAAGGAATTAATACATGAAACAAAAGACTGGCTCCAAATAGTAAAAGGAGTACGTCAAGGCTGTGTATTGTCATCCTGCTTGTTTAACTTATATGCAGAGTACATCATGAGAAACAATGGGCTGGAGGAAGCACAAGCTGGAATCAAGACTGCCGGGAGAAATATCAATAACCTCAGATATGCAGATGACACCATCCTTACGGCAGAAAGTGAAGAACTAAAGAGCCTCTTGATGAAAGTGAAAGAGGAGAGTGAAAAAGTTGGCTTAAAGCTCAACATTCAGAAAACTAAGATCATGGCACCTGGTCCCATCACTTCATGGAAAATAGATGGGGAAACAGTGGAAACAGTGTCAGACTTTATTTTGGGGGGCTCCAAAATCACTGCAGATGGTGATTGCAGCCATGAAATTAGAAGACGCTTACTCCTTGGAAGGAAAGTTATGACCAACCTAGACAGCATATTAAAAAGCAGAGACATTACTTAGTCAACAAAGGTCCATCTAGTCAAGGCTATGGTTTTTTCAGTAGTCATGTATGGATGTGAGAGTTGAACTATAAAGAAAGCTGAGCACAGAAGAATTGATGCTTTTGAACTGTGGTGTTGGAGAAGACTCTTGAGAGTCCCTTGGACTGCAAGGAGATCCAACCAGTCCATCCTAAAGGCGATCAGTCCTGGGTGTTCATGGGACGGACTGATGTTGAAGCTGAAACTCTAATACTTCAGCCACCTGATGCGCAGAGCTGACTCATTTGAAAAGACCCTGATGTTGAGAAAGATTGAAGGCAGGAGGAAAAGGGGACGACAGAGGATGAGATGGTTGGATGGCATCACCGACTTGATGGACATGAGTTTGAGTAAACTCTGAGAGTTGGTGATGGACAGGGAGGCCTAGTGTGCTGAGGTTCATGGGGTCACAAAGAGTCAGACGTGACTGAACTGAACTGAATACAAGGTTTGGGATATAGGAAGAGACAGTTTCTGGATTTGAAAATAATAGAAGTGATGGAGGAAGTGAAGCTTCAGGGGTCTTAAATATGCTCATATAGATGTTCAGAAGTGACACAAAAAACAGATCTTTTTCTTCCTTGTGTGTGTGTGCATATATATGAATAATTTAAAATGTACCTGCACACTAGATTTACATATGAATGCACAGGGTCAAACATATTAAATGTTTAGCCTGCAAGATTTTCTATCTAGCATTCAAGATGGGTATATAACCTTTTACATAATTTCTATGAAACTACAAAAAAATAAATACACTCCAGTGAAGCTGACCTACACCTAAAATTGCCCAGAAATTAAAAAACAAAGTTTTAATCCTGTGAATTGATTTCCTGGTTTATGTGGTGTGCCTCAGAGTTTTGGTGAACATGAGCTTTTCTCAAAAAGAAAACTTCCAGAGTTGCAGTATTTGAGATTCTTGAAGCATGTTCATCAATCAAACATCAAAATGAAAAATACCTGGGTTCTTATTAAAACTGGAAACCTTGTTAATACCTGAAACCTACCTCAGACCTTCTGTACTGGTGGGTATTTAGGAATCTGCACATTTCACAGATTTCTCTAGATGACCCTGCTGCACTTTAATGAATCCAAATATTTCATTTTAATAAAGAAAACAAACTTCTAAGGTTCTTCCAAAAGATCCCTTTCAAGTGAGTCCACAGTGCTGGCAGGATCTCATCTGTTTACAAAAAAGCAAAAAAAAAAAAAAAAAATCCATAAAACTGTGATTTGGAAGAAAATTGAAAACACACCCTTTGTTTGAAGAGAAACTTAAGGGCAACACAGGACTTCACCAAACCATATGCTATTTACATGTATTGTGACTAGTATATGACCCATCTTGCCACAAATTAGTGTGGTTACCTTAAATTGCTAACCTGAAAATCTTAACCTTCCACTGCTGAAGTTATTGGTTTTAGCTACACTGTTTTATTTTTCTAGGTTTACAAGGTTGTTCTTTAGGGCACGATTTTAGAAATATAATTATAACTCTGGTTTCAAACTTTTGAATCATGTAATCAAACTGAGATTGGTCACTGAGAAAAATACAGGATTGTTAGCTCTGCCTAAATTGACAAGGAACATGGCCGGGTCCAAAGTCAGCCGAGTGGCATGTCTTTACAGTGGCAGTTCATCCCCCCAAATTCAAAAAAGATCCATGCTGCTGTCAGAAAGTTTTGAAACCAGCAGCGCTTTTTTTTTTTTTTTTAAATGAATCCATTCCCAGGAGAGAATTTTTATTCAGTGCACTGCAGTGTTAGGGAGAAAAGGAATGAGTTAAGACAAAAAAATGTCTAACATAAAAATTACCCACATGATGTCTATTTTTCCTGCTTGGTTGAAATACCCAATGGATTATTTACTTAGATTTGTGCTATTAGTGAATCCAAAAGGCAACCTCTTCAGAATAACATTTGCTCCACTACAAATTCTGTGTAAAGGCTGGGTATCTAAAGCTATAGATGATTTTATGTTTTTGCAATAATTATGGGAGGGGAATGGAGATACTGTCTTTCATGATCAAGTTTTCTTTCTGTAACAGTTTTGATCTTTAACTTTTTTTCTTGGAAGAAGGTTCTCTAGCCCCAGTCAAGCCTTCAGATGACTGCAGTCCTCACAGCATCTTACCTGCAACAGGGTAAGAGACTCTGAGCCTGAACCACCCGGAAAAGCTGTTTTGGTAAGATTTAACCTTAATACCCAACTAAATCCCTTGACCAGTCCTCGGGCTGTAGTTTGCTTTCCCCACAGGAATTACAGAAGGGGGCTGGCACAGGCACTGGCAGATGACACTGTCTTAACTCTTTTCCTGGCTGGAAGAAGCCAGGTATGTGCAAAATTAAAGACACCATCTGCAAATCGGTAGAACGTATTTTCAGCTTCTTAAACCTCTAAATCCAAGCGCCCAGTATTCTGCTTCTCAGACAGACCGTGCAATCAATGAACAGCCAACTGGTGGGTTTGCGTTTGAACTATCAATACGATCATGAAAGACACATCAGGGGCAGAAGGCAAGCGGCTGCCTCTGTGTGTTTTTGTTTTTGTTCTGGAATATTCTCTAGTCTTGGGGGCACCAAGATGGAAACCCGGTCGGCTTGGAACTGACGGCACGTTTAAAGCCTCACTGACAGTCTCGGCGCGTCCCCCCGCAGGCACTGCCAGGGTCTCGGTGATGACAGCAGCGTGCCCACCTCGGCCCTCCGCTGTCATCTCACCTGGCCCTCGCGGCGCCTTTTGGCTCTGACGCGGCTCCGGCCCGCACCCGGCAGAGCGGCCCCCTGGGCCGCGAACCCGGCCGCCGGCGCCGCCCCC